>VZSG01000618.1:262968-289198 GCA_013398315.1 Nothoprocta pentlandii | reverse complement strand
CCCGCGCAGCCCCGCGCAGCCCCGCGCAGCCCCGCGCAGCGCGGCGACCCACGCAGTCCCGCCCTGCCCTGTCACCCCACGCCGCCCCAGCACCCGCGCAGCGCCACGGATCAGGCTGGACTCCCCAGTTTGGCCCCGGCTCAGCGGGGGCGGTTACAAGCCATGTGAACCCCATCGGGTGGCACAAGGAGCAGGAACACTGCGGAACCGCTGGTGACCTGGTGACCCGCTCCCGCCTCCGTGCACCAGGCCACCGCCAGCAACCGGTGCGGAATTTGCCCCAATTCCCTACTGGCAGAGGAGGGCAGCGCCCTTGGCATGGCACGAGTGCAAATACACCAGTGCGGATCTCCTTCAGAGACACGCGTTAGCCCAGTGGCACCACTTCCTACTGGACAGAGACCCGCGGATTCCACATGGAAAAGGGCATGGAGAAAGGGAGCTGCGCGGTCACTGCGCTGCAGAAGGAAAGGCCCTGAAATCTGATTTTGGCTCCTGGTCTCCTTCAGGCCACAAGGGAGTTAATATTCCAGGAAGGATACTTTTTTATCCTCTACCCCATTTTTTAAAGCATATTCCTAAAGATTCTGTGCAGAGGAAGAAAAAAAAATAGAAAAAAAAAAAAGCAGGAAAACCTGATGTCTGCTGTGTGTTTTTCGGGCACGTGGGAAGGTCCTTCCTGCAGCCCATGTGCCGGCGCAGAGGCCGCGGGCGGCTGCTCCTGCTGAGGGCCGTTACGGATGGTGCCCACCGGGACAGCACCGGGAGAGCGGCGCCAGCGGGAACGTCCTGCCGGTGCCAGCACACGGGTCCCGCGCGCTCCCGCTCCATCCACCCGCCGCATCCTCCGCAAGGATCCGGGCGGCAGCACGAGCACGGGTGTCGGTGCCTGGACGGAGGTGTAAGCTTGGACCTGCCCCGGTGGGAACGTGGGGGGCGTCCCCAGGGCCATTCCCGCTGCCGGGCGGGCGCCTGGCACGCTGCCGCCGCCACGGGAGCTCCCCGCTGGCCGGTTCTCCTGGCGGCTCCTGGTTTTTATGAACGCAGATTTTGATGGTTGCGTGGCGTTGGATTGGGGACCCGGTAGCATGGGTGTCCTTTCACGTTTAGCTCCTGAACTGTACGGTGGGATTCTTCATGCCGAGGGAGGAAACTGAGAAAAGGTTTTGGGGATTTGATGGCAGAGGATGGGAAAAGACGGAGTGACTTTTTGCATGAGGTTTTGACTTTTTGCATGAGGTTTAATGCAGAGAAGGATACCAGATGGACACTGGCAGGAACAATCAAAGCTGAGACGTTTATTAAAGGCAGCCAGAAGGCCAAGATAACAGATATCTCTGAGACATCAAGATAGAAATAATGTTATTTAACTTTAAAAATGTTTCTCCCAGCAGGATGTTAATACTGTAGGATTTTCTGGCAGATACACTCCCAAAGTGGAGTAAAATAATCTGAGTGGCAGGGAAATACGAATTCTCTATGATTGGCGTAACGGGTATGGAGGAAATGGGGTTATTATTAGAAAATAATCTCTGGGCTAATCTTCCTTGGGCAACTTGGGCCTGGTTCCGAGGGAGCAGGTCCCGGAGCTGGAAGGCCCGGGAGCACCAGCTCCAGCACCAGGAGCAGCAGCTCGCGGGGGGACCCTGCGCGTGCTGCTTTGTGGCTCGCACAGTCTCCTTCAGGAGCTCACCCGAGGTGATGGGGCCAGGCCCTGGGAGCGTCCTGGAGCTTGGCGTGGAAGTTACTGCACCCAAACCCAAGGTTCGTGGTGAGGAGCCCTTGGGCCTAGCAAGGCTGATGATGCTGTGGTCTTCAGGGCAATCTCGCTGCCTTCACAACGCAGAGCCAGTCCTGGAAGCAGCAGCAGGAGTGTGACCCTGGGTGCCTGCAGGGGCATGTGGAAGGAGAGATGCTGCTCCGCAGAGCCAACTACCACCTTCCCACCAGGCCAGTGCTGAAGGAGCATCCCGGGGAGCCCGCTCTGCTGTGTCTGCTCTGCACGTCGCCTCTCGCGGGTCCTGCGCGCGGTGCAAATGCCATCCCGCGGGCGATGGAAGTGCCCGAGGCCGAATGTCTGAGTACACTTGAACAAACCCTGGAGTACCTGACTGGAGCATTCAAACAACGTGCGTTTGAAGCAGAGGGATGAGGCTGGACATGACTTTGAGCCAGTCCTGTGGAAACACAGGCACATAGGTCTCTTCGAGCCAAGCCTGGTCTGTAAAATTTGCAGCTTTGCAGTGTTGTTAGTTCTGGCTATGTAAGCAACATAGGTATATAAGCATTGTCAAGCTGATAAAAGGGGCCAAGACTACATTAAGAAATTCTTCCAATAAAAGTATGTCTGAAAATAGGAGACGTGCTGAGATGATGGTGGAGCTCTGGTCTTTCTTTGCGGCACTAATGTGCAGGAGGCTATTTGCTTGCATTGCTATTGCAACTTGAGTGTGCATTGCGCTGCTCTCTGAGCATGCCTGCATATACATGTGTTTTTGGCACATATAAACACCTTTATGCACTTTCGCACTACATATTTTCCAAAGAACTGCCAGCAAAAGTGGGATAGAATAATGTGCTTTGGAACATGACGGTAGATGCAAGATCTTCTTCCCCTTGATTCGCTGCAAATACCCCTAAGGAGGTGCTACGTGGCAGGGCAAGCAAGCTGCCACTGAGGCAGGTAAACACGGAGGAACGGGCGCTCCTCCCCAGCAATTGCATCACGGATCCCGCTGTCCTGAGGCTAGGGCTGAGGAGCACACAGTCCTTCAGAGTGAATGCCAGGAGGGAGCCCCTTGACCCGATACAGGAACCAGAGATCACGCCGGCAGGCTACTCCTGCACCGTACTGCAGGCAGGTGAAAACACTGCCGTGCCCCACAAGGTACATCTCCAGGCTTGGCAGAGGCCACGGCTTTGATCACCCCACACTGCTTCCTGCTCATTTTCCCGAGGAGAGCCTGCGTTTGAGGCAACGCTGAAGCAGTCGGACGGCTCCTGAAGCCTTAGCTGTTTCTACTTGCCCACATCTTACGCCTGCAAAAACTTGCTGGGGAGGAAACACTTGATCCCTGTGCGACCAGCGGGCCTGAAAGGCACCACCGGACAAGCACCACCAGCATTAAACAGGGAACAGTTGAACGGCCCTGAGATGAAGCAAGAGACCAACGGGATATGCCTTGGTTTAGCAGTAACTGAATAGGTGGCAAAGTGGGATCCCAAAGGCAGGATGAAAGCTGTACTGGAACAACAGCAGCCTTGGGATTCTGAGGAGGAAAACGCCTCCTCTCACTCAAGCCCCCCCATGGTCAGGAAGCCAGGAATTGCTATTTTCCTTGTAAATAAACAAGGCTGTGTCAAGGAAGGAACTGACCCCATCTCCTCGTAAGAGAAACAGCCTGTGAGGCCCCAGATATTGGCTAACCTTTCAGGCAAAAATGAGCGATAACATTTTGGAGCATCGCCTCGGGGCAGGAAAGTCTACGATGGGCCAGAAGGGGCCAGAAATCGCATAGCTGCATATAAAGCAGCTCTGCGTGCTGCTGCTGCTGCTTGTTTTGCTGCCCTTGTTTGGCCAAGTGAGGTATTTGCAATAAAGGTGGAAATAATTTTCCACTGCAGGTGACAAGATCAGTCTTGCGCTGCAAGCTCCTTGATGACAGATGACCTCTCAAGATGAATGGCATGTCGTGCACCCCCCACACACACACTTCAGTGTTTTCTGTGTTTACTTGCTCCCTTTCCCCAATTCTATTGCAGCCGCACTTCCTACTCCAGACCCCTGGGCGGAATGATAGCATACTTGAGAAGACAGTCTTCCTCTCCAGCTTGCAAACGGCAGAGAAGCACTGAATTTTAATGCTTCCTATGGAACAAAGTAAGCAGGTCGTTGGTTCTGTTGAAATAGCACATCGGATCCTTTCCGCAGGCAGCAGAGCTGGAGTGGGTCACCCAGTCCTTCCCTCTACTGAAGGATTAACATAGTTGTTCTTAAGCCGGTCTTAATTGATGGGTGTCATGTATAACCCTGAATATATGCACAGAAAGCAATCCTGCAGCCTCCCTTGGCAACCTGCTCCATTGCATAACTCTCATTTTCATAATTTTCTCCATATCTAAACTAAATCCCATTACTTCTTACTAACAGCCAGTGTCCCAGCCCGTTTCCTTGCTGACATCCTTACAGGTGTATGGACGCAATTAGTGTAGTTCCACTCCCTCTTCCTGGTTTTGGATTCTCTCTAGAGAGCCTTGGTCCTTTTTGGTGCTCTCTAGAATATCTCCAGTTTGCTGTTGTCTTTCAAAGAGAGGTAACAAAATTTTGTACACCAGCTAAACTGAAGGCACTGCCAAGGAAGCTCACAATCCACTTACTAAATATAATGTTGCATTCGGTAGCTTTCTTTCATTATTGTTTACAATGTTCACTCAAGTTCATTTGATTCCAGTATTTGCTTCTCTTTTTTGTTTTGTGTACTTCATAGCCATCTTCTACCTGTCCTCCCTAGACACCTCGGGTGACAGGATGCACCTCCAAAATGGATTATATTTTTCCAGCTTGAAGAACTTTCATAATTTTGTCATGACGAATGCTGAGGAAGCATCCTGTTTAGTCATCTCTCCCATGAGCCGATTTTGCAGCTTACCTCTTGCAGCTGTGGTTCTTGGCGTGCACCTCTCTGCCAGGACCTGCGTGAGCCTTCGTGGCGCTGGCGCATCCCCGCACGTGCTCGGTGCCTTTGCACCAGGATGGATTCCGTTCCTCCAGCTTCTACAGTGACTGTTTCTGTTGTCATCTCAGCAGAGCTGCCCTCCTTCCTGTCCTCATCTCCCCGCTCTTATTGCACATTCACTGCTAAAACCGAGGACTTGTTGTGGGCTAATTCCAAGAACTTGTTTTACTAGCTCGTTTCATCAGAAACAGTAATTGAAGCAGCTGCCATCCCCAGTCTGCACTCAGAGTCAGCTGGGTAGTTAAAGGTTATTCTTCCTCCTCCGTCTCTGCTCCTGACAAACCCTTAACCAGTAAATAGTGGCTCACTCTGAGGTTTCCTACATGTGTTAGACTGCAATGCCAGCAAGGTTACACTTCCAAGCAAACACCAAGCAGGAAGATGCGCGTACACTGTTGGTAACAAGTGTGAATTCTGGCAGCCTTGCTTTTTTTTTTTTTAACATAGAGCCTATAAAAAGGGGGTGCCCAAGGGCTATTTTTGTATCCATTGTTTTGACAGCAGCAAACAGTAGTAATTGCTGCAACGTTAAATAATTAACACATAAAAGATGTAAAACGGAGTAACTATTGTATTTCTTTGTGGGCAATTTATTCTATAAACAGATTTAATTTGAGCAAATGAAAGCTAAATTTGCACCCTTGTGCTGCTGCGTTCAGGGGTGTGTGTTGGGTCACCCTAATTACACAGCCCTGGTGCCCGCCCTTGCTTTTCCGGGCAGCTTGCGGAACAGGTTTCCACCTGCTGTCCCATCTGCAAGGAAGGAAGGAACTGCTGTCCCTAATGAGCACATCATCAAGCAGGACCGAGCTGCTGCACACGACCAGGAGGTGTGAGATAACTGCCAGCAAGTGACGGGTTCACCCTTCGAAACTGGTCCCTCTTGCCCTGGCCCGCGGCTGCCGAAGCTGCTTCCCGTGGCCTGTGTGTGGTCGCCGTCCAGGGGCTTCTCAGGCGGGAAGGACACGGGTGCTGCTGCCGCCCTTCGGACTGCAGCTGGAAAAGGGAGAAGGAAGGGTTTACATCAAAATGAGAAGCTGGTATCACAGGGCAAAAAGTGAGGGCTGGAAGGGACGTGGCTATTTGTTTTTACTAAGGAAGCCAAACACTCTATGCATCAAAGTTTGAAAAACATTAAATAAATAGCATTGGGGCTTATTTTATTTATACTTATGCTTCCAGTGAAAGAGATTTTCCTTTGAAATGCAAAGAGATAATAAATTCAGTTTGCATTTTGCTAGTATTTTTATGATAGCCCTGCTCTGCCCCACCAGAAAACCAATCCCAAGGCAAGGTACATTCCTGAACTGCCAGCAAAAATTACTCTGTTCCTGCTGTAAATGAAAAGACCTAGTCGAGCAGGATAGCAATCATCGCCTCTTAGCCCCAAATTACACTGCTGACACTTCCATATATCCTGCTGAGCTTAGGTTTGCAAAAGCTGATGACATTTTTTTGCCTTACCACTGCGATGAGTTCAGAGATTTCCTCCAAAGTGAGTGACACAGAAGCAGAAGGGGAGGCAGTGCGCCAGTCTGACACGCCAGTACTCAGTTGGGTAGGGGTTTTGCAATTTGACTGCTTCAAGGTCTGGCTCCTTTACAGTGCAAAGATGCATCTGTGAAAGGCTGGGCTTTATTATTCATTTTTAAAACACACTGCCTGTATGCTTTCATTCTATACCCATTATCTGAGTGTATTAAGTGTGCTACATGCTAAGCTGAGTCAAACATAGATGCCAAGGAAAAGCAGAACTCTGCTAATCCTTGCTTTCTTTTTTTTCTTTTCTTTTTTTTTTTTTAATAAAGTTATTCAAAAAAAAATGACACCAAGGAGAGAGATTTTTGTTTATAAAGCAGGAGAATGGGACCTCTAAAGCAATCCAACATACAACATGAAAGAGAAGAGTCTGCTCCTGCATTACGGCTCCGCTCCTCTGTAACTGGCCTCTGCCCTAGGGGCAGCCCCGAACGTGCTCAGCGTTTTCCTGAGCCTGATGGGCACTCGGTTTGTGGCTCCCTCCAGTAATTTAGGGGCACTGAATTTCTCATCTCTTTTTGAGGTGAATTATACCGCTACTGTTTTGAGATGCATAAAAAACTAGGCGACTTTTCATTATAGCATAATGTTCTGAATTATTCATTGACTCACACGGCAGCACACTGTACTTGGTGCTTGTGCGAGTACCTGAGCGGCTGCAGGCACTTTGTCTTTGATTTCCCTGCTGTACTGCACTGCCAAAAAACGCTCTTTTAAAAATAAAATAAAAAAAGGAAAATAAAAAAGTTCCAGACCTATTATTTTGAAATAAGCAAGGGATGCCCATTACTGCTCTCGCCACCTGTACCTTTAACAGAAATCTCCCAAGGAAAGATGCTGGGGATAATGTCATACCTTCCACCTGCCGCACAAGTCACTGAGGAGGGGGCTGTCAAATATATTTGGGGCTCAGATCCAATGGGCTGAGCTGGCAGCTGCTACCGAACACACTGATTTGGTTTGTGGACTGGAGGCTGCGCTGCGATTTCGGTGTGTCCCCTGCCTTGCATTAATTGCTGGTGTTGCCAAGGCTCGTTGGCAGCTCAGGGAGCTGGAAAGCATCGTTTTCCCCCTTGCAAATTAGCTTATTCCCCGTCCATCTGGAAAAGGATGGGTCATTTTGAGGATGGAGTTATGCTTGTCACAATTTTGGCATGTGCCGCAGTGTTTGGAAAACCTAAAAAGCTGCCTGATTAAGGTGCCCGTGTCCTCGTGGCCTCCAAGGGCATTAGCATGAGGTTGATGGATGAGCAAGGGCCAGGAGCAGGATCCTGCCTTCTGCCTCCTGTTTGCAGCCCGGCGTGACCATGGGGCTGCCCGGGGCTGTTTTGAGCCGTCATGGGTCGCTCACCACGGCACTGAGAACAGCCCCCAAATCTGCTTTTTGGGGAATCCAAGATCACTAGTATTCATTCATTTGCTTTTGGACTCGGTCTTCAACTTCATAATTCTCTATTGTTACTTTTTTCTCCCATCTTTCTTTTAATGTAGCGTAATGCAGCATAACCTTCTAATACACATGATGTAAAGAGCAAAACTATTTTTTTGAGAGAACACTAAACCTTTTTGACTTTAATCCCCAGAACGTTTACTTCTGTAAACTACTTGTAGGTTCTTCACTTTTTCTTATTTCCCTTTCAAGTCCTCCTTTACCCGCAAGTATTCCCTTTCCACCTCTCACTTTGCATTTCTCTCTCAGTTTTGCCTCTACCGCTCCAGTTCCTCTCGTCCTCTCCACTCATGTCCCCTTTCTCTTTTTGTCCCCCCTCGCTTTTTGCCCTTAGGCTCTTCTTCAGTCCCTTGATTTGCCATCTCTGTGGACTCCCTCTGCGGTTCCTCCAACCGTCCTGGAGCTCCAGCCTCCCGGCTCCTTCTTGGCAGCCTGCTCCGGGGTGTATCCGGGTTCCCTTCCCCACTCGCGGGCCTAGCTGGGCCCAGGCTGGGCGCAAGGGCCCAGGTGTCATCGAGCCGGGGCCCAGGGCGGCCATTTGCAGTTGCCGCCGCTGTGGTGTGGCCGCTGCCACCCGCCAAGGCCTCGCACTGGCCACAGCGGCCTGCGAGCGAGCGCCTCGGCGCTCCCCGTGACCGCGTTCCCCCTCACACGGACACCTCACGTGCTGGAAACCGCTGGCCCCGGCTTAGCCGGGCTGCAGAGCTGCTCACCGCTTCTGAAATATCCCAATTTCTGCCTCTCTGGGGCAGGAAAATGTTAATGTGGTCGTCTCTACACGCATGATTTTGCCTGCCCTTCTTTCTGGCTTGCTTAGAAGCTTGCTGGACGTTTGCAACTGACCCGACAGTGGGGAGCGGGTCTCAAAATCCTGCTCTGCTAATGGACAAGGCAGATGTGCAACTAGGAAGAAAGGAAGCAAGAAACACCCTCCCAGGGGAAAAAGCAATGCTGCGAGCTCTGCTGTTATTAGACACCCCAGAACTGCCACCGAGGGAAAAAGGGAAGAAGAAAGAGAGAAAAGCTGTGGGAAAGCCGCCTTTAGCGCGGCCGGGCTATTTGCCAAGAGCCTCTGAGGGGGGGACTCGTGTCCCTCTGGAAACCGCCCGGCTTGTGAGATGCTGTTCGTCCCAAGCAAGGACTATCCTCTTCTTTTCTTCCCATTACTCACAGTTTCTCCCAACAATTTAGACAGGCTGACTAATTAGGAAGCAAGTCCTCTGATTTCCATTGGAAAGCAAGCTAGCTCCAAAGAGAGGATTTTTAGATTTTTCACTGCCTGTGATTCCAATATTAAAAGAAAGAAATCACTAAAAGATCACCATTTGGCCCTGTAGAGAGTGACTGGGATTGCCATAGCACCACTAAAGTTAATGGAATCCATACAATTAGTCTGTTATTCAGCCATCCAACTATTTTCTTTTGTACCATATAGCCATTTTGTGCAAATTACCATTGCACTAATATTATGGCATGCAGTCATGCCGAGGATGAATATCAACCCAAGAAAAACTTCTAGGGCAACAACGTAAGTGAAGACATTCTTTAGCCCAGATCCTCTGCTTGCATAAATACAGATAGATGGGTGACATTTCCTTAACACAGAGGTTATAGTTAATTCATTGTGAACAAAGCATGCTGCAAGCTCCTTCCTGTAGGTGTAACTATATGCCCTAACGGGTTATGATACACCTTCTTGGCTTTGTTTATACTGGCAAACAACACCGATAGTCATAGCATTTCTTTTGTGATAATATGCAGCCACCGTTAGATCAGGCCTTTACATTTCCATTTTCCTGTGGCTTCAAGTACTAATCTCACACTGGTTTAATAATTTACTAAATTGCATTTGCGGATGTTATCCTCTTCCAGTATCTATCAAGCAAACAGTGTCCAGCAAATGCTATTTAATTACCGCTATTGTAGACATGAGGATAGAAACAATTTTAAGTAAAGAAAATGAATTCCATCCCTGCCTTTCAGTCGCTCACAACCACTTCAATTACTGTGGTGCTGTAATTGTAACAACATTTGTGAGGGGCAGAGGCTCTTCACATTTCAAATCACCCAGTCTATCTACAAAAGTTTAGATCTTGCTGCCATGGGCAAGCCCAGAGGAGTCTCATCGCTTTCTAACTAAAGAAGTAATAAAAAGTTGCAGCAATATCTCAGTACACTTAAATGAATCTGTGGCACGTTCCCAGACCTCTAGGTCTTTTATATACAAGCACTTATAAGCATCTGGCCAACTCCAATGATTGCTAAGCACAGCAGGAAGAGACCTGAAATTGTTAGTGTCCCCTACTTTCAAATCTAAGCCTCAGATTGGAAATATGCTAAACAGTAATCCAAATCAGCAGTTTGGAGGCACTAAATGCTTCTTCAGATGTGACATTCAATGTTTAGAAAATGACTACCCAGATGAGCTCCTTCCTCCCACTGCTACCCTCCATTTTAAAAGTACTGGTCTTGACGACCATTTAAAAAAAAAAATTTCAAGGAAAAGATACAGAGCAGAAGACTTCAAAAAAACCTTGGAATAATATCTGCCTATCGGAAGCCACAAGCCTGACATAACTCAGATGACCTTAACCCAATCCACCATAATTTTCATTGCTCTTTTGGAATTATAACTATTTACCCCCACTTCTTACCCTTCTTGTCACTGTCTGTCAAACCATCAAAATTTGGTATGTGTATTCAGCTTTACAATACCTGCAAGAAATGGGAAAGATTCACTTTGTTTTACTAACAGTACTGTTAGTGGTAAGAAAAGGTAGGACTCCTCTTTGCTAACTTTTGCCACCCATAAATAAGGTGCTTAATATAAACTAGTTGCCTAAACTCCTTACTTAGCCAAGGAGCAGATACTGGAGTGGAGGATGACTCACTCTTTCTACATTAGAAAGCTATTTCTGAAAGACTACGCCATCCTTTGACAAGCCCATTTGCCGTCCTTCAGAGTTCAGATGAGTATCTGAGATTAAACAGCTTTCTCATGCATAAAATTGAGATGAATCCACCCAAATGGACAGGCTTAGAACAGAGATCAGAAAGTTGCAATAGTCAAACATACATTTATTGGATGGAAACGTATCAAGAATCTCTCTATGGAAGGCAAAGCAGTGCATGTGAGAATGGGTTTCACATAACAAGACGCTGAGCTGGGAGCCACCAGTCTTGAAAATCTGAGAATAGCTGGAAGAGGACACAGCATAAGCAGCCATTCTCTCTCTCTCTCAAAAACAGTTAAACTCTCTGTTTTAATAGAGAGACTTTTATGTATTTGCCTGTACTTAGATTTTCTTGCCATGGAACCTTCCCAGGAAGAAGGCAGTTTGGCTGCCCACCAGTCTGAAATGCAGAAGGTTTTTCATGCATTGCCTACAGACAACTTGTCTTGCAGTCTTCTTTTCTTTTAGGAAGTCATTAGGAAGGAAGTTGACATTGGTCAACTGTCAAAAACAATGCCCACCCTGAGCATGAACATGAACATTGCTGGGATGAGATGAAGTAGGCCAGATACAAGGTGTTCACCAGGTCACCCCAGAGCTGCCAGTGCATCTTTCATCAGATTCTAGATCTCTTGCTTCATGGGGATAATATCTGGGCCAAATATTCAACTTCTGGTCTTCTGATAGCTTTCTGTACTGGGACCTTGTAGTGAGTATTTCTTCCACTATGTCCTATGCCGCATCTGTGAGGTGAGGCCCTAGCTTAGCTTCTTCAAACAGCTTTTCAGTCTTGATTTTAGAAAGTGATGTGCTGTATATTACTTTTTACCTTAGTAGGATTTGTCTGGGGCTGGGAATGAATGTGGGTGCTAGTCACCAACTCCTACAAAGTGGGAAACATCCTGGAATGAGGTCTGCTGAGACGGTGCCTATCCCTGCCTGACTAAACTGTTGTGCTTTGGGTGCCCATTTATGAAAATTCCTGTTACATGACAGGAAAATTCCTATCATGTAATGGGCTAAGTTATAATAACTTTAATGACTTTATTCTTCTGTTGCCATTTTCAGGGTTCAAAAACGTGTCAGTGATTCTAAGGTTAATCTGCATGGATGTACGCAGAGCACAGGATAGGGTCTGTTTTCATTATGAAAGCGATCCAAAACGTCTTTCAGGGTATTTTGACAAGGGTTATTCCTGGATGTTGAAACTTCCTTGATGTGCACAACATGAAAACACCATATGCAAATGAGCAAAAACAGTGTTCATTTTAAAACCAGGCTATTAGAATTGCTAAGTACATTTATATGCAAAATCTCCTTTCCAACCCACTCGGAATGAACACGTTGAGATCCAATCTCTTTGTTTATAAAATGAAACCAGTAATTAACGCTACTAAACTTTGAAACAGTCTAATCTGATCAATTAACATTGCCACTTGGTGTAATAGTATGGTGAAGGTTATCCAGAAATTCGAAAGTTTCTCTTTGAGTAAGTTGTTTATACATGTGAAGGTCTGTTGTGCCTTTATGGAATGTGCTGAAAAATATCTTTTTTATTCCCTCTCCCTTCACATCCCCCAAAACTCCCTTTGGCAAAACCTTGCAACCGGTTCTTTGAAGATTTTCCATTTTGAATAATTTGGTTTAATGGGATTTTAAAGCCCATGGATGTTGTGTGATTCTGAAAAAAAAAAATTGGAATATTTTGGAACAAAGATTATGTTTAGCTTGTCCCTGGAGGAGGAGAATTAGGAAGGCGTATTTGCAAGCAAAGATCAGTTCTGTCATGTCAGGGAATTTCTCGAGCTTCCAAAGGTAAGCTTGCCCACAAACGTGTCTGTCATTAAGAATTTATCAGAAGGAAGAGACAGCCCACTTCAGCCGTAGGTTAAATATACTCCTTTGAGGCTATTGCTTTTTCCAATTTCTTTCTCCATTCTCACAAATATATTTCATATTGCTAAGATGAAACAACATTCTGCCAGATACTACATACATGTGTGGTAGTCCTTGCTTTTCTGAAAAAGATAACATTTTTTAAAACCAGAAAAGTGAATCAAATGCAACAAAATGGCACTTCTAAAAAAGCATAAAGCTTTCTCTATTTAAAACACTTGTTAACGTGGCGCATGTTCCATTGTAGATGACACTGATTTGCAGAAAAACTGACATCTTGGGGCATGCTGTCTACTCTCTGCTGATGTTCCCAAAGAGTTTCCTTCTTCACTGCTGATCATCTCCAAGACCACAATAACATCATGTCCGTCAGCAAACGCTTGGTAAAAAAAAAGTGTTTGTATGCGAGACGGGTGATTCCCCCTTGGAAATGGGGAATGGAAGGAACAATATGGCAAGACAGGATCGTGCCAAGGGAGGGTATTAATGTGCCTAACTTGCGTTCTGCTGTGGGGTGCTAAACTACCACTCAAGTTGACTTCAGTACCAGTTATCAGAGCCATGCAAAGATTTCTGTGTGCATGAGTGCATGTGAAAGAGATTTTGGCAGGAAAGATTTTGACAAATGCTGCAGCAGCCCTTAGTGAAGGGTAAAAATACCTTTGTTTGAGATAGACATGGTGTACTTTGATGGGTCCTCTCAGAAGAAAGAGCAGCAGCAAACATAGTTCATGTTACTGGGATCAGACAGGATTCTGTTAGACAGTTCAGATACCCAGGTGTTATCTTTGCTGCCTCCTATTATATCAACACAGCAATTTTCTGACCCTGTCTCTATACATATGTGTATGCTTGGAAGCTTGCCCAGCCTTTATTTGCTCAGCACATTAAACTTCCAGGCATTACATTAATTACAGTTTTGCTGTAGGGAATTGACTAAAACTTTTGAAAATAAACTTCTAGTTAAAGTTTAAGGCTCTACAGAAAAAGCAGTAGAAGAAAATAAAGATCCCAAATAGCAGGAAAAATGTAAATGCCCACAGCTTTTTTTTTTTTTTTTTAATTATTTTTACATATTTAATTGAAATCACAAAAGGCCTAAACTTACCAGCTATATTTTACTTTTAGTGTGTATGAAATGCATTACAAGGCATCACTTTGGGTATGATATAGGTTAAAATTCACTTACTGCTGGGAGTCTCATGCGTCATTTACAGCACATTGTACTTCCACGCCAGGTTTAGGTGCTTGAGGCAACACTGAAGCAAAACAAGCCCCATGAGGGTGACCGCTAATTTTCCTTATATAACCTCTACAGACACCTGAGCGCCCTCAGGAAAAGCACAGGAAATTTGAAAAACTTGTGAGACAAACTGATTCCCCTGGATTCCCCTTTCAATATGAAAGCCACTCAAAACAATCCACCCCCCACCAAACTTCATTTTATCAAATTACAACAGTTTAAGGAAAGAGGAGCAAAAATATGAGCTTCAGTAAGCTAAGAATGACTGTAATTTGCCACAACCTAGCAAGGAAACCTCCAGCTTTTTCTGGAAGACAGTGACAAGTCATTAGGAGAGCTATAAGTATAAGAGTATATACGTCCCAGTATGAGAGGGATGTGGAGCTTCTCGAGAGGGTCCAGGGGAGAGCGACAAAGATGATTAAGGGACTGGAGCTTCTCTCGTATGAGGAGAGGCTGAGTGAGCTGGGCCTGTTTTCTCTGGAGAAGAGAAGGCTGAGAGGGGGTCTGATTAACATGTATAAGTTCATGAATGGAGAAGGCAGGGAAGAAGGGGCCAAGCTCTTCTCATTGGTGGCCAGTGACAGGACAAGGGGCAATGAGTACAAGTTGAAACACAGGCAGTTCCATCTCCAGGTGAGGAGGAACTTCTTTACTGTTAGGGTGACAGAGCCCCGGAACAGGCTGCCCAGGGAGGCTGTGGAGTCTCCTTCTCTGGAGGTCTTCAAAACCCACCTGGATGCCACCCTGTGCCCCGTGCTCTGGGTGTCCCTGCTGGAGCGGGAAGGTTGGACTAGGTGATCTCTAGAGGCCCCTTCCAACCTTAAACATTCTTTGATTCTGTGAGCTGTGGCTCTAAGAACGTACTGTGCTTCAAAGCTCTCCACGAAAGATTCATGCTTTGAATTCTCTGAACAGGCAGTGCCTGCCTCCTCCTAATTCTGCACTGCTCTTGCAGAACCTCAACACTTTGATAAGGGTAGCGTTACGCTGCTACTCGCCTTCCCTTTGACGTGAGGCTTAGCTTTGGATGGTGTCACAGCAAGGCTACGTCCACACGTGTTAGCTCCCTATACAGGGGCTTTCTCTGCCTGCCTTGCATGCCAGAGGCCACCCGGTGCTGGGGGACACCTAGCCAGCTCTATGCAGAGGCAGAACTTGCTAATACTGACCTGCTAAGTGAAGCTTTACAGTATGAGATAATGCTGTTTTAGCCACTTAACTCCATAAAGAGCTTACCTGACAAGGTACTTCACTAGAGGTCACCTGGCATCTTTCCTTTTTCTGTTACACTGCTATGGACTTTTCCTACAGAAGCTGAAAATACGAAGAAAACGGGATGTTACGGAAATCACATTTTGTTGGCTAGTGCTAAGAAATGGCTTGTTCCATGCTACACACATGGCCATTGATTTCTAGGACTGGTTATGTCATCTCTATTCAAGCTGGTTGATGTAAATCAGGGCTCAAACAAAGCAGTTACAGGTACAGCAGTTTGTTTTCCTTGTGTCCCATGCCCCAGTAGCAGTTTTTCATGCATTCAAACTCAAGCTGCTACAGGAAGAGCTCCCTAAAGGTATGAGGATGCAGAGCTTTTAAGAGTTGTTGATAGATGAGGAAATTCTCTATTTTACAAGTCTGAAAGCGTCTGCAAAGTGCCTAAGGCCATATTTTGAAACACATTTCTCAGACACTACATATGCATATGAATAGCCTGCTGTGGTCAATAACTGATAAAACTTTAAAAATACTGGTTGCCTAAGGAATGAAGCCTTCTGGCTGTCACAGGAAGGAACATACACGGCAGCCAGCAGACCGGCCTTCTCCAGGAGGCACAAACCCCTTCTGGGCAGACTCAGCCGAAGGACAGTTAATAAAGACTTCACTTCTGTATCTCCTCCATCCTATCATGGATTACATTTCTACCACATCTCATTCCTAATGCCCTTCATTTAGCAGACACACAGAGCTGTCACAAATGATGTATGGTTATATTGGTGAGCACGTTTTTTTTCCCAAGAGACTGAACTGCTCCTTGCTGAGATCTGATCTCTCACAGAGATTTTTGTTGTTGGTCTTGTATTAGAAATCCCAGCAAACTTGGTGTTTAATACAACTGGCACAGGATGGCTTCTAAGATTAGATGTAAACATTTCTGCTGATACTCTACATTGGTGTTTTGGTATTGCTTTTCAGAGCTGAGTGTGAAAAGCCATACGATGTATGTGTTAAGCCATACGATGAAAGAAAGCATTGCGAGGGCTGAGGATGAACTTCAGCTCTTGGCACTATGTGGCAATATCTGCTGCAGTGTGCTCTAGCATACATGAAACTTGAGTTTTTTGAAACATTAGAGTACTGGGGAGAGAGAGGATCCAAGAATTCTCTAGATTTATGTCTCATTCCCACTGACAACACAGCTTTTCTCTTAAGCTTGTCCAAGTAAGAAAATCTGTAACATCTAATAGATTATATTAAGCTGAGATGGTGGGTTTGGTTTATGTCTGAATAGGACAAAACGTGAGGTGAAACTTCAGCTTTGGTATGTAAGGGGCCAATTGTTACAGAAGGAATCTGACAGCCCCACAGCTCTTTATTAACCCTGTTCTACCCTGTTCTTCTGTGGCTGTAGTTAACAGGATGCGTTTCACCAGCTGAAGCTATAATGAAATTATCCTCTTAATGGAATGGGCCTTTTAGTATGTCTTTCTTACTGAAGCCTTGCTTAGCAACATACACTTTCAACAGCAAATCATTCTTGAAGGTAGCAGAGAACACAAACAAAAAAAAACAGTGCATTCATTTGCATTGCCCAGAATATGACACAACATGAACTGTTAGACTAATTCCCAAATCAAGTCAGAGTAATGTATTAATTAGCAGTGACATTATAACATTACCTTACTCTGTCAACGCAATTACTGTTCTCTTCTACTCACAGTAGCCTGCAATGTAGTTAATGTTGATGTAATATATCTGTAAGCAGGAGTCTGACCACTTTTTTTTTTCTGGCCAGGGCATGCAGTATGTTGTTTGCTGCACAGCAGTCCACATTCCTGCAGAACTAGAACTAAATATGAATAATGTCATGCACAGACAAGAGAAAAGCAGAATAAGTATGTGCATATGTATGATACACATATATAAAATACATATTACACATTAAGTTTCTGATATGAAGAACATGTTTTCCTGGAGACATGGGTGTGTAGGTTTTAGCTGTGTTTCGAAAAAGAAGTTTAGCTACCATAATACTACCAAGCTTGAGACTTGAAAAAATGATTTAAAACAGAGTTTGCAACAAAGCAATATGTGATTGAGACCTCAGATCTGATTCTGGTAAGAGCTAACACCTGACAAATCAAGGCAAGGTGAGCACACCCTTCCCCAGAAAGTGCTTCTCGAGTTATGTAATGCTCTGGGGCATAAGAAAGTACTTCATTTTATGTAAATTAGAGCTTGATCCCAAACCCATTGAAGTCAGTGGAAAGAGTCCAATTGACTTCACTGTGTTTTGAATTAGACTTTTAGTGTCTAGAAAACTTAAAAGCACAGTTGCTGTATGACCTTTTACAAATATGCTTTGAATCAAAATTGTAGAGAAACCAGCAGATTCTGAATATTATATTGCATTTTAATCTCGCTAAGAAGCCAACACTCCAAAGGTATAGAAAGTGAGGAGAAACACAACCCTGCTCAAGATCGCTTTTCTTAAAGTACCTGCAGATGACTTAAATCAGCACAATGACTACAAACTGCTTTCAATAACTTGCAAGGACACTTTTTTCCCACCCCATGGAACTATTATTGGTGGTAACCTGCTAAGAAGCGACAGTCCTGGAAGGGAAAGAGAAGGCCTCTGCATTCCTGCACTTGGTAATATCATGCAACCACATCAGAGCCTCCCTAACTGGATATACATGCATGCACATGCATGTGAATGAATGCATGTGTGTTTATGCATGCATATATAAAAATCTGCATATATAAAAATTCACATCTGTGTGTACACACACACACACACACACAGAGTGTAAGAACATTAACATAAATGTCTTCTTTCTTTGTACCAGATCCTTTGGAATATGGAATATACCATGCTTGGAAAAATGTAACACATAGGGATGGTGCTTAAAAAAGAAATCAGACCAACTGAATTTGGTGTGTGCCGATTATGGTCTTTCCCATAGCTCAGTTTCTAATTTCTACAGCTGTTTTCTTTTCTGCAAATGGGACATAACATTTCCAGTGAGAGATTTTAGTGTATTCTGTCCTCTTTGTGGCTTTTGATTTTGCCAGCATTTTGGAGCATCTCACACTGAAAACAGCCCTTTTAAAATGCTCTGAAAAATCAAAGCAATGTTCAGACTTGGATATAACTGGAAGAAACGCTTTCAAACCGGCAGAGACTCCCTGCCCCTGTGCTAGAAGCAGCCGTGCCGCCTGCTTGGAAGAGCTCCTCAAACCCAGCCCGGGAACCATGGAACTGAACAAAGGCCCATTCGGCAGCAGCAGAGCCAGAAGCCTCAGCGTGAGGCTCTCCCTGCAGCTGCTGGATGAAGCCGGGCCGCGCTCACCCTCGCACGCGTGACAAACCTGCCGCTGCCTCCTCCCGCTGCCCAGGCTCCCGGGGCTGGCACCACCGTGGAAAACGCGGGGCATTACCCAGCGCTGCTGCACCAACCTGCTGCATCCAAACTGGCACGTGAAACACGTGCCTGGGGAGAGAATGGGTCAACAGGCAAAGCTATCCTAGAGAGCACAGACATATCACACTGCCCATCAAAGGAAACCAAATGTTGACAGTGTCACTTGCAACTGGCCATGAGGGAGTCAGGTTTGGGGTCTTAGATATGGAGCTGGCCCTGTAATCAAACATTTTGGCTTAGAGGAAACACTACGCGCTAGGGAGAAAAGCTGAAAGGAACAAAATAGTATTGTGCAGGTCTGCAAAATAAGTCACTATTTCTCCTGAGCTTTTCATTTAGTTATCTTCAAAACTGTTAAAAGAATCTCCCTGACAATAGTTAACTGGTTCCTAAAAATAGGAATTCCCTTCCCTAAATTCCCTTTAAATAATATTTTAGAGACAGGAAAGGATGTATAAACTAGTCCAGGTGGAAAAAGAAATCTGCATGAGCTGGAGAGACGAAAGCCCCGTAACAAGAATGAGATCAGTGCTTTGCCTGTGAGGGCACCTCTCCTCCACCAAAGGAGAGCAGGAATCTGAAGACAGGCTGCTAGGAAAAAACGAGGCACTTGGAGAGCTAACGGGAAGAACTAGGGCAAGATGGGGGACAGCAGGTGAGAGAGGACTGAATCAGACAGAGATGCTAATGGTCAGGCTGCCAACGGGAAGGAAGGGCTCCATCTAAATCATCAGGAGGAGACTTGGATGTGAATCTGAAGGAACTGGATACATGGCTATGTTCTAGGCAGATGTGAACTTGCTCTGCTTGTTCTCCAAGCTGGAGAACAAGCACGTGACAGTATTAGCATCAGAGGCAGCTGTGAGATCGAGTATATTAACTTGAGCTCAGCGCTGCGTTAAACGTGGTCATACGGGCTTTTTTACCCAGAGTGAGCTCTTGCTTGCCTGGAGCACCCGGTGCGAACATATCTTAACTTGCAGTTAGGAATTAAAATATTGTAACTATCTGTCTGGGAAAATTTAGCCTAAAGGTTAGCTTTAGTTTAGGAATGACTTGGCAATGTCAGTTATTTTGGTACTGAAAAAAAAGAGCTGGAAGAAGAAACCATTCCTTAAGCCCTGAATCTGCTTTTTGCAAGCTGCCATACCAAACCTGAAGGCCACGCAGGTCAGCCAGCTCCATCCTTCAAAAGAAACCATCAGGTTTTGATAGGCAAACATTTGCCCGGACCAAAGATAAAAGAAATCTGCAAGCCATTTACACAACAACCTAATAGGAATGTTTGTCCAAATGCACACAAATTGTTAAGAGTGTCTAATACCAGTGATATTTCTAGGTGGGTATTTCCTTTGCCTTCTGATCCTTTTTGTAAGGCCAGAAAGGACGTGTGAGGTTCACTTTGAGGTTTGTTTTCCAAGGGCTGTGCTTGACCCCGGTGTCCCAGTGAGGCAAGAGCAGGCGGGAGGAGTAGCTTCTTGCATGAGGTTCCTGCTCTTCAACCCTTAAAGTATCGGGAAGAGAAGTGCATCAAGCAGGGACCCCATACCCTTGCAGTGGGAAAGACTGAAAACACTTCATTTTCTCCAGGCACAATTTGTCTCATGCAGTCAAAGATTGCCCCTTAGTTTACATTCAGACTCTTCTTCTTGATCAAGGCACACAACAGCAGTATTTGCTTGTATGTACAACTTCCCTGGGAGTCACACAGAATTTCCTCCCTTTCTGAATTAGAAGGACTGAAATTAACTGGGTTTGTCCTCCCTGCAGTTACTGGAAGTAGCTGCTCTCTGCACCTGATGTCTTTGCAGGCCCTGCACTGCTCACCCCTAGCATGGATGCTACACAGCACAGCAGCAGCGTCAGCTTGTGGTTTTTACCCACTGAAGGATTGCTAGTAGTGAAATAAACTATGTCACAGATGCAGGAGCTGAATTCCTATTTGCTCTGTTGGGTCCCTGTGCTGCCTGTAGCGATGGGCATTAAAATTAAGTCTTCTGCTATGATAGAAACGAACAGATATGCAACAGATAGTAACAACCAAACTGCTTACTTGTGCACCAGGGGCTTTCAGACACAGAACCAGCAGCCGATCCCCACAGCACTGACACGGCAAGACAGCAGGTAAATAACATTTGCAAAGGAACCACAACACAACCGCGTGCCGAGCCCTGCAGCTGCCAGCCAGGGGCCACCTTCTGCAGGCATCGCAGGCAAGCAGAGCTGCAGGAAGGACTTCGAGAAAGGTGCTAATGCCCCTCTGTAGAAGGGAAGTTCAGATCAGTGGTGACACGGGCATTACCCTGCTCAAAGAAGAAGGGTGACGAATTAACCACCCCGGCTTCGTCAGAAGAGCTGAGAAGGGTGAGAGGAAACGGTAGTGAAGCCTCTGATCTCTACAGGTGGTCGCTCCAGGTTGTGACTGAAGAATAAGCGGGAAGCTCAGACCTCATTCTTGATGTTATGCCTCTGTTGTGGAAAAGAGCAGGAAAAAAAAAAAAAAAAAGCCCAAGCTTTCTAGGGAAATTAAAACAGTTACTTTCATAAGCACTGAAATCACCTAAAATGGTGAAATCGCTTTTAAAAGATGGCTCACTTTTATTCCATGGGTCTGACACCTGAATACGCAGGTTTTTGCACTGGTGAATTTGAAGATGTTTGGAAGATATAACCAGGCTCACAAGCTGCCCTCTGTAGTATTCAGCAACAAGTAATAGTACGTAATAATGAAGTAACATACATTGATTTTTACAGCACAAAATTAGCTTCTGTCTTTGCAGGGGGGGTGACCTGATTCTGCTATCAGCATCGCTATTTATGGTCACGTAAGCTACAAAAAAGATGGCCCTTGATAGGCAAACCATTAATACATAGAGTATAATTAATCATTAGGTAATCATTTTTACAAATTAGTATCACCAAAACCATTTATATCACTCAGCTTTTCTGTAAGCATTTAAAAACAACAACAACAACTAAAGCATCCAGAGAAGCAGCTGGAAACCAGAAAGATCCAGTGACCTCAACCTCTGACTTTCCCTGAGGATGCATCCAAAGCAACATCTCAGGGAACATCTTTCTTTCTCTTTCAAAACAACAACAGAGCCTTCATCCTTTTTCTTCTTTCCCCAAGACACTCATGTTGTCTGATGTTAAGATCTATTTTCAAAAGCTAAACTGAATAAAAAAAAAAAGTACTTCAACCCAGCTCAAAAAAACCCACACAGTTAGTTAAACATACTCACTTTCTCACATACTTGTGCACAAATACAGATATATTTGCTCACTGTAAAAACTCCAAATAAACCGGAGGGAAATTCCGTGATCTCTGACTAGTCCCAGTTGGGACATACTGGTCAATAAAAATAATGTAGAGAGATAAAATATATATGGCATATTTTCTCTTCACATTGGCTCATGACCTCATAAATTCTGAAAAAAACACGTCACAAATGTGAGTAGCAAATTCTGCTGTGATGCTCAGAAACAATAAGGTACTTCTTTGAAATGTGAAACATTGCCAAGAATATGTTCTCTTCCATGTTTCATATTTTATTGCTTAATCTTTTTGAATGAAAAAGCAGTTACATATGAATTTTTTTTTCTTTTCTAACATTTGAAACTTTTTCTGAGGTCAGATGCAACAACTGGCTGTGAGAAAAATGCTCAAGTATTTAATCTACCATACTATTTTTGAAAAATAAAAACCATATTTCTGTCAGATAGCAAATTGCAGGATGTTTTTGCATAGTATTCTCCAGTTTATTGGAAATAAAGCAAATTCATGACTGACTTCCTTTGTGTCCATCTCATGCCAAACACCTTGCTTTTCATGTTCTTACCTTATGATTAAGGTAACTGAACGATAAATCATTATCATGAATGATGCTGTAAAAGACTAACAGCAAGAGCAGAGACATTTTGCACCAAGGAGACTATTCAATAGTGTTGAGATTATTCAGTAATCTCAAAGGAGATTATTCAATGACAGTGAGGGTGATAGAGCCCTGGAACAGGCTGCCCAGGGAAGTTGTGGAGATCTTCTCTGGAGATCTTCCAACCCACCTGGATGCCACCGTGTGCCCCGTGCTCTGCGTGTCCCTGCATGTGCTGGGAGGCTGGACTAGATGACATCTAGGGTTCCCTTCCAGCCTTAACCATTCTATGATTCTAGACCCACTCCCCAAACAAAATGCTGGTAGATGTACACCCGTAGAAGGGCGGGCGGTTGTGTTTCCACACCGCCCTGCTGTTGAGTTGCTCGCTAACCTGCGCTAACCGTGGTGCGTGGGTCAGAGCAGGCTCGAGGCTGCCTGCCCCGAACGGGCAGCTCGTGCCTCTGCCCCTCTGTGCTCACGCTGCACAGGAGACGCAGCTGGACAGCTTCAGGTGGAATAATTTAAAGACATGTTATTTTACTGCCAGTAGAAATGTAATAAAATCTGAGCTAAACAGAAGTGTCTCAATACCCATAAAATCAGCTGACACACTGTGTTCTGTCTTTCGGACAGAGCTGAAGTGCTGGTCCTGATAAAATCGTCAATAAAACTCCCTCAGTTAAATGAGGTTTCTTCGCTGCTGCATCCTTCGGGTGCTTATACTACAGTTGACATAGCTTGTAATTCCCATCTCTGCTCCTTTCTGCTCCTTCCAGAGCCGCTGCCGACAGTCTCCGAACGCGGAAACACTCCCGCTGCACCAGGGAGCCACAGCAAAGGCTTTCTCAGAACAGCTTTCCCTGGGACATGAGCAAACACGCTGGGGTAAAGCCATTTCATAGCTTGTCACCCAGCTCTTACCATAAACCCAATTACTGTGTGACTTGTCAAGGCTATTCGTGAGCAGCGTCTGTGAAATGACAACTCCCTCACAGCCTTCACTCAGACCCTGTCTAGGAGAGCAGCTCTCTGCAGCGAAGGAGCAAAAATATTTGTGTTGCTGGATATGAAAAGAATGCAACTGTTTCACAAACTGCAGAGAAAAATCTTCCTATGAACACCACGGAAGGAAATACTTTGCCCCTGTATATTAATACTAGAGATGCAACCTTGTACTTTTTAAGCTTTTAAATGAGTTTCCTGGGGATATCTGAGCCAAGTACCTCTCCTGGTCACGAGTTCATAGGAAAGTGCTAGTGGTACAAGGAGGGCTCACTAATGGCAACGATAAGGAGACTTTCTCTCTAGTTGAACAGCACAGTCTGAATTAAAAACAGACGTATGTAAGTATCATGAGTGTGTTCATTCAAGTTGAAGAATAGTTTAGGTGCAAAAACTGTATTTACTGCAAGGCAACACTGTGACGCACATTATAGGGAACCAGAGATGGCTGATACAGCATTAGCAACAACCTGTTCTGCAGCCCAAGAACAGACACTGCTTAAGTTAAAATAGGGGAAAACAGAGATCTTGCTGTCAGCAGTTCTTCCTTGATACTTTAGCAAATCTCTTAAACTTGAATTTACGATGTGCTTGGTTAGGAAAAGAGGCACAGAGCCATGCACAATTGAAATCTAAGTTTCAGACATAGACAAATTCACCCAAGAAGGGCTGAAAACAATCCCTCCAAACGTGCCAGCATCCAACAGAACAGAGCAAGCATGAAGTGAGCAATGCCTGGCCGAGCGCCCCCCTGAGAACTGCTGAACTGGACACGAGTGGAGCGGGAAACGATGCCAGTGCCGAGACATCCCGCACAGACGGGCAGGCAGGCATGTCTGTGCTCCCACAGCACAGGCAGGTTTAACATCATCTCTCCCATTTTTTATTTCTATATTTTCCCCTTTACCTTCTTTATTCACACCTCAAGTTCAAGGGAACAGTGACTATCAAAAGTGCTTTTTCCTATCCGCAGGATTCCGCCCAAGCCAATCACCAGCACATCATGCTGATCGCTCTGCTGCAGCCAAGACTAGCTCAGGTCACCCAGCAAAAGGAATCAAAATACAAACTGAATCCCGTTCTCCTGCTTTTTAGTTTATCCTGTTATCCACCAGACCACACTTAGCTAAGCCAATAATTAACCTCCATAACACACACACAAAAATCTCCAACGACATGTCGGGCTGAGGGCGGACATCTGGTCTGGCTAAGCAGCAGAAACAAGGCGCATCGTGGGCTGCAGCTGCTCCGTGCGCTGCCAAGGCGCGCGCCGGCCGGCCGCATCGCGCTGTCCCGGGGCCCGGCGCCCAGCGGCGGGGCGGCCGAGGGCCTCGCGATGGCCATGGTGCTGGTGCGAGGGCCTCGCGATGGCCACGGCGCCGGTACAAGGGCCTCTCCACGGCCATGGTGCCACGCGGCCTGCGGCAGAGCCCACCCTGGGCCTGGCCATGGAGCGCCCGGATCGTGCCCCCTCCTCACCACGGGGACAGCCAGGGATGCCGAGGGGTTCCTGAGGAAAATACAGCCCTAAGAGCTGTTTTTCTTGGTAGGTAAAACCTCAGTGTAGAGAGGCTTGTTTAAATGGCAGTGAAAGTCGCAGTAACATCTGTTAGAAATAAAAAGCGACTGCAGTTAGTTCTTCATGTAATCGAGCTCGAATGCTTCTGAACTCTGCTGATGGAACTGGCACACGCTTATGCTTATGGAGGGCATGGAAGGAATCTCTTTTACAGAAATCTTCACCACTTGAAGGACTGGCTTAAAAAAGAGCCCTGTTTCTACCAGAGAAGGTTACATCTCCCCAAGAAAAAGACGTAGACACACAAAATAAAACTCTCGATAAACAACTTGCTCTATCTCAGAAGAGCTAAAAGATGTAACTTCATTTTCTAACATGGTTAAACATGGAGTAGCAGTGACCACAGCTCTCACTGTTGCACTAAAATTCTTATTTTCCACTTATGTAATTTTTTAATAAATTATTAGTGTGATTGTTTTATATGCACATACAGTTCTTCATGCAAAAAGATGTCACTGCTCCTTGACCTAAACTGCTTACAGAAAAATTCCCAACAACATGGAAATACGGCACCTCCCCAGACTTAGTTTTATTGCTATCCTGGTAGCTCAGTTCACAAGGAAGCACAGCGGATTATTTCAGCCTTTTAGAAGGACATTTTCCATGGAAGTATTTATAGATCTGGAATAAACTTTGGCATCACAGCCCTGAAAGGCTTCAAGCCATTCACGCTGTGCTGATGCCAGACCGTTCTGGGCCCTTGCAGGATTCAGTAATGCTGGGGACTTGTCAGGTTTGCAGCTATTGCTTCTCTGAGCTTACACAGAGGGTTAACAGAGTCCAAACACGGCTGGAGTTTTAACCTCGTCCAGTTTTTCTTCTTGTATCTTACACCACCAGCTTCCCACACAGCAGGACTTCTCTGTATTTCATCAGTTCTAATCACCTATTTAATTAAAACAACCTTCTAAACAGATTTTCCTTCCCAATAACTTCCCTTTTCTGTAATTCTGAGCGAGGGATCAGAGGAAGGCTGTGTTCTTAATCCCTCCAGCTGTTCAAGTGGCCACCACCAAATGGTCCTTAGGGACTACTCAGAAGAATAGACAAGGCATAAGAAGACAGGTCAGTCAATGCCAGAGCACGACGACAGGAGTAAAAGCTTCTATTGCAAATGAGCGTTTTTTTTTTTTTTTTCCTTTCTTATTTTTCCTTTTTCTCTTGCTATCTTAGCAGATATTAAGCAGGTTACCAAAAACATCGCAGACCAAGAGTGGTGGGGGAGGGCTTTAATGATACCCCATGAAAGCAAAGCTGCCCTCTTCATGTGGGAGAGCTACTGCGATGGTGATGAGATTTCTTTT
>VZSG01000618.1:205278-262858 GCA_013398315.1 Nothoprocta pentlandii | reverse complement strand
CAAATACGCAGTATCATGGAGATGCAAGTTATTCTTATTAATAACCAAAATAATGTATATAAAAAGGGAAAGAGTGATGAATTCTACAGATTCTATGTTCAATTTTACAGAGCTAAATTTTCAAGTATCACATGTAACTCACATGATTGGGAGTGCGACAGCAAAGTTCCCATGCCTTATATTGATATTGCTTCTTCCAATCTGGCACAGGTTCACCTCAAAAGTAGGGAAATGAGCCTTACCACAACTCTTTACTTTTAATAACGGCAATAAATAATGACTACATAGTTATATAACTATAATATAAAACATAATAATATAACTATAAACTTCATTATACCATATTAAACTTCAGAATAGTACAGTTAAAATCATTATAGTTTACAATAACTGTAATAATAATAATAATAGTACTGTTATTGAAATACTAAGACTACTGACAATGCAATACTGCTCATATTAAACTATTAATACGATATCTATCATTCTTCACAACTGCCCTGCACAGACAGGGTAGCTAAGGTTTGTGCCAATTATGTAGCTCTGGTGATTGATCACTGCTATAACCTCAAAAGCTCTCAGCTTTAGCAGACATTAAGTGATGTCTACAAACAGCTTGATTTTTTTACCCCAGCTACAACCTATACAGAATCTTTATGTCACCTGCTCCAGCTATTCACAAAAATCAGAATTTGTCCTTGTAAATCAAAACAGCTCTGACCTGGGAGGCACAATCAAGAGCTAAATGATGGGCAAGATCTGCAGCCTATGCCTGTCAGGCACCTCCAATGATTTCAAGGGATTCCCAGCAGATACTGCGCTACATGTGGTAATTCAGCTTGCAGAAAGATCCTTGGGAGTCGGAAAAAAAAGTAATTTAATTATGGCTGCAATTAATGCTATAATTAAAACTTTTAAAAGGTTTTTCTAAAGATTATCAGTTCACAGCCTCTGCAATCATGAACTCCACTATCCGATAACATTAATTTGAACAGTGTTGAATTTAAAATCCAACAAAGTTAATAAGAAGTGATACATTATATACAGCACATTAATCCTATTTTGTCCTTTACTAAAATAAATACTTCACTTTTTTCCTATTCACATTAACGACAAACATGTTGACATCACAGTTCTCTGGTAGAGAGAGACTGCCATGTTTTGAGCTGATACTATGATCTGCAAAATATAGCGTGCATCTCTGAATCTTAACAGATTCAGTCTGTTCACACCATACCATCCTGAAGGTGAGCATAAAAAAAGAAAGGCCTAAGAGCCTCACAAATCTATACTGGCTCAGATGCTGCCTTGTAAGACCACAAAATGCATACACAAGCACGCAGTGAATGCTACAGGTCTCAGACTGCAGGTGCCGTCGCGGCTCCCTTCAAAGCACGAGGGAAGAGGCAAGGACCTTCCTAGAGCAGAGTGCTGTACTTGAGAGCCAGGTGCTTTGCCTAAGCCAAGATTTAATGTGAATATCCTCACTAAGTGTGTGGCTGAAAACTCTTTAAAGAACTGGTACTTTGTTTAGACCCTTATTTTCCTGTTCGGGCTGCAGTGCATTTGCTGTGGGACTGAAGCACAGAATGTGGTTGGTTTCCTCTGACAGAAATGCAGCTTGCAACACGCCTAAACCACTGCGTGAAGTGCAGCAAGAGCACTGCTCAGGAGATTTGTTTCAAAACCACACTACTGCCCTAAACAAAATACCCATGTCTTGGTAGGTTCGGCCTAGGTTAGGCACTAGCTTCTTTCTAAGCAAGGAGTCAATCACAACAGGCCCATTTGCCAGAAAGCTAAAGCAAGGAAGTTGGATTTAATTTTCATTTTGAGATCATTTCTTCTCTTTCCTGTGTGACAAGAGGCTCTGCCCTTTTCAGGCAAAGAAATGAATCAAGTGGAAATGCAGAGATTCCTGTAGCCTGAAGTAGGTGTCGCAAGCCTGAAGCTTCACACTGCTTCAAGGAAGAAAAATCATGGAATTAAAGAATAGTTCGGATTGAAATGGACCTGTGGAGACAACCAGGTCAAAGGAGGGCTAATGACCTCAAGCAATTTGGGATCATCTCTGTGACAGTTGATGCCAAAGGGCTGGTGGAAGAAGGATATAACAGCAGGAGCTGTTTATGAAGCCTCCTGGTTCACAAACTCCCTAGGCATCCACCGTTTCTCGAAACACATGTATTTGCTGGGCACTGTAGGTATTTCGCTAAGACTGCAGGATATGATGCAGCTGTGGTCAGGAAGCTCCTCTGACCCCATTCACCTCTCTGCTAAAGCAGGACCGGATCCATCCCTGTTGTGAATCTTTTTTAACAAGCCTTGAAAATAAATTTTAAAAAGTTGTCTTTTAAATTCCAACCTTGAAAGTACAGTCTATGCTTCTAGGATCCATATTTTAATGGTATATTATTTTCATGTTACTACAACACAAGTTGAAAACTGGGAAGGAGAGGAGATGCCAAAAAACCTTCTTTAGCCTGAAATCTTTCAAATCTTATCAAAATATCTTCCTCCTTTTATCTCCTGCCAGAAGTTCTCATATTTCACATTCATATCGTACGCTAACATTTTGTGTAACCTTGGACTGCTGAACTCCTTTTAAGCTAAGACTCACTAAGACAATGCAGGGAATTTATTGCAATGTTACACTGAATAGGCTCTAAATTGGAAGTGTAGATGGCAACTCATTTATTTACAGCTTAATCAAAGCTAGACAGATTCCAAATCAGCCTGAACAAAGCATGATTTTGGCCTGATTCTATCAGAAATGGACTGTTCAATCTCAGCCAGTTACTCTGCTGACATTGCTGTGACCTCAAGCTCAGCTGGGGAGCAAAGCTTTGTATACAGCATGCAGAAGACTTAAAGGAGATGCAGAGGCTGGGTGGGATGGCGAAAACAACATATGCTGTAATATCCTTTCCATAGATCTGCAAATCTTTCCAACAACATTTTCTTCTGTAAATTAAATTGTTCCTTTGGCCCACTGCTGGCTTCATTTCTTCCTCTGTGTTCAGTTTCTTTATCAAGATTTGTTCAGTCTGACTATTAATGAGCAAGAAGTTATTGAGGAATAAGGAGAAAGCAGAATTCATAACAGTAATGATGGCAAGGGATCTCAAAGCCACAAATTAAAGAAATTATCTGTTCCTTAGCTGCACTTTTTTAATATTCTAAATGGATGATCCAACATTTAGATAATGAATCTTCTCTCCTCCACCCCCAAACTCCCTGAATGACCTGGCATAGTCTTGACTCTTTGCATTCATTCTTTTAAAGCCTAAACAGCACAGCTTTGATGGACTGACAACCTTCCTGGCTGGGGATGATACAATGCTAAATTAGGCACTATATATGTGATATTGTAATTTAAAAACATGTACCTTTTGCTGGAAGCCAGCTTTCACCAGTGCCCTTCCCAGGCCAGAGCTGGCACTGGGTGCCTTGGTGTTAGTGTGACTGGTGGCAAAGCCTGTGCTGACTGCGTTGCTCTCACGCTGGCACCTTCCCCAGGCCAGGGCAGAGGACTGTGCGTGCAAACACGTGCGCACAGACACACAGAACAAGTCACGACAACAGATTTAATTTCTAGGAAACTGTGTTCACAGAAAACCTCGATGCAGATGGCAGGTGAACTTCATCTCTCATGTCAAAAAATAACTGTGCTCAGTACCTCCTAAGGCAAATCCTTTCTTTGCAGTATTTTGGTGATCGCCCTGACAAACTGTCACAGCTTTCATCAAAATCAGCACAGAATGAAAGGAAAAACATACAAGAAAACCAGGAGCAATAGCAGCAGCTCTCAGACAAGATCCTAAGGCAAACCCTCTCTTTGCAGTATTTTGGTGATCGCCCTGACAAACTGTCACACCTTTCATCAAAATCAGCACAGAATGAAAGGAAAAACATACAAGAAAACCAGGAGCAATAGCAGCAGCTCTCAGACAAGATCCAGGTACTATCCTCCTCCTCCTCTCTGCACAAAACCAGCAGGTTCCTTTCAACTTTAAAAATAGTTTGAACATATAAAGTAACTAAAGCTGCAGGGAGCTTTTATTTTTCCTCAAGCAGTTTAGAAAATTGCTTTGTGTACTACGATCACTGCAGCTCTCTGCTTGGGAGCTTGCCACAGATTTCACAGGAGAGGAGCTCGTTGGGTTTTACTTGCCTTCACATCACTGTGATAAAGGACAAAGTAAAAGGATCTCTCCTCATCCTCAAGCTCCAGGGCTTTCTGTTGTTGTTTTACTTTACATTTATGGATTGCTATCATATTGCTACAACAATAATCAAACCGAATAAAATTGCAGTAAATTTTAATACAAGGAAATAGTAGACCAGGGAACAGCAGTATCTGAGTGCCTTTTCATTCCATTTATCTCCTTCTCCACTACTAAGCCTTGCACAAAACGGTAACGGAGGGGAGCATTTCCCAGGGATCACTACTGAGAGCAAGCCGTGCTTCCACCAGCACGGAGCGGAAACCTCCCTGGCTCCCTTTCATTGCTCTGCCCTGGGATGAGCGACTCCCCAGCACTGCTCTGCCAGGCCAAAAGCCCTTCCTGGCCCATTGCTGCAGGGGATTCCTGCCTCCTTTTGGGACCTGCTCTCCCGCTTCCTCATTCGCCTCAGGCACAAGATGAAACGGGGCATCCCGAGTGGCAAGGCAATCCCGTTTCTAGGTGTTCTGGTGTGTTTTGGCAAGTGGTGGAGGCCTTTGTGCAAAGCCCACCAAACGTGCTTTTACCAGCGGCTGCCAAGGCTCCGATACTGGAGCGAATCCTGCTGGTGACACGCAGTGACGATGGCACCAGTAGCTCATTGACTGGCTCCGGCAGAGCGGCCTGCGAAGCAGCACGTGATCACCCACGAACTCAGGGTGCTCAGGCCTGCGAAGCAGCACGTGATCACCCACGAACAGCAGCTCAGGCGCCCCGGAACAAAGGTCAACAGCTAATTCAGAGCCAGAAGGATCTCCCCCTCACAAAGAACGAGGAACTGCAGCAAAGCAGAGGGATTACTGCGCCGTGCTGCTTTACAAGCCACAACTTCGCACCATAAAGCTTCTCAAAGGCACTGCTTTACAAGAGACTCTTCCTGAAGGATTGACACGCAGCCCACATCACAGTGCAGAAGGCACGACAGCCTTCAGAGAAATGCTTCCCTACCTTGTGTTACTGCTTCTCTCAAAGCCCCAGGAATTAAGAAAGAAGCCACTGTGAAGTAGGCTATGTAGGGGGCTGGCAAAATCTCATTACACTGCTTATGTGCAGCACTACTGACACAAGGACGAGCTCAATGTCAGCAAGATGCCTTAGCAGCGTGTCAGGCACTTAGCTCTACTCAGTGTGACTCGAGACCTCGAGACTTCTGGCAAAACCACAGTGCTCACTCCCAAAACACCATTCTTCTTAATAAATAAATACATAAAAATCACCACCACACACACAAACCCCAAACCACTACTTTCCAGATCACCAGAGTGGTTAAAGATCACTCCTTTGGAGCACAGATAGTTTTGTGTTGCAGTTTGTTCACAGGAATGTGTTTTTTTGTAGTGGTTACACAGCAACTAACCCTGTATGGTTTTTGATTTCATCTCTGAGAAAGTACCACAAGGCAACCAGTGATGACTCAGATAACTAAAGAACATCAGTGACCGAATGACTCGCCTTCCACACCTGAGGAGAGAGCTGGGTGAGATACTTGCTTGATGGACACCAGTATAGCTCCAATGTCAGTCAAGCTTTGCTAGTTTTCTATATTCAGAGAAGCTTATATGACTCAGTTCTACACATCTTAAAATCCACGTAGATGTAACAGTTACAGCAAAATACTAATCTGCATTAATTTTTTTTTGGTTCCCAAATATCCTTGAATAGAGCAGGACTTTAGAAAATAAGTGTTCCAGAATAAAAAAAAATATTGACTAATTCTTCTTATCTGGAAACTGCCTTTTTTTTCTTTTTTTTTTTTTTCTCCCTTTGGTAATAGAGGAGATGACACAACGGCAACTAATGATGGCGAGTGGTGGCATTACAATAATTGGCGGCTCGCAGCGACCAAAGCCATTTACCTGAATTATTTATGGGTAAACTCTGACAGGAATTTCATAAGAGCAAATAAGGCGAGTCTATGGGGTGTCGTTCACAGGATGCAAACGCACCTGACTGACGGCGGGGCCCAGCTGCAGCTGATGCTTTAGAAGCCCCTGGGAAGGGTTCATTTCATGACAGTCGCACACGCTTTGTTGTACTTCAGCACGGCTTAATTATTCGTTCATCATCTGGGTATCGCTTATCGCCACGAGTGTCCTGACATACACAGGAACTATTCAGGGCCTGCTGTTTGTTTTAAAATAATTCAGCCGTGCGTATGTGAGCATGTGGTGCCACATCAGAATAGGAAATTATCCCCCCTTTCTCTTGCACAAAAGGCTTTTTGTGTCTTGTGCCATCATTTCTCACCCAAGGGAAGCTCTGGGAGACTGGGCTTCCTTCTTCATTGTCCCTAAGCACCCACCATAGCCCAAAAGGCAGGCAGCCTACAAAACCAGCTACGTTATGTCACGGGCTTCAGACCCACTGGGACAGTCTGCTGAGAGACTAAGGAAATAGAACATAAACTGTACCTTAGAGAGCCTTTATTTGCAGCCCTTTCCTGCCCACTGACCATGTGAGGTCCTGGAAAGAGAGGTTTTGTGCCTGACCTCTCTGGACAGCTGTCCGAGCCACCAAGCTCCCCTTGGCACTGGTGGCTTTGTGGCTCTTAGCAGGGAGCCCATGAGGGATGCAGCCCAAGCTGCTTTCTCAGCTCAAGCCACACACTCCTAACCAGGCCCAGGATGTCCTGGCAAAACAGTTCACACTGCTGCCCTCCGTGCTCTGACCACGTGCTGGCGACACAGGGCTAGCTCTGGCCTCTGAAATTGTTCACAGCTCTGATGGTTCTTCAGGTTGCCTCGTTACTGAATTTCCTATGAAAAGTGTTCTTAGAGAGTCGATTCTTGGGGGGGGGGGGGAACAAAACCAGAGTCTTCTTAAGTTAAATCACTGAGGTGGGCTTATACCACTCCACTTCTTCCCTTCACCACAGATTTTGGAGCAACAAGCCAAGTGATCACCATAACAAGGTATTATTAACATGGTTTGAGCTGTTCCCAGCTTTTTCTCTGGGATTTTTCTCCTCTTACTAAAACTATACTACCCAGCTACACATATTATGCCACGTAACATTGGTTTTATCAGTTCACACAGAAAATATAGACAATTTTGCTTTGTTGCCAGAGCAAGGGGTTACACATCCTGGGAACCAATGCTACTCTGCTGCACACCGGAAAACTCCCAGCTGTGTCCTGGAAATCCTGACGGCCCAGAGAACCATGGAGAAACAGTTTTGGCCAAAGCAGATAGACCCCACTGAAGGACTACAGCAAACACAGGAACGTGTATTATTTCTAGAGGAACATCTGTTCAAGGTCACGGGTTTATGGCTGCACTGGAGCAGGGCTAATTATCGCAGTTCCTAAGCAGCTCTCCGTTAGCGATGCACACGCACAAATCACGGTGACAGCATGCTGCATCTGCAGCTGTGCACAAATGGGCTAATACTGTAACTCCCAGAGAGCGTAAAAGAGCTCTACTCCGCTCCCACCAAAGCCAGCAGGAATTTGACCATTATCTTAGAGAGAAGCTGATTTAAACCAGGAATAATAAAACAATGGAAGACAAGTTTAGAGCCTGTAAAGTCTGTTTAAAGTCTGGGCTTTACTGAAACTGAGTCAGTAAGTCCTGCTAGTCTATAGCTCTCATGAGACCACTTAGACAGGTACCTAAATATTGGTAAAATGTAGGCATTGACACAGAAATCTTTTTTTTTTTTCTTTCTAATGTATCTTCATTTCACCTTTTTTTGTCCCCTTTTCTGCACAGAAATATAGTTATACACACATTTCTTTTACATGTGTTGGATGGACTGTTGGATGCTGAAGATTTTACCTTTGCCTTTTCTATCCTTTCATTGAGAATATTTGCTCTTTAAATATTTATTCTACCTTGAAGCCATGTATTTTTTATTTTGTGGAGATATGTTTTAGGTGGTCTGGAGGCAAAGGACTGTTAGTTAGTATACAGTGAATGGTATTTGTGCAAATTAATGGTAATATGTAATGATTACTCAAGTGAACTTTTTGTTTTTGAAGAGATGAATAAATATATTATATAAAACTGTCCTACTTTGTGTCCCCTATTTATTTGTTCAGTTCTTTGATGCTGCACGGACTACGAGACCAGACTGACAGCTTGCTTATGTGCTGAACTTTTCAGGTTGAAATGCAACAGCAACAACTGGAGTATTGCTACTTTTAGAAAAGCAACTTATCTGCATTAAACATTTTCCAGTGATGCAAAATCCGTCATTGTTAATCTGTTCTCATGATTAGTTATGGTTAAAAACAGTAACTTAGCGTTCTAGTCGAACTTTTTCCAGCAACCCTTGCAGATTGTTAAAACTTTACCTGTGAGCTGCTTGGTCTGTCTGTCACCAGATACTGGGCAGGTACCTGACAAGACCCTGAACCTTTGTTTTCCCTCCAAGCCCAGTAATAATGGTGTCCTGCTGTTGACCTGAACACGAGCTGAAACAGTTGAGGGTGGATTTTTGTTGGCTTCATGACAACCCACTGGGGTCACGAGGGTGCTGACACAAGCAGCACCTCAGTCCAATCCAGAGCCCTCATCCAGGCTGAGGATACAGTACACTAAAGGCAAGTGTGGCCATTCCCGGGGCCTGCTGTGTGTGGCTCACAAGTATTCCTCTTCAGTCCTTCACACCAAACTTGCACATGGAGGTGTTGGTGACACCAGAAACCAACACAGTTGTTAATGCAACCATTTTTCTAATCTTGCTTTCCTTGTTGTTTACCTAAAAACCAGCAAGTCCTTCCAGATACAACATTTCACTGATGCTTTTAACACAAGATTCACTTGCTTCAGTCTTTCCCATTCCCTTTTGCTGTCATATAAGCTGCACATTGTTTTTCTTTTCACGGACCATCAAAATGCATGAAAGCATGTTCAGATTCTATTAGTTTTTGAAGGAAAAGCATGCACCAAAAAATTGTGATGACATTGTGAAATATGTCCACACAGGAAGAACTGGAAATTCAAATTGATTTTTTATGCCACCAACATCTGCTGCTCAATTCATTGCTTTCCCATCAGAGTCTATGGAAGATGTTGACTGTCAACATGATATGATGATTAGCTGGACTTCTAGAACAGATTGGTAAGCTCTTATCAAACCTAAGTTTAGAAAAACACATATGGAAATAAATAATTCAACAAAATTCGGATATTTAACTCAAAGAAGGCTTCTAACTTCTGTCTCGATAAAACTAAGCAAAGGAATCTCACAGCATTACTGTGGTCTCAATAAAGAGGGCAGTAGTGCACACTAGGTAGGGCTGCATTACCTACACAAAATAGGATGATTAGGAGCAAATTAACAGCTTGAATCTCATTGGTTTTATATAGGAAACAAAAGCCATAAAGGAACTGTCTTAATACAGTACCAAACACATTAAAATGATGGCCAAAAGAAAAAAAACACACACACACACACACACAAAAACCCCAACCAACCAAACAATCCCACACTTATTACCCCCCAAAAAAAAAACCAAAAACAAAAACAAAAAAAACCCCACATACAATCACACATATTATTTTACATACATAACATTACTCAAGTTTTCCCAATCCAGGCACTGGTTATACCCACCTCAGTCCAGGTGTGTTCCAGCTGAGGTCTCTGCTTTGGTGGTAACAGCTCACACAAACCTAAAGTTAAGGAAACATGTTGGGTACCATTTCCACTCTGACTGCTATTTGCAGAGTATATACACCCAAAATAGGTGTACACTGAGGTGTACATGAGCCCTTGATCTTCACTGGATACCTCACAGTTACATCAGTACAACACTCTAGCCCAACACTGGTAAGATGTTTTGCATTTAGGATAAACAGGTATTTAGTAGGTGATGGGGAGGACTCACAAATAGCACTAATACAGGGACTCTCTTATTACTAATATTGAAGCTTGTATGTAGTAAAAGAAAACTAAAGATTTGTCTTCCTACAGAAAGCAAGTTAACACAAAGAAAAAGAAGAAGAAGAAGGGAAAACAAACAAACAAGAAAAAAAAAAGGGAAAGAAATTCTTCCTCTTTTCTAGACACCTATGGAGCTTTCCTTTACCTACTCCCCCATCTTTCTCTTCTTTCCTTTTTATTCTTGGTGGTATTAACCATCTCTCACCCCCATCCCCGGGTTTAATGAGCTCCAGCTGTTGTCCCTTTCCCCATCCCAATCTGTTTCTCAAGCCCTACAGATTCAGCAATTAAAGTAGGTTAGGGACTGTGGCAAAGTGTGGTGACTTTAGAGCAAGGATCCTAAGGCCTTCCAGACCTACAGAAAGACAGCAGGTTTCCTCGGCCAGTTAGAATTTACTGTTTTTCCTTTCACTTCTCACTATCAAGTCACAAAAGCACGAATTACATCATATCAAACACTATCTGGGCTGGAAGATCTGTGCCTTTTTCCTTCAAGAAGAAGAAGAAACACCATCTCTGGGTTCACTGGATGGTGTGTGCTTCCTGAGAGAAGAATAAACAAAACTGCAAAGCTCAGAAAGGCAATTCAACGTATCTTGATCATGATAGAACATGGAAAACAGTAATACCATTCGTAAGTACCGACTTTGTTTTATACTAAGATTATCTTGTGGTTGGAATGGCTCAAATTCAATACAAGCCTTTCACTTGGAAATTCTAGATGATAAAATCACATTTTGGTGGCTGTCAGCTGATAAAAGACAAGCTTAAATGTGGATTTACGCAGCCAGTGAAAAGAAGAACAATTATATGAGGCAAGGAAACACTATGGAAGAGCTAGAGCGGTGGGAGGATAGAGATCAGAGTTACCCTTGTGATATCCATCACTGTGGGAGAAAATGATGATTCAGCCAGCACGCCAAATTCTTTGAATCCCAGGCATATAAGTGTTCACTAGGGGGGAAAAGAATAAAACGTGGGTTAGCCAATTATTGCTCTGGCTTATGCTTCTGAAATGCAGCTTGTCAACAGTGAAGCAATTGTGAGCCTGATATACAATACGCTCAAGAACAGAGCTAAGCACATATAAATTTTATTTTGTCAGCAATTCTGATACTTTGGTTTTATTTCTCAGCACAAAATGAAATGAAAGGTTGAAACAGTGTGTTTTTCCACTGGCTAGAATGTGGAAACATAATCTATTTGACTACAGTGAAACACATTTTTATTAGAGTTAAGCAGTAATATTTTATAATCAAAACTGTAATACTCATTGGGTAAACAAACCCCAAATATTGAGCACTGAATCACTCAAGATTACAATGATACACGTTTTCCTGTAATGGCATAAAACCTCCTGGGGCCTCTGAGAGAGATTCCCATTCCTTTCTCTGCAGTGACTTCTTGGCCAGCGCTGGTGCCTCTGGACCACGCGCCTTGCTCACTGGAGGCAAGGCCCCTTTTCATCCCAGGAAATGCAACTCAGACAGGCAAAGCAGCTTGCAGCAGGGGAAAAAAGGGCACTGGGTATTCCCAACTGCTGCTGAGTTACATAGGCAAATACAGCTTACCCTGATTTGACCTGGTGGCTCTGAGCCTCGTCAACAAAGGTTTGGTCAACAAAGGCTAAGGTTTTCTTTTTTCAGTCTTTCGGCTTGTTTAACAACTCCAGGAATGACCATGCAAAGTGGACAAGCTGGTTTTCTATGGTTTCCAGGTAGAAATGAAAAATGACATCTCACGGAATACTGCCACCAGTTTATTTTTTTAAAATCATAAATTATCAGACATTTTACTTTTTTTGTTGTTGTTTGTTTCTTCCAAAGGACTTTAGGACCATCCTTTGCTTTTTGGTTTAACCAGTAAATGTGCATACAATTCATCTCTCAGTACCGCAGGATCTGTTCTTTCCTTTCCTCTCAACTACATGTATTTATTTCTCAAACGTACAGCCCAATGAAGGGGGATTTCTAAGCAAATACCTAACAAAATCAACTCCTGCAATAGCTCACTGAGAGTAAAACAGATTGGCTAAAAGCATCTGTCTCGTTGACTTATTTGCCTCTGGATGTCCTCCCTTCTCGGATCACTGGTGACACAGAACCATAGTGCTTGCAGATAGCTGGGATATCTGCAAGATAGCTGGGCCCAAGCAATTACAATTAACTTTAGTAACCTGCAGACAGATTTTTGTTTCTTTTTCTTAGCAGTGGAGTTAAAATTTTCCTAGAGTAAATACAGAGAATTGTAACACTAGTGCTGCTTAGAGAATCTAGTGACTCCTGATCGTTGCACACCTCAAAATTCAAGGAAGTAATGATATTCCTTCCATAAAACTACAACCCATATCTGAGTTTTAAAATATTCCTTGGGTATGCTGAGGGCAGGGAGGGTCAGGAGAGAGCACAGAAAAATGTTGTTTACTGGTTCAAGGGAAATTTTTGTAACATCAGTGGGAGGATGATCTTTCTCAGTCCAGCTGTGAACATACAACTCCTTTATACAAGCAGTATTTATATGAATTAACACAAATGAAACAACATATGTAGATATAGCTAAAAGTCACTGTAGATAAAAAAAAAAATGCAAATCAGCATACTCCAAAGCTGCATATATGGCCCAAACTAATCTCTCATATACACTACTGGTATTTTGTCCTCAGAAATTCATAAATGGAAAAAAAATCATCAATCTTTGAAAGATGGATCAAAAGCTGATTCACTAGAACAAATTTTCTTGTCCAAAATAATGAATTCTTTGATATGAATCTATACTTGGTTCATTTCTGCTATCCATATTTTAACTTCAGATTTCTGTCAGTGTGTGTGTGTTCTTCGTAGTTCAAGAAATTTGATCAAACTGCAGCCCCAAGAGGGGGTAATAGTCCTGCTTGCTTATCCCAACTTTTTTTTTATAATTAGGATTTTTAACTATTAAGTTGAACTAAATTAAATTAATGAAGCCTCATACAAAGAAAAGATTCCAAAAGTTTGCAGAACTCATTGTTAGGGGAAAAAAAAAGGCTTACTTATAAAATGAATCTACTTAATATGGAAATGGATTATCAAATCTGCACATTATGCATCTTATTCTACTTTTGGGCATCTGGAATGTATTTCTTGACCTTTTCTTGTCCAGGATAGCCAGGTCATTGGCAGAGAATGTAAGTTCTATGATGGACTCAATATTGTAACATCTTGACCACAACTTAATGTGAGTTTGAAAATTCTCCATAAATGTAGGCCTACAGATAACTGATGGTCCACAAATGAATCTCGACAGTTCAGTGTGGACAGAAGAAAGCTGGAATCACTCTAGATGAAAGGAATCAGGTTTGGGGGAGGACAGATGCTCACAGACTCTGACAGTAAGAAAGTTGGCAGAGAAAATCTAAGTTGTATTTTATGTAATTGAGTTACCCAGTAAAGTTAAGCAAAGGAATAGAAACAAGGGTTAATTTAATGTCCATATGGCCACTTGACAGTAATCTCATTTGCCTGGGAAGGCTACTGAAACCTCAGGTGCACAGGGCAGTCTCACAAACCTGCTTCTTCCACAACACAAAATATGATGAGAGATGTTACAGACCTACCAAGCAGATCCACTGTGATAAGACACACAGTGCCAATCCAACCACCGTGAAGTATCACAGAGCTTTATAATCGTATTTTTACAGAAAGACAGGGACTGAAATGACTGAAAAATTATGTAAAGGACCTAAGATTTAGAAAATGGAGAGTGGTTTCTACTAAAAGTTTTATTAACCGCAACAAACCTTTGCTCTATGAACACCTAGATTATTTGTTTTTCCTCAATTCAAATTAAAAAAAAAGTCTTATATTAACAGAAAACAAATATTTTTATCAAATAATTTTTAAAACCATACTTGACTTTGTTAAAGATACCGGTCAATTTACATTAAAAAAAAAATTCTGGGGGAAGAGAACTATAAAATAAAGACTACTTCATCCTATAATTTCATGTCCTATTTCAGCTAGTATATCTTCCAATTAACAGCCCAAGTTCATTAAGTCCATAACTCAAAAAGGAAGTTTTAGTATTTTTATTGTGACACTTAAAATGTAGTACTACTTATCATAAAAAACTTCATGATATTCTCTCGATTTCCTTTTGCCAACTCTACAAAGCAATTCTTACTTCTATTTATGTATACACTGTACCAGGCTTATAAACTACCAGCACACCTTCTTTTGTGTGTTTAATGAATAATTATAAACTTGGAGCTTTCTTCATTTCTCAGTCTGTCAATATTTTTTGCTACTGATTTTCTCACTACATTGTCAGCAAATACTTTCTGGTGCTTTTGCAGCTAGAACACAGTCCTTTTTTATGAAATGCCACTAGTTTTTAGAAGCAGAAGAAATATTGCCTCTTTGATACATGATATGAGAAAACATCTGTTCAAGTTGGCCCAAATTCATAATGTAATGAATTCGGCTGAGAGAAACAGGCAGTATATTTCAGAAGTTCCTCTCACATTAAATATCTGTGTCCTGCATTGCTTATGTCCTGCATTTTCTATTTAAATCTCTGCTGAAAACCATTTTGTTCATATTTTTATTTTTAAGGAACTCTAGCATTATTTGTATATTATCATGAGTATTCATACCACATGCTCAAAGTCACCCAGAAATTATTTAATGTTTGCCCCTTCCCAAACATCTCTACGACAGTAAGTAAAGCTGAGCTTAAAACTGAGTCAATCCAACATGCACTGGTTACCTGAATTGGACTTAAAATATTAAAAAACTTTTTGCTATTATCTATTTGAAACTTTTCTGCTGTTTTCCATGCATCTGTAAAGTCATTTGCAAAACAGCCTGAGTTTTCAGGAGAGACTTTATTTTTTACTTTCTTAAATTATAAGTTTATATCGTTATTCGAACATGTTTTGTTCATAGAACAAAGACTCAAAGCTGAGAACTCAGAGGAGTGAACCCATTCCAAGTTGCTTCCATACTAGCAAAACCCTTCAGAGATGGTGCACTGCATTTCTGAGAGTTACAGCAAAAATCCATTGTTCATTAAAACAATACTACATTTGTCTGTCTAGTTTTCAGACTATATTCTTTAGAAACACACAGTGAAAATGGAGTCATGCAAATAGGGTTTATTTTCCAGCCTCTTACACAGCTCCTGAAGGGCAGAACAGAAAACTAGATATTTTGTTGCTTATTTACACCCAGATTGAGCTACATGCTTTGCTTTCATCCAGCAGGTCCTGAGAGTTCCTTCTCCTCTTTCTGGATGAACTCCTGCCCAGCTAGAGAACTCCAGGTGCAAAGGGCTTAGAAAAGTTCAGTCAGGAGCATCTTCCAGTTTGATAGGTATTCCTGATGTCCTTAGGGAAACAGTTGGAGCAGATCTGCTGGTTTTCCTGTATTTAGCTTCTCCAAAGTGGTCCTTTAGCCTCTTCTTATCAGGCATTTATCTTTTATCATATCATTCTTTTATTATTTCTAAATTTCTGGGCAAAACTTATTCCCTCCAGGTTAACGTAAACCTAATAATTGATTTCAACAGGACTGAGATTTTATTATATACCTGTATATACTCAGTCTTAAAGACAGATCTGAATAACAAGCCAAGTAGTTTCAATACGTTTATTATTATTTATTATGTTTAACATCTCCTTTCTTAGTGTAGACCTACTTCTTTCCCGTCTTTGCTTGTTCTTTACATGTAAGGAGGCTTTGTAATTGTATTTCCTTAGCACCTTTGGCAAGAATTAACTAAGTGTGCTTCCTGCTGACCTTACAGTTTCCTTGCCAATGCTGGCAGCTTCCTACAGAGTCCACTCCTCCATTTTCAATATGGATTATTATTTTATATCCATCATTGCAAATATGAGGCAACCGCCTTCAAACATTACACTCATAAACTCTTCTTCACAGCCAGCAGTGTTTTTCTTAGGAGAGATTTCTGCTCAGGTGTTTCAGAAGATGCTTTGGTTTTGCAGATATTCCTTCTGCATTCCCTTAGCAATTGCTCCCTCTAATTTCAGGGAGCTCCCAAGCTCACTCCGTGCTTGCACCATTCTCTGCACTGTACAAACACAAAGTGAAAACATCCCAGTTTCCATTTTCCCTGTTTTTGGGCTGCCCCAAATCATGTGAATGCCTGTGGTGCTGACCCTTTATCAGCTCTGGCCTTCCACTCTTTGCACTCTTTTTGTGATTGTAGGCTGCTGTTTTTAAGGGTTTTGTTTTTATCCGTGTGACAGAGACATCTAGAAAAGTCTGACATTCAGGTTGTATGACTGATTATTAGTTAGGACATACAAAGTCCACACATTTATTATGGTAAGCTTTTAGCCATTCATTTCACACCCAGGGCTGTATAAACTCTCTTTAGCAATGCCTGACATTCTTTAGCTTTCATCTCTTGTTTTATGCTTTACTTACAAAAGGCTTTTTTCCCCCTCCACCCTCCTCTTTTTTTTCATATCCTAGACAACTACAGCAAAGTGTTAAGCCCGGCTTTCATCGGCTCTTTATGTATGTGCATGACTTTGAATATTTCCCTTTATGGCCAGCTCTGTATTTCCTTGTTGACTTGTGCCACTTTCCGAGCGATAAATCAGCAGAGCAGCCACTATGTCCCAGTGCAGCCGAGGCAAGAGGGAACGGGCCATGCACTGAAAACAAATGCAGAAGGGCTATTCTTTCCTAGTGAAACTAATCCATATCAATCCCAACGGAGGTGTCACAGCCCGGAGCACATCAAAGCTTCATTTCAAAGGAAGATGTCAGCTTTGGGATTAAGAGCTCGTGTTTGTTGCCTTTGATTTTAGCCAACGCTCGCAACCTACAGAAGTCAGTTTTAACACCTGCATTGGGACAGAAATAGTTCAGAAGCTCAAGGGACTCACGTTCTCCTACACCGGGAAATGGAAAGAATGGAAGCCTTTCTGCTGATAACTGAAATGGAGGTTCAGAATATAAATAATGCACTAGAAAGAAGAGCTGTGTTTGATGAAGGTACAAAGCACCAATCTGTTTCCTAGTCACAATGACTATCCACACAAAAAATAGGTAAGGATGTGCTAAAGCTAGAGTAAAAGTTATACAGAGTGGTAATGAAGGGATACAAGGGGGCACACGGGAGACGGCAATGAAGGCTTCAGGTAAATAAGAACCTCGTCCTATTTCTTCATTATGGAAAATAAATTTAATAAAAAATCAGATTTCTGTCTTCTGCCACTGTCTTCTGCCTGTATCTTTTCCCAGCACTGCTAAAATCGCTTGTAAGGATTTTGTTTTCTACACACTTGTGCAAATTAGGGAGAAGTTTCTATTTAAAACAGTTATTTACAAATACATTGAAAAGATTTAAAGCATGCAGAATCAAGATATTGTAACTTGAGAAATCCCAAAATAAAGTTTGTGTGGGCAATTTTTTGGCTGTGTTTGTATGAGAATTATGAGATGAATTCCAGTTAAATAATCACATTTTCCACCTTACAAACAATGGCTATTTAATATTTTGTTTCATTGGTATTGCTGAGTGTGTGGTTGAAAGCTCACATACTACCTGCTATTCTGCCTTTGCACTGAAACCTTCCTATTACTGAAACCTATTACTTCCTATTACTGAAACCTATTACTTCCAACACAAAGCACTGGTTTTGTCTCAGACTGTGGTAATAATAGTATCTCTCAACTCAGTGTAAATTATTGTGAAAGAATGTGGATCATTTGTGATTTATGATCATGTGTGATTTGTATATGTACTATACTGGGGAACTCATGAAACACTGACAAGGAGTTCACATGAATTATTTTAGACCTAGCTCCCCAGCTTAAAAGTCTATCTGGGTGACTCCCACTGGTGCTCCGAGTGATGTGTTATTCAAACTCATAGGTTTTTCAGGAGACTACTACCTAGATAACTTCCCAGGATTGCAGGAAAGCTGAGGTTAATTGATTGAAAGCTTCAGGCTTTCACATTTCAAATCAGCATCTTCAAATTCCTATTTCTTCCAGAAGAATGCTCTAGTTGTAGCATACATAGATACATGGCACACATGGAGATTTTTCAAGCCCTAATGCTAAATATCATGTTGCTCCATAGTAATTCACTAATTGGTTCAAACAGGGAATTGAAAGGTCATTCAGTTCTGACACGTTAGGTTTAGGCAGCTCACAAAAATGTGACAAAAAATAGTAAAAAACAAACAAACAACAACATAACAGCACCAGGTCAGACGCCTTTTCACAGGGCTAACAAAAAGCATGTGCATGAGTCAAACTCCTCCTTCACCTTTAACACCTGCTCCAAAATTCCAACATTCTGGAGCTGTTCAGACAGACAGAAAGGGCATAAGGGCAGGAAGCAGGGAAAAACATCCCTGTCCTAGACCTCATCCCGAGAAATTCATGAATTTGGAATTCAATTTGGAGCTTCCCCCCCCAGATTTCCACCTGACCCTGAGCACAGAGCCACTACACGGAATTTTAGTTCATGAACAAAAACTTGGTAAGAATTGAAAGCCAGCAGTGGGAGACGCCACTATTCCTTCCTGTCACTTAATTGAATTTTGCAGACATACAATTGTAGTCAGAGCACCTGTGAAGGCAAAAGTGTTTGCAGAAATTTTGCAGGAAATGCAGTGCAGGAAAATGTCCTGAAAGAAGAGCGGTCAAGTTCATTTTCCACTTTATCACCAAAGACAGGCATTTGAATCACTGAGCATACCTCATCTTCAGCAACCAATCTCCACAGCCTTTCCCAAAAGCCAGGAGTGCAACTTGTTCAGTTTTCCGCTGTCAGCATCAGTGCCATTGTGGCTGAACAGCAAGAGGAGAAAAAGACAGGGCCATTGGTATAGGTGGGAAAGAAGGCACCAAGGAGCATGAGCAATACTGCTCACGTTGCCCTGAGAATCATCAAGAAGATCCAAAGTCTTCAGCGCAGCTGCTGGGTGAAGCAAAGGATGCGGTGATAGCATGGAAGCAAAATAACGGTTCTCTGTTGTTTGCTCTTCCTGGAGCCTTCCTTTATAAACAAGCAAGGTGATGTTCATACTACCTGCTCCATCTCCTCCCAACGTGAGCACCAGCAAGGTCCTGAACTTTGGCTAACCACTCAGGTCAAAAAAAGTGTAACATTATAATGCTTCTGATCCATATATAAGGAATTTTGGAGGCCATTGCCTAGTGTATTACCTCAGCAAACATGCATTTTGACATGCAATATGTTTCCAATAATAATATTATGATTGCCTCTATGTGAAGCTTTCTCCAGTTAATATCGGTGAACTGTTTGCAGTTTAAATACAACTGTGACTTTCCATCTTCAGGACTGCCAAATCAAATCTTTCCGCAGGAAGCAGAAAAACAAGTTACGGAAAGAGCCTGAGCCCTTCCAGTGTCCATGGATCTTTCCACTGAAACTTCTGGCTAAGTTCTCTGTCCTCTGTGTCACCTGACAACATGGCTGAAATTAAAATCAAAGCACGGCCAAGAAACCCTGACTAATTCTTTGGTTGAGCCCTAAGTCCTTCATTAAATTTTTGGGTTTTTTTAAGAGCCCAGACAAAGCAAATATTTAAATGCTATAATAAACTTGTAACTCCACAAGGTCCAAAGATTTGAGCTATTTCTTAACGTGTCCCCTGAGAGTAGAAGGAGTGAGGTTCAACATAGATTCATTTCTACTCCAGAGCTCTAAAACCCAGGGGGAGCACTGCAAATAGTGTTTTCTCCTTTCATGCCAGGCTGCTGTACCCAGGGTCATACAAATTGCCTTCACCAGGCATTTTATAATACATTTCTAGACATTCATCTGAGATAAAATCCATGTAAGCAATCCATCATGAAAACAAAAGTACAAAAATAGTAACAACAAAACCATCTCGCCAATTACCCAAAAATATCTTTCCTCGTGATACGCTCTCTTTTTTTTTTTTTTTTTGGTATTGCCATTTAATAATACAAGTGGTTGGAGCTGCAAGTGGCTGCACACAAGATGTCACACAATAGCAGCTCCTCGCAGGCCGTCCCCTGTCCTTTGCACTATTTGTATCAGCCTTGCATTTAGAAGCTATAAAGTCAGGGTCCGATTGCGGTGGGAGCTGCATAAACAAATTTGTAAGAGCCATCCTTAAGGAACACACTGCCGGAATGAGCAAAAACCAGGAGAAAGGGCAGAAGCGGCATCAGCAAAGCCAGGTGCAGTCCTTCACCCAGGGTCACGCGGTGCAGCAGCAGGCCTATTTCCTAGGCCAGACTGCTCTCCCAATTTAATATTTCTCTCAGTCATTTCAGGAGAGCCTCTCCTCATGAATTCCCTTGGGAGAAAATCTCACCTGCCCTTACTGTCAAGCTGGAAGGGAACAAAAATCCACCAGCGTCTGTCCAAATGAGGTGTCTGTCAAGAAGCAAGATAGCCCAAGGAGCAGTTTCCATTCCTTTCTCTTTCCTAAAGCAGCAGTATTTTCCATGGAAAACAATAACAGTTTTGTCTGCAAAAAGTTAGTGGATTTTATCAGTTGAGAGATATCCAGGTTCATCATATTTACTGACAGAAACAATCTATACAAAGCTTTGCCAAATGCAGTTATTGGGCTTATTTAAACAAACATTAAAATGCCGTGCATATTTCTAAGTGGATTTTTTTTTTTTGACAGAGAGTTATGAGTTTGATAAGGGAGGAACAGCAAGTTATACCACAGAGAGGAGAGAAATTTATTTTTAAACACATTTTATGTATTTCAGAAATTTAGACCTCTGGAATCTAGATAGCTTCAAGGTCACAGTCTGAAGCAGAGCATTTGTTTATTTAGCCCATGAAATAAAATGCATAAGCCACAGATCCCCAACCACAGTATTTTTTTTTATTGTTATTGTTTAACTGTTTGTTTTACTACACTACTGAAAATGACCCACTAAAACCAAAACACTGGAGGGCTGCTATTTAAGCCCCTTGTGTAAGTTCATTAGAGACCACTGCAGCTTGTTGTGCCTCCATGCTGAACTCCCTGTTAAACACTTGAGCTGGAACCTGCTCTCCCATTCGGCAAGCCTTGTTCTTAAAGAAAGTCAAAAGGAGGGTTGGGGCAGAGTAAAGAAACAGCAGAACTTCCCTTCTTAAATCTTGCTGCAAGTACAAAAAAAAGGCTGGTCGAACAGTGCTGTAGTAAGAGATTTTTTTTCCTTATAGTTTACAAGCAGCTTATTGTTTTCACTAGATAATTTACACTGAGATGTTATCTAGCCTGTCTACAGCATTAGTTAGTATTAGAGATGTCCAAACCAGTTAAAATAAAATCAAGACTTTCAGATCCTTCATACTGAATTTGAACAGAACCTTGAAAATTTTCCAGAAGTCTTCTCTATTATGTTTAAATTTATTGGGTATGTATTTCCTCCTTTGAGCCAAGATCGGAAACACAACATTTCTGAGGAAAATTGTAATATATAAGGTCCCTGGATGCACAAAACCTTAATACACAGGCTGTACTTTTGAGATTAACCACCTGACTTGTGGGTGCTTACTTAGGCACTCTAAGCCTTACTCTTTATTCAGCCTAAGCCAAGCTACCGCAGTGAAGCCACGGTGCAGCACTGTGCACCCTGAGAGCAGCCTTCTGCAGCGCTCAACCTCACCAGGCAGGGCAAGACCAAGTGTGCTTTGGCTCCATCCCAGCTCCATCCAAAGGTCATCAGCCACAACAATGTTCGGCAAGAAATCAAATGGGAATTTGGGTCTTGAGATGATACAAAGAACAGAAAGGGTGATGACAGACAAAACTGTCAATGGAATGATGCTCATTAGTACTAAGGTGAGTATAGTGCTCTTACCCTAGCCGTGGGGACATACCAAGAAATTTCACCCTTTTTAAAGCCAAGGCTCCCTCATACAGCCCAGTCTCAGGGCTCATCAAAAAGGATTAAGCAGGATGGGAGCAGAGTTCTGACTTTCCCCACCAACAGCAGGACTCACGGTATTAAAAGCAACTGCAGCTATAAAGGCACAAATAGAGCGCAGGAGATGATAGCCTGCTGCTCCAGGAAGCTATGCAGCATTAAGTCTTATATCCCGCTTGTCATGAAAAATTGCTTCCCTGAAGCCACCCAAAGATCTTTATTTGTAATGCACACCAGCGGGGCTTTGGCTGAAAGCGCATTTCAGCTAAGAGAAACATTTTGTTTCAGGGAGCTCCTACCCTTTCTCTTTGGCATTTCGGGTGCAGGGGCCTCCTGCAGACCTCCCGCTACCAAAGCTCCAGCTCGCTTTTCCAGAGGCAGGGCAGCGTGCGTGCACAGCCCTGCCACCCGCAGGGGCCTTATGCACCAGGCCCCCGCCGCTCGCACGGCAGCTGGCCCTTGGATATGGACAGCAGTCACTGCGCTCATAAAAAGACATAATACAAATACACTTTTTATTTTTTTCATTTAAAATTATTTTAAAGCAAACTTACAGATCAGGCCAGAGACCAACCTGACAAACCTCCGTGGTTTCTATGCTGTAAGCACAGCAAAGCAGCCCCGTCCCAATCCGGGCTTCCCTGGGAACGAAAAGCAGCCCAGCCTTTCATACTAGGGCTTTCTCTTAAAGCTGCTAATAAGTAATAACAGCACTGGGATTTTTTGATACTCACCACCTGGGATGTAGAGTGCCAAGTTTGCTCACAATATACTGGCTGTAGTACAGCCAGCAAGCGGCCATGACCCTCATTCTCCATCGTTTAGGGGTTTCAGAGGCTGACCAGGAGGTGGAAAGCTGCTAGTGCTCTCCCTGGGGGAAATTAAACAGCAATGAAGACTTTGATTACTTCAGCCTCGACCCATGCCATCTCAGCTACCTGACTGCAAACTGACAGACAACTCACAGCTTGTATCAAGGTCTGCCTATGTGTGAGCTCTAGACACAAACAGAAAAGCCAGGGGAAACTATTTCTGTTCCTTTATCAAAAAGGCAAAATGGCAAGAACAGTCTGAAAGATAAACAAATACTATTTCTACTGCACCCAAATGCTCCAGAAGAGACAGCAAAACAGAACTCCAAATCAAAACAAGTGCAAGTGCTCCCTTTGGCTTTATTAATACCTCTGCCCCCACTCTTTTTAAGCCCTTCCTTCTGGTAGGCATAAACAAAGTGCAATCTGAAACTGAGCCCCTGTACCCACACGCGACACTGTCTGAGAAACAGCAAATCCTTGGGGGTAAAGCCTCGCATTTCTGCATCCCTGCACCAAGCTTATCACGAGGGCTGTAAGGAGCCTGCCTCGCGGTGCTCTCGCTGGGCGCACACGCAACGCCGAGCCCAGCGGCCGCAGGCCGGTGACAGCTCGCGGCGGGGTTCTGGCAGCCCTCACCTACTGCCTCCTACAAAGCTAATGAGGCCGGCAGCACCTGAAGCATCCCTGCCAGCAGAACATCCTTGGAAAACTATCTGTTTTCAGAACCAAAATAGAGCAAGCCATTTTTTATCGGGTGCCTGGCTGCTTGAAGCAATTATTTCACCTTCGGTTTCCTGCAGCTTGACAAATGTGACACTGAAGCTAGATAATTGCTAGCAACGCCTCAGAGGACAAAGCACAGAAGGGCATAAGTAATTTCTTTTTTCTTAAAAAGCAAGCATAGAAATATTTGGGTTGCTGTTGAATACCTTCCACTGAGCCAATGGAAACGGTCTTTGAACGATTCCCAATGGAGGTAGCTGGCGGGGTTAATCTTGCCCGACTTGCAGGCCTGCATTCCAGCGGGGCACAGGGATATACCCATGTTATGATTAGGGAAATGCCAATAAGAATCCTTGCGGGATGACAGCAAATAAACAAAAGTCAAACTACCCTGCATGTGCTTTCAAAAAAAAAAAAAAAAAGATTTGTTTGCTTGTTTGTGTTTACCCATTTTCGTAAAAAATATTTTTGCTGTAGCAAAGTACTTGGACAGCAGGAGACTCAGGAGGAGAGAGGCATAAATGCTGCTCCTTCCAATGACTGTCAGTGACGGGAAAAGGGGGCAGATGCTGGCATGGTGGGATCAGCTCAAGGGAGCGTTCTTTCTCCTGCAGCTGTGCCTGAATGTGCCCATCCTCCTCATACCCCAGCTGTGTGGTTCTTTCACTGCTAGTGCCATACACAAACACCAAGTGCAGGACAGTAAACCACACCAGGTGGAAAAAGCGGGATATTCCACAGCTAGATTTGGCACACGCAGAGGAGATATTCAGGGGTAAGATCCCTCACTGTGCCTAGCCACTGAAGAGCATGCAGTGTAAGGAGGTCACACAACGCCCGGACATTTGTTTGTTTTCCTCCTAACATTGTTGTTTGCACAGGAAAAGGACTACTGTCAAGACCCATAACCAACCTACTTATCCCAAAATAGAGAGTGCATGGAAAATGGGTGCCCTAAATCATTTCATTAAGCACCATGGGCTTGCTCCAGTGCTAATCAAAGGATTATTACTTCTAAATTACTTCCAGTTCTGTGAAGTTTCTAGAGAGGGTCCAGCAGAGAGCAACAAAGATGATTAAGGGATTGGAGCCTCTATTGTATGTGGAAATACTAAGTGGGCCTGCTTAGCCTGGAGAAGACTGAGAGGAGATCTGATCAATATGCATAAGTACCTAAGAAGAGAGCGTAGGGAGGAGGGGGCCAAACTCTTCTCAGTGGTGGTCAATGACAGGACAAGGGGCAACGGGTACAAGTTGAAACCCAGGCAGTTCCATCTCCATGTGAGGAGGAACTTCTTTCCTGTGAGGGTGCCAGAGCCCTGGCACAGGCTGCCCAGGGAGGCTGTGGAGTGTCCTTCTCTGGAGATCTTCCAAACCCACCTGGATGCCACCCTGTGCCCCGTGCTCTGGGTGTCGCTGCTGGAGCAGGGGGTTGGACTGGATGATCTCTAGAGGTCCCTCCCAACCTCAACCATTCTGTGATGATTACGCTCTGGAGACAGACAAGAAAGGTGAATATTGGCCATCCATGGGAGAGGTGTTCAGCCTCCAACCAAAGCACACCAAGTTTCTTATAAGCCTTCAACTGTAGCCTATAAACTACTGTACATAATAGACATGTTGGCTGTGACACGTCAGCCATGAGACGTCCAGTGAGCTTTCTGGGGCCAAGCTGCCACCTGAGCAAAAGCAGCTTCTCCATGTGGCACGAAGTTCATGCATGAATTTCCTCATGCACTCCTGCATCTCCAGGACATGGCCAGATGCACATGGGTGTCTGTGGGGAATGGGTGGCAGCCCGTTATAACAGTTCCCACAGATCTCATCCAGCTTGCTGGGCTGAGGTTAGTCACCTTTACTGGCAAAAACAATGAGAGAAAACAGTAGCAACCACTTCTTTACCCCTCCTACATCAATAATTGGCTGTAGTGCAATGGCTGTGTGGAAATACAGCCATTTAGCTCAGGAGAGTGCAGGGCTGCTATATATAGTAATTCTAACAGAAGCAAGCCAAACAGGTTAACTCACAAACAGGAATGCAAGCTTTTAATTTGGCAGCATTAGCAACTATTGATAGACTGCAAAACAGTTCCCCCTCAGTTCCCCTTTTAAATAAACGGGGCCACAGCTTCATTCAGTGCATTGAAATGTGTTCCAATGTTGGGTTTAAAAGGTGTCCAAGTCACGCTGAAGAATGAACAGCACAGCCCCCTCCCCATCACACCCTAAGAATAAAGGTGGGAAACAAACCCTGATTTTAAAAACAAACCCAAGTGTTCTGTGCAGCCCAAACTGGCAGGAGTGCTGCGAGCTGGCAGGTAAGATTTAAGGTAGCAACCGTCCTACCCAATGTGTTATTTGCTCTGGAATTGGTTTGGATTGGGAGCTGAGACTGCAAACCGTGCCTTGAGGAAGTGCAACGTACTGTGTAGCTGCTCTATTTTTAAACACACCTCTCAGACAACCTGAGCTGCTGGTGCTTCTCAAGCGGTCTGTCCGGATATTACAAAGGAGCACGGAAAGCCAGAAGCAGAGAAGGGCACGTGTGGGATTTCTGAACTGCCAGAACCAGCAAGTGCTGGTGAAGCAGCCACAGAGGTGCAGCCACCGGTAGCCAGACCGGACTTGCATTTTGTGCTCATTCCTGCCCTTGGATACTCTTAAACCCTGAGCGTCTATGTGCTGAGGGGACAACCTACCACGTCAGAGTCCCAGTTAGCCACAGCACAAATGGCTCGAACCCAGACCAGAACAGCTCAGAAGTTGAGCTGCATTCACAAAAAGCTGCCTTTACTTTTCAAGAAAGTGGATTTTGAGTAACTCTACAAGGTGTTCCCACAGCACTAGCTTAAATTTAGTACACATTGGCTTCAGCAATTCATGAAGCAGGGGGGGATTTGCTTTTGTTCTCTGTAGGCATTGCAAGACTTCATAATGAAGAGGATGAACTTTGACAAATGTGAACCTTGTAGGTTACGTACCTCCAAAAAAAGGTTGAATCCAGTTTTGGCCTTAGCCAGGGCTGAGGCTTCCACAGGATGCATGCATGGACCAGCAGAGAACATGGTCACACAGCTTTATAAAACATCAGTTACATATATTTCAGTGATACATATTTTCAAGGGCTCTGGACAGCAATTTACTCTTCTTTCATTTGACAAAACTGAAAAGAGACTTTTCCAACTTCTATGTCCTACCTGGCAGAAAAGGAATTGCAGCAGGTCACCACCCCAGAATGGGCCACATTATGCCAATACTAGGTCATTAATATGAAGGAGAGCTAGGGAAGAGACAACATTAAAATGAATAAATAATCTTAATCTCAGTCCAGTGCAGTTTAGGAGGCATAAAGTCAGGTGGTTTAAAGCAAAACAACACTGCTCTGCAACTTCAGCCTTCTTAAATCTTTCACATGCAGTTTGTGGAGACCTTTTTAAGTCCCATGAAAAAAATATTTGAGAACTCAAAAAATTTCTCTTCAAGAAATGCCAGAGCTAAGAGATTTTGCATTCCATAATGAACAGCGTTTGCCTTCTCTGCTGTTCTGCTTACTTCTAGAAAGACTCAAAACTCTGCTAGAAGAATGGAGGATTCAGTGAGGAGGAAATACTGGCTCTGTGACAGCAAATAGCACGAATATTTGAAACTCTCTGTCCTGTTGGCACTTGTCTGATTTCCTTAGGCCTAGTCATTGCCAAGCTGCTAGTGAGTGGGCATAACAAGCATTCAGATGACACATCCATTCTTTCTGAAAATACTTGCTTATCTAGGGCCATCCTCCTCTAAATCTGGTAAGAAGCCTTTGCCGTAACAGTTATAACATTATTCATAAACTCAAGTCAACAAACACGTCAAACCTGTAGCAAATATATCACTTTTTTCATCACACTCTTAAGGGATGCGTTTTTCTATAAGGAACAGAGATTAAAAGCTCCTGCAAAGACTATAAAAAGTGGATTTAGACCTAGAAATAATTATTTTTAGCATGTAGTCAAAGTAATCAAAATTAAGTCCTTCCACCAGTACTGAGTTATGCTGTCTTTGCTTTCTGCTGCCTATGTGTTGTATTGAGTAACAACTGTCTTTTACAGACATTAGAATCTAACAGCTGAGCAAGCTGCTCTGGGCATTACTGCCTTTGCTCTCTCTCCCCCTCCTCAGACCCGCGCTTGTAAGATGCTAACAAGAACCTTGAAGCAGTGCTCAAATGTGGCATTACGGGACTGAAAGCTACCTAGGAGAACAGAGAGGTTCCATATCACAGCATACGATGGTCCTGAAGAGAATACTGCTCAAGTGCACTCCCTGGTAACAAGCCACCTCCCAACAACGGTTTTCTTTCAGGTGGAGAAGCTCCTGTCCTCTTTTGTAGGTCAGATCTAGACAACGTCACTAAAATACAGACAATGTGCTACAATTTTAATGGTCTATTTTCCTCCCTAGGCGTCAGTGTGGTCAGAATTTAATACATAAAATTTGTTTGCCAGTCATCTCAAGAAAATGCCTTTATATAAAAAGTCACCATCAAGACAGCTCACCATAACGCCACTATTAATTAATACCATGGTGTAAGGAGCACTTATACACAGGTTGCATATGACTGTTTGCCTTCCTTCAAGCTCTGCCAGGCAGCCACCAGAGAAAAAAAGAACCCTTTGGATAAAGCAACAGTGAAGGAATCTCTTCCTTCGCCAGGTTTCTGATGGTCATCATCCTTTCCCTGCCTGGTTCATCTCTTTTTCTTACGGCAAAGGCAATCTCTATGAATGGCAAATTTTATCAGTGGCCACAGCCTTTGATCAAACTTTCTATTTAGCTTTAAAATGTATGAAAATACACACAAATCTGATTGAAAGCACGCTTTACAAGAAATCATTCATATAGGTGGAGAATGTCCTGATGCTTCAGACTTCTCATCTCAAGCACAGGGATTTTCACACTGATAGTCCAATAGATGCCAATGGATCATTCTTGATAAGGACATTAATCCATGTTTGCAAAAGGCTGCAAGACTGAATCACATGCACCCTCCATGAACTATCCCACACAGAAAAGTGACCATGCTTTGGAGACAGGCCTGAGCAAGCCAAGAATTTTCACTCAGTTCCAAACAATAAAAAGTATAAGCAGCATTTGGTTCCCTCCGATACAATAGTATCAAAGCTGCTGTACCTTAGAAGTTCGTCTTCTGGAAATTACTGCTTATAAATTGCTATAGCTGAAATTCAAACAAGGCTTTAATGGCTACAGGAACAGTGCACCTTTCTCTATACCCCAATAGCTCGCTTTTTGACAGACAGTGAAAACCAGCATGAGGTTGGAAGTGGAACATACGGGATTAGTTGCCAAGGGAAGCCATCGTAGTAAGTTGGCACTTCAAAAAGCATCAAAACGTTTTATGAGGAAAGGCTGAATTGAAAACATAGGACAAAATAGGAGCTAAAGTTTGAAAGGCTAAGGACATTGGAAAGTGGTTTGTCGGCCCAAGTTCTCTTTTGCTGTCCAGCAAATCCTTCAGTCCTTCACAGTTGCCTGTAAGCTTCCCAGGCTAATCTCATTCTCATTGCAATATAAAATGAGTTATAGGAAGATTTTCAAGTATTTTCAGAAATAATTCCAGGGCTCCTATAGCTTGCAGTTCCCCAGAGCCTATAAATAAAGCGAGCAATTTCTTACTTCCCCGTTACTACCCAGTGACAAGTGCAGGCAGCAAACCTGGGTCTAGCAGCAGCAGGGGCCAGCTGCTCCCCCAGGGAACGCTGCACAAGCTGCTCCAGAAACTGTGAGCACACAGGAACAGAAGTTTTACATTAAACACATGGTGCACAGATTTATCTAGGACATGCTGCTTTCCGTTCTTCCTCCAAAATAAAAACCCACTGGTTAACAGATCGATATTAAAATACAAACCAAACCAAAAAGAAAAAAAAAAAGTAGCTCATTAAAACTGCCACATTCATTTCATCAATCTCCCAGGAAGAATCAGAGCTCGTCTTTTAAGTGAAGTCCATGTCAGGTTTGAGTTCTCATTCTTAGGAAATCCTCGCACCTCTCTCAGTGCTGGATACATGAGCAACAAGCACAGACAGAAAGCAGCAGGCTACTAGCGAAGAATATCGCAAAATCTCTCCGTTTTTATTACTTTGCAGAAGCCAGGGTTGATAAGCTAAAGCTAACTCTGGGTTGGCAGAAAGCCACTAAGAAACAAAACCGCAGCATCTCAAGCCCTCACCCTTCAGCTCAATCTATAGCCTCACCAGTAGGAGGATGCTAATCTGATCTTTTTGGGGCAACTTTGATGATGGAAACGCTGTTATTTTTCAACTTTTGAAAAACTTTATCAACAGATTTATAGCTTAGAAGCACAACATACTTGTCCTCTCAGTTTCTGAAACTTTCTTTGGAAAATACTCCTGAATCTTCCCGACTCATATTCCTTGTTCTTCGCTACTGCTTTGCTAGCATTCCACCCTATTTACAACTCCATTTATCAAACGCTGGACGTTACCCCGAAGTTTTTTTTAAGCCTGACTGTATTATAAGGCTGGTACTAACCGGTCGACACCCACGAGCTGTGTATCTGAAGCTACGGAGGGGGGCTCATGCACAGTTTATGTTGACAGCACATAGCTCTGGCTGAGCTGCTTCTGCACGCTGGTGACTATGTGCTGCGGCCTCAGCACAACCATTGCTTGTTAGGGCTCTAACAAGTGAGCACGCTGAACAGTACCAAGTTGCCTAAATATTTATCTGCCAAGCTATATACAATAAATGCAAGGCCCTGGAAATTACACTGCTAACATCAAATCGAGCAGCTCCCAAAGGCTGTGGATTTTCAGCACAGGCAGCCATATCAGGGAGTCCAGATATCTCCAGTCTCAGCTGCTTAACCTTAACAGAAAAAAAAAATCCAGTATATCAATCCTAAGCAAACAATTTGCTGTTTCCAAACTTATTCACCCCAAAGGAAAATTTCATCCCTTGCAGCCAATTTGTACACACAGTTTTCAAAGTTGCAAATGCCACAGCAAAACTGGACTCCTGAGGTACTGGAAAAGAAATTCCTGCGATCTGCTTCTTTTGTGTGGATGCTTTGTTGTGTTTTGCACTCCCTTACGTACTTTTAAGCCTGGGTGAGTTCACAGCAGAGCTAAACACACTTTATGACACAAAACTAACAAGCAGTAATCCCTGTTTCTGTTTCCTTGACTGATGACTGCTTTGCTGCAAAAGGGCCAAACTGGGATTTGCAGGCTACGGTGACACGACAGTTGGGCTACAGAAAACTAGTTATTTTAAAAACTGCATGTCACGTATCTATCACCATTGGCATTGATTGTGGTCAGGCACACAGATGGGTAAGGCGGAAAATTACTCATTAAGCTGGAGGAAGGGGACAAGACACAGAGGCAACCGTATTGCCTTTATTGAGCCTGTTCCTCAGGGGACCCTAGGAAATATTGTTGCATCTGTTCAAAACCCTTTAAAATAATTGCTGATGGACTAGAAAGACAAAGAAACCCGTGCTAGCCAACACAGACAGCGCCAGCTTGTATTTTTGGCCTGCGCGGGGACTCAATCCCTCAGTCGTCAGACAAACAAAGGATATTTCTGTTAGGTGTCTAAGAGAGCAGAACGTGTCCCCTCTCCGAGGGAGCTGGGGCAACGCCGAGGAAGGCTCTCCACATAAAACCAAGCAAGGTAACAGCAATGGGGATGACAAGACACAGTTGTTAGAGCCCCGCTTTGCGGCTGGGAAGTTGCGCCCAGTATCAGGGTCTAGGCATTTTCTGCAGCTGGGGCAACTTAATTCAGTTCCTTATACACAAAAAGCTCTTTTTCATTAAAACTAAACGCAGATCTGTCTTTTTATTTCCAAACTGAGGTTCAAGTTGTAAATCCATCCTTGTTCAGACACAGTTCTACCTTCATGGTTTTACCAGTATTTAGTGAATTTGTAGGATCTGCCCCTACCTTCAGTTGCTCCTGAACATTTTTTTCTTACATTTGGCTTGGAATAGAAATCCTTTTTACTCACTTTCAGGATGCTGGACCCTTTTATTGCTGAAACATTTAGAGATTAAAATAATAAAAACCATATAATACATAATGTAATATATTATAAAAACAACTTGAACTAAAAAAGGGTTTAATATATTTTGAATATATGACTGGATATATTAGCTCCTCCATATTAGTCAAGATCACAATAAATATTAATCATTTTTTTCCCCTCAGTGTTGTCTCATGACACATGGCATATGGAGATACTGACTCACTGAGTACATACGCAATCTTAGAATTAATGGCATTTCTAATGCTGATTTAAACCGATGGTCTCCAAAGACGGTGAGATCACCAATATCCTGAAGTACTCCATCCCTGTCAAGGCACTGACCTATCAGCTGCAAGAGCCAATGAATTCAATTACTTATTTTGATGAAATTCCAGCCTGCTGAATAGTCCAAGCAGGAGGAACGAGACATCCATGGTGCTCCCACCAAAGCCAAGAGATTTGAATGTTTATGCTCTGCCACTAAATGAAAATGAGAAAGTTTGATGCAAGAGACCAGTCTCCACTGTTACGTACCCTACATGTTTGCACTTCTACTTCCACTGGATCCTAAGTGCCTCTGTTTTTGAGAGCTAAATTCTGCCTCTGACCTGAGTGTACAGCTCAGTGGGAAGCAATGGACCCAAGACCTCAGCCTGAGGCAGTACTGAGGACCAGAACAGTGGTTATTCGCATTAGGCTACCGTGCTTCCTCGCTGCATCCCCAAAAGCGTCTTTTCATGTGGGGCTTCCTGCATGCTGCTTATCCAAAATGCCCTGGAAATGGCCCTTTCTTTTGCTGCAGCTCCACCACTGAAAGTTAGTGTCTCATTATAAATTACATTCCAAATGCTTTGCAGAGAGTGAGCAAGAGTCCACAATTTGATTTAAAAATTGCTTGAAAGGTCAGAAAGAGAAGGCTGATATAAAGAAGGAAAAAAAAAAAAGTTGCTCTCCAAGGAAGCAAATTTCTTTTTCTTTCTGTGCCCTCCAGCCAGTCAGTGCTCCTGTGCCCGCTTGAAAGGTCCCTAGAGCAGGAGCAGTTGCACTGGTGCCTTCAAAGAAGAAGAAATAAACACATATGCAGCTATTACCTCTGTCCCACACACTCCTGTTTTACAGAGGTCTAGCAAAATCCCACCATTTGCATCCAAAGGGGCCAGCACTATCACCGCAAACACAAAAGAGACAGTTCCAGCAACCTTTATAAGTTGAGGAACAGTTTCAGCGACTTTAAGGTCAGAAAGAAATGGAAAATACCTCAATATTGCAGACCCTCTCCCAATTACTTAGCCTACAAGTAGTGCTATGCAAGCAATGTCACCAGTGTATCACGCATGAGGATCAAATTTTTGTTTGGGAACAGGTTCCACAAATAACCTAACCTTTAGCATTGCCAAAAGTAAGTGCAACCTTGCTGAATAATAAGCAGTTAAAAGCCACTTATTACTTCATCAGCATCAATTGCTACTCCTCCTTACCATTAATTAATTGGTGGTTAGTCTCTTGTGACAACCTCTAAATTCAGTCATGTTTAACTGGGTCATAATTATCCAGATAAGTCATCAAAAACTCTTGGGTCTCTGTATCAGCTCTTTCGAGGGGAGGTAGTGATTAAGAAATGGAATGGACAGAAGTGTATTAACTGTAATGAATGTTCTACCAAGGGATATACAGATCATGATGGAACCTCAGGTCCTAGTGAAGTCTAAAAGGCTGAAGTTAGATTATTTTCAACCTTCAGTGTAGCAGATGCCAGAATGTGACCCAGAGGGAAAGCAGGGAAACAGAGGACACCATAAACATTTGCACAGGCTACTGCCACATGATAAGGAAGCCAAGCTTCTCTAGTATGCTAAGATCACCCCAAATGGAAGCCAGTTTGGAACTGGTGATTCAAGATGCCACATGGTGACTAATTGATTATCGGATAAAGACAGACAAAAGTTAGGAAAATAGACTTTAATGGGAGATAACTAAAGCACATTGAGAGAGCCTCTTAAATTAATTGGATAATAACCTAATTTCTTCTTCTTCTTGATTTTTTATGTAATAAGCATTTCCATAAATGCTTGTCCCAAACCAATCAAAACCAACTGGAAGCTACAAAACCAAGGGGGAAAAAAAAATAGAAATTAGACTATTTACTAGGCTTTTTTTGTTGTTTTGACATTCTAATCACCTAACAGTCAAAATAGTACAAAAATAGTGCTATAAAATAGAACAATAAAAGTGCACTTTACGGGAAGTTAATGGACCATTACAGCAGATTAAAAACCTCTTCAAAATCCAACCACAAAGATTCTCATTTGCCAATTTACCTTGCGCTCCAGTTCTTGAATGTTTTATTTTTTGCCAGTAAGGAGAACTGCCTACCTGTACCACGCTGGGTGCAAATACGCACCCCTACTACCAACACACAGACTGTGGAAGTCTCAAAGCAACAGAAACTACATGCAATGCAGGCAAAATATTAACGTTTAATACAACTATTTCTGCTTGAGTCTTTCTTTCAGAAGATACAGGAAAATAACCACACCTTACGTCCCTCGAGAACTTGAGAGTTCAGCTGTCGCATTCCAGAGACGCACCCACAACGTAGCAGAGCTTGAAGGAAGGATAAACCCCTTCAGGCTCTCTCTAGCTCCGAATAGCAGGGAGCTGAAGCAGGGACGTGGTGTACAATGGACCAAGAATGCTAAGAAGGCCTCCTGCCAGAAGGGTTCGTCTTCCCAAGTTTCAAAGAGTACTCAGATACCTAAATCGTCATACAGAAATTTCACAACAGAAGCACTGACATATTTATCTAGTCATGGAAATAGAATCGACGTTTATGTTATTTAGAAGAGTCAGCAAGACAACACAAGCCACACAGATCCACATGTGTATTTCCGAATTAACATTTTCAATACAAGAATATCTTTGATCACTCTAACATTTCATCTGGCTAGCATGGAGAAATCAATACTTCCCCAAGCCCAGAGGTTGGAATCACATTAAACAGCAAGTTGCCTACTTCCTTATCACACATAACACCAGAAACAAAAAAAAATGAGGCCTGATAAAGTGTTTTGTTCCAGTTTAGAATCATATGGTCTCAGCAGTCCCAAGTAACTAGGTGAAATTCAATGAATTTGTGGTAAACTCTTGCCCTAGTCTATCAATTAGCCAGAAATGGAGAAATTGTGCCCTGTAATATGCAGAAGATGACCTAAGGAGATGTTCCTCTAGGCAAATCCACTAATGAGGAGTTCTCAGAAGTCCATTTTTTTTTTCCCCAAACAGATTTAAGGTAAGACTCTACCAAATCACGGCCCATTTTCTTCATATTGTTCACAAAAATGCTGCTTCCATCACTACCAGTCATTCCATGTTACATTGGAGTTTCCCAGGCAGTGTTTTTGGTGAAGCAAGTTTACTTGCCATTTCTTTCCAAATAGAGAAAATCAGTTAGTTAACTTATCTAGGCATCCTGAGAGGGAGAGATACATCCATCCCATGGCACAAGGGAAAAAAAAAATATATATATATAGACAAATAAGGCTCTTAAAATACATGGAAAAAGCAAATGAGGTCCGATGTTAGTCTTATGAAGAACGACACAGTGAAAAACGGATGAAGAGCTAGCACTGGACACATGGATGAAAGAGTTTGATGCTATCAGAAGAAAAAAAATGCACTCACACGCTGGTTACAACTCTCTCCTGAGCCCTAAACAGGGCTTTGTTGCTCTTAGTTGCAGGTTTCATTGCAACAAAGAAAAGCTACAACTCAGAGCTACACCAACAAACAGCAACCAGACAACAATTTTAAGATACCTGCATATAAAAGAGTGGGAAACACCCATTACTTCATCTTTTCCAGAAAAACTTTTATTTCCCGTCATAAAAAAGCATGACTCGTGCAAAATATCCCAGCATGGATACTTAAAATGTTCATTAACACACTGTCCCATAGCAAAACATTTGAGTCTTTTCTGAGTGACAATTTTATTGTCAACATAGGTGAAAACTAATCTCTTGTTAAAAAAAAGGTTTGACTCACAGTACCATGACAGGGCAACAGGTTACAGAAATAAAAACAAGCAGGTGTGGAAATGTGAAACAAAAGGTGATTTTCAAAGGGCAAGGAGAAAGAGAAACGAGGTGAAGCCAGTCTACAGATGAACAAAGAGGACTCCAAGTACAGTGTTTTTTATCTCTGTGTTGAAAAGTAAGACTGCAGTCCTCATTGTAAACACCTGGATCCTTTCCAGAAGAAATACCTTCAAGACCTACTCTGCTTATTACCTTGTCTAAAACATCTCCACACAGACACTAGGTAGATTTGATAGTGTTTTTATAGTGCAAGGTACATAAGCAACCGTCTCAGTTTACCTCTACCCTTCCTTCACAGATGGGAAATGTGAATTACGGAAAAAAAATAGTAAAGAGGACCACCCAAATCTTGAACTGGAGCGAGGCTGCATTTGGAGCAGGTTCAGGCATTTATTTTTGTTTTTGAGGTTTTGAAACCATTTTGCTTGGAAGCAGCAGCGCAAGCGTGAAAAGGCTTCAGTGAAGGCGCCACCAGGCCTGCAAGCCGCTGCCTCCTGAAGCCCTTGGAAGGGGAAGCCCCACTCTGCCAGCAGATCCAGGTGGCCCAAACACAGGCAGCCGCCTTGTCCGCGCCAAGGTCTGTGCCTCCTGCGGGGCAAGATCCACGCGCCCATGACACACAGCCCAAAAGCTACAGGGCAGCCCCATGGCACACACATGGGCGGCACTTGAAACGATGGCACTCTCTCCTCTTGGGAACCAAAAGTGCTGATGCTCACAACGTGACCGTGTCCAACACGGCAGACGGTCAAACCTCTGCCTTCATTCAGAGGAGTATTGGTCAACATTGACCTCCTGAACACTGAACAGTGCTCCCATCGCTGCCACACAGACACTGAAGGACAGTGTCTCCCTATTTAGGATTCTTCTCTAGGTTTCATGATTGGCCCTACAGTTCTAGTATTACCAAGGTGCAGAGCAACCAGAGGACTATACTCCTTCTGTACTGATCCCTGCTCAAATTGATAAAGTTCTCTTTTGAATCTGTACGAGGAAATCTCCAGGCATAATCACTTGAAAAGAGATTTCATATCAAAATCCAGAGATTAGTTCCAAGAATAAATGCAAAAATTACACACTTTGAAATTTGAGCTAGTTCTGATTGGAAGTATATCATGCAGTGCTTCATTTCCTTAAGTAGAAATTAAAGTTATGCTTTAAGTATTCATGCTTATGAAATCAAAACTTACTTTCCATGACTGTCCTCCCATGTTTCTTAGAATTCCCTCTTTCCAAACATATTCCAGGCATATTTTAAAGGGATGAAAAATCAAAACAGATTCATTTTAAAAGTGGAAGACATTTTTAAAACAAGATTGTTACAGTATTTACCCATCCCCAGCATCAGATGGAGCGCACTGCTGGTACCTGGAGGCCCGCAGCCTCTGTGTTCAGCCTCACCAACGTCTCAGGTAAATGTAAATGTTGCCTCAAGTTATGCAAGTCTGAAGTTTATGGGTACTTACTCACATATAGGGTCCATATAAATGCAAGTTAAATAGCTCTTGCTGAAATGGTATTTTAATTCTTCTCAGCAACCCTCACATTATTACGAGGGGGTTTTCCTTCAGCGTTAAGCCTGATACCAAAGCCAGGACAGCCTAGGAAACACGACGCCTTTCCTATTTGAAAGCACCCTGCTTTCACCTAGAACACAGTTTTCAGCATAACACAGAGCATGAGGAGGAACAAACACATCAGCAGTTTACAAACTTCCCTCTTTTTTAAGGAAACCTGAAAATGAACAACTGTTTTGTCTTGGTTGCCTGTGTCCCCGGCCCAGCAGGAACAACGTGGCCTTTGGACCCGCTCCTCCCAGCCTCCTTCCTGGGCTCTCCGGCTCCAGGCCTTGCCAAGGGAGGTTCCCCGGCCTCCACCTCCAGCTCTGCCCGCACTGTGGGGCAGGGGCCACCAGGGAACGTGGAGGCTGGGAGGAACGCAGGGAAGGAGCACACGGAGCTGAGCAGCAGGCCTGGCCAGCGGGGCTTCCGCAGCCACCCCGGCTCCTTCCCACTGGCCGGCAGCAGATGTGGCTGAGGCAGAGGGAAAAAATTCCACAGCTCCTTCAGTCTGAGCTCCAAGGTGTCACACTTCAAAAAGGGTAAACTGAAAGGCAAGGGGTGAGCAGGCAGGTTTCAGCACAGGGGCTCCCTGCCTTTGCAATCAGTTGCCTATGAAAAACTCCGGGAATATTACTGAACATCCCCAACTGTGCAGTCGTGTGTATGAACTGTCTCCTCACAGCATGCGCTGGCCTCTTCCTTGGTGCAACAGGAAATCTGGTGTTTGCACTATCCTGAATGACAGAGAGAACGCATCTCAATCTTTTCCTCCCCTTGACTAGTATTTTAGCCAATCTTTGTAAAAATACATAGGGACAGACAAGCCCTGTTACTTGCTCTAAAATTTAATCAAGACCAATAGGAGTGTTAGTCTGTGAAACACACTAGCATATGAAATTAAAGGATAATACCTCCTCTCTTTGCAGCGCTGAGCCAAATATTGAACAACTCTTTTTCCATTATACTCCATGAAATAAAAATTAAATAGCTGAGAACAGCAAAGAGCCTACTGCAAGCCTGGAAAATTCTCTGCTCTTACAGCAACAGCCTGAAAGGTCTTAATATCTCAGGGAAGCAAAACCACAACGAGGAAATACTGTGTTCTATTTTAAACCCATCTGGCAAATGCACACGACAAAATATCCTATCTCAGAGCAATATAGGGCTGCTGCTATTAAGGAAAGCTTAATACTTTACTTCTAAAATACTGTACAGAAACTAGGATGTTAGCAGCCCTGGCGGTAAGAGAGAACAATATGGGTTGCTTGTTGATTTCTGATTCAGCCCACGCTTGACTCATGTTGGTCAGTTCTGTGCAGAAGAGCTGAAATGCTTTTTTCCTCACCTAAAAGCTTTATTCAGAAGTAGAAAAGTGGTAAATTCTCTACACTGTAAGAGAACTTTATCATCAGAAGTACCATCTTACCCCAACAACAACGAAAAAAAGCATGCATGTCGCTGGGGTGGCATGTTCCTCTCTACCTCCCTTCACAATATTTTAGGAGGCCTAGTCACACATCAGAAGTGAGGAACATTCAGAAGACAGGCAGGTGCAGTGTTGCTAAAGATAATCCCAATGCTACTCAATATTTAGATTCCATCACAAAGTTGGTCATAAAAAAGTACGAACCTAAAGAAAAAACCTCAAGCCAGTGTGTCTGCACTGACATCTACCTTCTGGCAGTAAGCACCTCAGCTTAAGATGAGCCAAATATTATGCTTGTATCCTAAAACAGGTCACTAGTAAGTGAAGTAAGGAATACGAATCATTTTTATTAGCTTTGAAAGTGCGGTGGTGGCAGCACTCGTTACTTCTCATTTCTCCTAACTGATCAGTTGCATGTTAAAAAGATTGAAAAGATTCTTCCAAGTGGACTACCCTCTTGAATCATCTACAGCAATCTATCACATATACCCATATCTGTATCTATAACAAGGAACAAGAGCATTGGTTTCATCTTCGCCACTCGCACAGAGTTTATAGCAGTCACAGTGAATAGGGCTGCAGCCTACCTTTGCAGGGTAAGCCACGAGATGGAAAGGGCCAGAAGAGAAAGGCTTTACAGGCTGAAGCTAAAATGGAGACATTGTGAGGCACAGCACTTCTGGAAAATGAACTAACCCCACATGAACATGTCCAGGCTTTTCATGATGTCATTTTATTCTATTGCTGTCATAATGCCAAGGATCTGGCACCAGTGAAATGCCCAGCCAGAACTTCTCAGGCAAGCAGGGCATCTGGTAGCAATGTGTTTCTCCAGTGTCTTCACAGCATTTTGACAGAGCTCAGCTTGGTCAAAGACTTAATACCAGCACAGAAGCCGAGCTCTCCCAGTCTTTATCATGCTTTTACGCAGGCAGATGAGAAAGTGTGCTGAAATACTATAGGAATTTTTTGACTTTCAAGTCATGAAGGACACTAGATAAGTGTGTGACAAAGTTCTACATAGCATCTCTTAGATTTTTCCTCAAACTATTTAGCAAGAACACTCAGGAATCTTGAATTCAGAAAGCAAAACTAAGTTGGTCCAGAAGAGATGAGGACATTTGAAAGAGATGTATGGTTAGCTGGTACACTTACTTTGTAGAGAATCTAGAGCAGAAAAAAAATGCTAAAGTGGCAAAAAACAAAAGTAGACTTTACACACAAAGATTTATTAAAAAATCCTGGGTAAAACACAGCTGCTGAACAGTAGCAAAGTTTTACTTTGTCTAACTACTATCTGTGGTTAATATTGTTGCTAGTACTGTGGTTACATTACTATTTTACACTTCAAAACTACAAGTCAGTGCTCTTGTCTGAATGGTGAATATTTCTTCATCAGTCTTTAGGTAAGTGAGAAAAAGATTGCTTTTACCATATGTAAGGAGGTAGAAAGATGTGACTGCTATCAAGGGTACAAAAAAACATTCACAAAGGAGACAATTTTGACCGTTACTAAGAAAACATCCAAGTTTTTTTGCATAAGAATCCAGATCACATATGAGTCTCCCAACACAAGGAAGTTAAATAGTCCCAAGAAAAAAAAAAATTAAGCTATCCTAAAAACAACATATTGCATCCTAGAGTCAATTTCATCTCCGATTCAAAACACCTTCTCCCTTTCTTTACCACCATCACGTTAAGATTCTGGAAACATCTAGCTGTACCGTGGCATTCAAAGTTTTACCTTTCAGCTGTAAATTAAATTTGTGTGACCTTTTCTTAAGGCATACTTCTCTCAGTATGTTTATGTAAATATAACCATACTCTTCATTCTTCCTGCTTAAAAGACACTACCTTCCATTCACACAAGAAATAAAACTGAGATTATGAGACAACAGAAAATCTTTATCAGCCAGAGGCATCAGTTTAATTACTGCAGCACATGAGCCTGAACTATTAATGCAGGGATGTGAGCTGGAATTCATAAAATTAGATCACAGTTTTGGTTCCTGAAGATTTGAACGCGTTCTTTGGTTTCCATTTGATATGGTTTGTTTGAAAGTTCCAGCTGTTACTTTGAACATGAGTTCAAATAAAATCATCTCTCTAAAGAAGTTAAAGTCAAAAATGCCAAGTTCTGGATCAAAACTATGCAAAAGAAGGATCATTTCAACTTTCAAGACAACAAATTCCTTGAAAGTCATTAGAGGTTAGCTTGGATATTTCTCAGTAGCCTTGATGATCAGTAAGTCATGTCCTTGTATTTAGTCCAGTTGAAAGACTGCATTAATACTTTCTGTGCTCAAAATGACCTCTAAATATTTAAAGGCAAAATGCATGTTTTAAATATCTAATTAGACCTATATGAAAGAAACAAAACAACAGCCACCAAAACCCAAAAAACACCAAACAAACAAACCCACCCAAACACCTAGCATATCCTTCTTTAGCTAGAAGTTCCTATAGACTTAGTAGTTCTCCATATTGATTTTTTGGAGACAGTTCAGTAGCTAAATCACTAATCTCTAAAACATGTCATTCCATTGCAAGACCAACTGTATGTCCCAGAATCAAACAGTAAAATATCTGTGTGCATATCTTCCTCTTGCTTAATCACTATTTTGCATTTTTCATTTTAATAAATATGCTGCATTGCAAGATCACAGAAAAAGAAGAAAAACAGAAGAACATGTTCTGTGAAGAGCAGAAAAAAACACAGGATAAAAGAGACACTGTGATCATCAGTATGAAGGATTCTATTTTGGAGATTATAAAACCTATTGAGGCATACCATCTGCCACGGATGAATTTTACTCTACTGCAACTCTGCTTTGCCAGCATGAAATTATTTCATACAAAGAATTTTACTGTATTCTGATGAGGAAGAAAAATGTTTTCATCCACCGGTCCTACAGACAGCGGGACTGGTGGTGTTTACTTCAGGGCACTTAAGTAGCCGGACTTGGCCCAGAGGAATAATGGATATTGCATGTGCTCTGGTGCTCTAACCAGAGAAATTTCAAACCTAAGGGAAAAAAAAAAATATATCCCTTCATGACGAAACAGACTGTACAAAAAGACAAATGTGGGAAGAGAGAAGTCAGGTCCTGGCTCCCCATAAACTAAACGGGCCAGGTGGTTTCTTCCTGTACTGAAAAACAGAGGTACATATGTCCTGTGCTGATAAAAAAAAGAAAAAAAAAAAGTAGAAAGCTGTCTTTTAGACTGAAGCATTGACAGGCAGCCTGGATCTGACTTCAGTTTCAACACCAAATGCTACACCTGACAACTGGGCTTTTATCAGCTAGGAAACACTTGTTTCAGCCTAGGTTTGCCGCTTGCTCCTCTTTTCTTCCAAGAACAGTCTCCCAGAAGCCTACACTACTACAGAATTCACATTACTGTATTTATATTTTTATAAATAGAATACTCTTTTGCCTACCCAACGATGACAAATTGACTCTTGTGGAGCTGTGAAGCCTTAATTTAATATCGAATTATTGGGAAAAGTGCACGCAGAGACTCCAGAGAAGGTGGATTTATTTCCCCTCTGCTGCCAGAAACCTGAATAAAACCTACAGCCCTCTGCCTTTAGACAATATTTTTAAACTTCACCTAAGCAGATTTGTTTTATTTACCTTTTCCTTTGGGTTTTGCTTTGAAATTAGACTGTGCCAGTGACTTCTTCCTCATTGTCTATACTGCATGTGACAGAACACTCCTTCATACGGCTGTTAAACTTGACTCTTTCCTTCCCTGGACATTTGCAGGCATTACACTATCAATAAATTCATTTAACTACCTGAAACAGTAGAAAGAAAAGTGTAACATCATGGTTTTCTTAGCCAAAAGGAGCAATTTTCAAAATCTTGTTAAATTGTGGAATTTTGCTTACCTATAAATCCTCAATAACAGATGAAGAAATAATCACAGTCTGAACTGCAGCACTCATGGTGCTTCACATGGGGTTGAACTTTCTCCAGCGCAGCAGTTCTGGAGCTACACCTCATTCACAGAGGAGGACTGAGGGGAACAGTGGATGTCAGCCTCCTTCTTTGCTATGCCTCAGTAGTGAGAGGCAGATGGGACCTTAGATGGCCTAAACATATTGGGCACTGCGCTTGCAAGAGCCCTTCTAACAGAAGAGTCACTTTTGGAGGATGTTTTAACTGCTCTGGAACCAGCACATGCTCATAATGCCAGGAAACTTCAGCAAAAAAGGCATGGCCATAGGTCTACTGACAAAACTAAGGCCAAACATCTTTTGAGAATGCAGACAGCAGGACCTTTATCCCTCGTACACTGGTAACCTTTCGGTTTCAGAGCTGGCTTGTCTCACCCGAGCAGCATTTTGCTTCATGCTGTCTTTTCTGCATTTCATAGCCCTAGCATTTCCAGTGCACTTGAAGAATGCACACAATTAGGAAGGGAACAATAGAGCTTGCACCATATAACAGCAGAAAAGGCATGCGTAGCATTCTTCACAAGGCTGTGACAGAACATATGGCAGTAAAAAGCAAACAAGTCCAAAGTGAAATGACAACAGCGACTTACAGTGCAACTGTGAAGCGGTAAGAGCAGAGCTGGATCCAAAGCATGGCAATAATCACCACAGAAAAAGGATTTTTAAGCTTCTCTCCCACTTTTACCATTTTAAGTTTATCACTTGGTTTGAAGGGCTAGAGTCAGAGATACTATGGACGCTACCAAACGCATTCATGTTTTAAAGTCTCCTTGAGAACCAAAGTCCCTTTTTGATGTACCTGAGCATCCCTCACCTAGGATCATTTCAACAGCTTGCCCTAGACAAGATTTCAAGATTTTCAACCAGTTTTTTTTTTTTTCCAAACAGCTGATGAAATCTGAAGAGCCTTAGGCCTGGGCTCAGCTTCAGCAGAATTTCAAAAACATCATCCTGTTGCACAGAACTACTCAGATTGGGTATGTCAGTGCTGCAAAGCCAAGAAAAGAACAAATTCTTTTCTTAAAAAGATAAGACACATACAATGAATATGACAGACAAGACATCCACTAGAGAGAATTTTCTTCATGACCCGGGCACTGTGGTGCCTGCCATAAGGAACACATCTGCTCAGGCAAGATAGATTATTACTTGGAGTTTTCTATTAAGCATCCAATTCTCACCTGTTCCAGCAAAACAACCTCACTAACAAAATAAGTACTTTTCCTCATCTGATTTACATCACAGCTGCACAAATGGTTGCAATGGGGCAGCTGAGGGTGAAGTATCCCTCGTCCAGAGGGATAAATGAGTAGTGGAAAAAAAAGTTTGCATCAAAGCACTTCAGCTCCAGCTTGACAATAGGAAGAGTTTACTAGATTAGAACCAGATGTTAATGCAATGTACAATATGCAAAGGAGGCAAATTTCTTCTTCAAGCTCCTTTTTCCTATCTACCACCAGGCCAGAGGTCCTTATCATTCTGAACTGCATCTCATTATTGGGCTATAGTCCAATGCTTATATTCCCTAAACATCCACTTCGTTTCCATGAAGTTCCATCTTGGAACTGTCTAGAAGAGCCTCTACAGTAAACACTAAAACCAACTAAAATCCAGTTGGAAGCTTCCCACCATCAGACACACGCAGTGCTTAATTTTCAGAGTTGAAATACCATTACTCCGAGTTAAAAAAGGTTCAAATAATTTTTCTGCAGATTATTCCCTTTTCTTCCCTAAAGGACCACAACACAACAACTGTGAGCAGCTGGAATGACCCTGGCACGCTTAAGTCTTTGGGCATGTCATTGCTTAAGACTAGGAAAAAGCTACTAAGTTATCCAGTTCTTTTTCTAATAACCAGATAATTCATGGGGCTGCTGGTTAGCAGCAGCGAAGCCATCTATAATTTGGTTAAACTTCTTACGTCTATATTTCAATTCACCCATGTTCACATTGAATGGAAAAATAAGGAAAACGAAGGCAGCTCATTGCAGATGCTCAGAGGGTAGCAATCACTGTGATTTAATTGGTTCTGAGTCCAAGAAACCTTTAAAGAAAAGCAAAGCTGTTTCCTCAGCTCCTTGAAAGACAGTCAAATCCTACCTTTTGTGCACTTTCTGAAATCAATTAATTGCCTCTGACTGCTGATTGAGTCTCTCCACTGAAGAGTTTTGATGTATAGTTTATGTTGACTTCAAAAGAGATTCTTCCACAGTCAGGAAGAGAGGAGCGTTTGATGAAATGAATTTTAGTGCTGAGCTTCTCCAGATGAGGCAGGCAAACAAGGCTCATCTTTCCAGCAGCAGCGAGAAGCACACCTCTGATTTACTCACACAAGTATTTACTATAAAGGAGCAAAAAGCAAGCTTCTGAGGGAGAGATTGTTTCTTTTGTTGGAGACACCCCCCCCAAAGAAAAAAAAAAAAAAAAGGAAAACACACACACACTTTCCCCATATTTCTTCCCCCCCAAAATAAGCAAACAATTCTATACTTCTTTTCTTGCTATTTATGTTAAGTTGTGCAAGCTATTTGACTTTTTCCCCCTTCTCTTTGAAGTATCTTAAAAAGAGAAACACACTACTGATGTAATTCAGAAAAATAAAGTATTTACATTAAATCATGTATTTTACATCAGCAGTAATGCACAGATTCAAAAGCAAGCCACTATAAAAAACTACTATAATCTAGCTTAAAGCAGTATTTAACTTAAAGTTCTTGTATTAAAGCATTCAAGTTACCATATCTTTCAGTTCGTATTTAACTACTCTGCATCTTATAAGCTGCTGATTTTGTTTCCACGTGGCAAGTTGCTGTTCTACCACCACGGCCACACATCCTACGTCAGCTGCCCTTGCTCAAACCACTAACCAGCTTTTCACCACTCCTAGTGCTGGCTCCAGGGTGACTCACTGGTGCCTTGCAAATACAAGGGCTACAGGTAGATTTGGTGAGCATCAACATCCTACCCTGTTCCACCAAGCAAAGCAAAACCCAGGCAGCTGAATGAAAGAGCATTCCTTTAGAAAATACTTCACCCTTACTCCATTTCCAGTTATAATTGTAGTCTTCAACACTGCTTGCAGGTAGCTCACTTTTACCCTCTTGAATTACTTTTTACTAAACAGAAATAGTAGTGTCTGATCTCCAGAAAGCACTCTCACCCCAGCCCTACTCCCCACATTCCCCCCAATTTAAAACACAGCATAGCTTTCTATATAACTTCTCTTTCAAAAAATTCAAAAATTATCAACCTTGTACACAGTCAACACCTGTATATGAAGAATTCTCCCCCATCAAAACTTTAAGGACAATAAAACATACTAGCTTACACCTAGAACAACCTAAAAACAGAATCCAGGCTTCTGTAAAGAAGGAGTGAAGAAAAAAGAACAAAAGTATAGTCAGAGGCTCAACATTCAGCCAAGTATAACCCTCCTGATGAAACCTGAAGATCAAGGTTTTAAAGGATTTTGAAAAGTGAAATTACCTTGAAAATACTCCCAGCTTACTCTTGCAAACATGGAACAGTAATGCAAAGCAAGTACTTAAAATGCACAAAGACACACCACACTTTTTCTCCAAATCATACACATCTATGCACCACCCTCAAACTTCCCCTTATACCCTCTTACAGGCTACCTTTCTTTTTGAGTATTTAGCCTAAATACTTTCAGGTGCTCTCAGTTAGCTCCCAAATACAGAGGCCTCCCAGACCTGCCCCCAATCAGTTTCTGGGCATTAACTCCTGATTTGATAGTCTGGCTGGTACCACAGCATTACAGGTATATTACACCTCCACCCTCACAAGCTGCAATTTCCCCACTTTCTCTTGAGAATTCTTTTATTCAAGCGTTCTCTCAAGTGTTGCACATCTAGAGCAAGCTAGAGGATATCCTAGAGAATAACAACATAAAACTACCTCGGCTCATCAGCAGTGTTTTGGTAACTCTTCTTCTGGCTTCCTTCCTGCTCTCTTCTGTGCTCTGCTGCTTCACTCAGTGCCAAGTATGAGCTCAAGCTAGTCTGCCTGTGTAACAAAGAGAAAGACAAGTTAGGAGGTCCTTTCCTGTGAGCAATCTAACGTGCCTGCCATCACACGAAATAGTGGTATCCACTACTGAAAATGACAGTATGAAAATGACATCTTCTTCAAAGATGCTGCAGGGAGCCTTGCCAGGCACAGGATCTACAGTGCCGAAACCCTGTGGGTTTTTCAGGGTGACCCTGAAAACACCACAGTTAAGGTGTTTTCACCTAGGACAGCACCTTGAGGATACGGCAGGCAAAACTGAGTGTTGCACTTCTGATTTTCAGCATTGTTGTTTATCCAAAGCCCGTTATTACCAACCAGATTACCTACACTTTACTGTTTTCCAGAGACATGCTAGCAGGTGTTTATTAGGCCATCATGGGGTGCTACTGTACATAATGAAAATCAGATTACCTTACCTAAATAAATAAAGTGCACATCGTGGTGTGGTACTATTGCCATTTAGATGGTAATTTGTGTAATTTGCAAGGACTCTACCAGTCATGAGGGTGAATTAGAAAAGCCTACTGCTTATTTCCATTCCACTGGAAACAGTGCTTCGTATAGGATGACAAATCCATTTTATGGCAACATTCAAGGTTTCTGAATTGGTTTTGTTCTGCGAAGGGACAGTACCAAAACCTTTTGGACATTCTCAGAAAGCACCATCACGTTGTTTGCTTTTAAGGTCTCACAGTATTTTTTTTTTCTGCTCTGTATCTCCAATTCTTCCTCTATCTTTGGACAGACATGATTAGCCAGTCCTAGAAAATAATTTCTAATGAAAAGTATCCTAAAAGGCTGTAAGTCTCATCAAAATATTTTGCACTTTGACAAAGTACTATTTTCTGTGAACTTGCTGTGAATCAGAAATTCTTTAACTATCTATAAATAAAACTACTGAAGCAAACAGTGTTTCTACTACAGTAAGCCAAGATGATAGATTTTCTATTTTTAATATTAAATTACCAATTTCTTGGTATTGCAATGCAGTAAAAGCAGTACAGACTTATTTTAAAAGTACGTACATGAGAGCTTACTGCCTGTATAGAGGATGTTATTTCTGACTGCAGGTAGATTGGGTAACTAGCTAGCTTTGTTGATTTAAGAATATCAATACACAATAGATATCCACTGTTTAAAGTGGTTTATAATTAGATATATATATATATCTATATATCAAGTCATACAGGTAAAAAGTCAGCATTAAATCTGTCTCAGCACAAATTATTGTCAGAAACATCAGAAAGTTTTTCTTATTTTGCATTATTACAGAAGAGTCTACACTCATATTGCACTGAAGAAGAATGCTGGAATTTGAAAGCAGCTTTTGCAGTCACTCACACCAGCTCCCATCCCTGAGCATACACTGCCCTAGACCCTGCATGTCTGCAGTTGGATTCATTAGTCTCTCTAGTTACTAGGAAGATCTGGCACTGGTTAAGCAAGACTTACACTAAAAATAATTTTCAACACCAGGAAGATAAGAATACTTTATCAGACTTTATGTTTTGACATAAATACTTTATGTTTTGACTTGTTCCACCTGCATTTTTTTTTCTCTGTTATGTTCTATAACGCAGTTTGGGAACTAGTGATCACACCAAAAAGGTTCAGAGCCCTACTTTAAACATGCATTCATGACTTCAGCTTTCATACATTTAATTAGCCTTGAAAACATCCTTTCATAGAGAATCCCACTTTTCCCAAGGGAATCAGCGACACACCAGGCCTGCCTTCTGGCATTAAGGCATGGCCTACTTTGAAACCCTCTTCATGATTTATTACCTAGTCAGAAATTCCCCAGAAGATGATTTTTCTGCAGGTATTGATGACAATATCTGGCCTCTCATTTCAAAAGGACTGTAAGAAACCTGCTCCATCTCTGCTGGCTCATCTGGAGAGGAGCAGAGGACATGAGGGAAAGCTGGCTGACCAGGTCCCAAGGCTTTCAGGACCTAGCCTTGCCAGGTGAAAGTTGTTTGCAAATGAGTAAAGGGTTTGTTTTTTTCCCCAAAGTATTTTATGATAGTATTTTTGAAAGTTTGCTTCATACTGAAACTAGCCTCCTGTTCAAAACTCTGCAATCCTCTGTAGAAGAATATGACCTCTATGATCATATCTCAGCTTGCAAATCCCTTCCAGTGCCTGGTCTATTTTTGTTAGAGAGTAACAATGATTCTAGTTCCATTTTTGTTAGAGAGTATCAACGATTCTAGTTCTATTTTTACATCAAGTCTCCTTAGCTCTTCTGCCATGTGACAGCTGTCACATAACAGAACAAGTAAAAGGCATTACTGAATATCCTGACCACGTATTTTTGAGATCTGTTAATATTAATTTTGAATCTGATGAAAGTTACTTTAAAAGTTCATTATGAATCTTCCTACCAGCTCCTGAGGCACAATTAGATTTTTGAATGCTGACTTCCTAATAGGGTAGAAGACATGCAGATAAAATGTATTTGTGATATGCATAAAATACTGCATCTCCTGATAGTTATTGTTTCTGCAAGCTCCTATTAAATCATGTTAATCTTGGTTACTACTTTTGTTTCCTGGTCGTAACCAAAGCCATTTCCAAAGAGGACGTCTTGGCTTCTGCACCCATAGAAAATTCCAAATAAGCTATTACAGGACAAGGGCTTTAGAAAGAAATAGGTAACACCTGCATTTGTATAATAAGGAGAACAATGTTCAGTGAGCAGTTTGTGCTAAGTGCTTTTGCAGTCATTCAGTCACATTTTCCATGTGCAATGTTCTATGGGAAAGCAGGGAAGGCAACTGAAATATAATATGACACATTATAAACTATTCTCCATCCCTGTAAAAATAATTGTGAGAGGTGTGGCTCCCAGTAGAGATACCTACTTTGTTAAGCAGGTGCTCTTGCATTCAGAAGGTATAAAAATACATGTCATAAAACTGATTTGCCTTAGAAGACATCCTGAAGCAATTGCTTTTACTTGTCTGTCCTTGCAGTGATGATAGCACATGTTCCTGCTCTGGGTTTTCTGGAGTCTGCACTGGAAAAAAACCATCACTGCTCATGCTCTGTAGCCAAATACACGTATTAGCATGTGAAGGGTGCAAGGCTTTAAGAACAGCACTCATGCTGACCCCTGAGCCCAAACCACATTAAATTAAAGTAACAGATATTAATAGCTTAGCGAATTCTTTTCTCTTTGTCTTAGGTCAAGACATTCTCCCCCATTTCCATTTCCTTTTTTAACAGACAATTTTACAAAGTGCATATTTGGTACAGCACCTTCCTCGCTGTTTTCTGTACAGACACACAACATGCTAAGGCACATGTTAATCCAAGGAGTTTTCAGTTTCAGTTTTGTAGCTTTTTGTTAAAAGGTTTCATGTTGACTTCCTTGATGTAAGAAAAGAATTTACTATGCAATGCTTCTGAAGCTACTTGTTAGGACATTTAGTAATTACTTTATTCTCTGGATTGATTTTTTCTCACAAATACAAATGTTATATCAAAAATATTGTAAATGCACTGATCTTCATAATAGTGATCAGCTGAACACAGATTCATCTTCCTATTCCAAAAGGCAAAGTTTTTAAACCTTTTCCCCCCCCATTTATTTATTTATTTATTTTTCCAGATGGCATCCTAAGCATTCAGGGCTCCTTTCCCCCTCCCTGCTCATCTGACGTTTGCTTCGTGGTGAGACATATGGTTACATTCTTTAACATGTTTTTTTACACAAATGTCTGTACTGTATTTATGAACTGGCGGAAGGGTGGAAGACAGCTTGGGATTCATTGGAGTCTGATATGAAGCCGGACAGAGCGGCGACTCTAGCTTTATGATTTAAGCATGCAAGCAAGGAACAGGCACCCCAGTGTTACCTACTTGGAGCATGCAACTAGAGCACTGTGTCGAAACAAGTAATTAAAAGACACAATGCCTATAATCAATTGCATACAGGTTATCTTTGATTGCTCTTGCAAAGGACAAATTACACACAAGCCTTCTGCAAACCAAGGGGGAAAGATAAAGAAGCCCCATTATCTTCCTTTTGAACCCATTTCTCAGTGAAAACAAGGACGTTTCTATTCCGAACCTCCTGGTTTAATTAAAAGGACACAAACATCAGATGATGTTGCAGTATATCAAATGTTGCCCTGAAACAGCAAGGGATTGAGCAGTTGGGGGTGGGAGGATGTCCTTCACATAAAGGCCGGTCTTTTTCGCTCTGGCCATCTGTTTGCTCCTGGTGAAAAGCCCTTTTGCTGGTGTCCTGGCACTGCTTTGTCACTGTGAGCTTGAAGGACATTCAATCTTGCATCTTATACATGCTGCTCTGTGACACTCCCCAACAACAGAGCTTTTGTTCTGCCCAAGGGTCCCCCTGGTCAGAACTGCCAGCCCGGACATCAATATTCTTACGGCATTGTCCATACAGGCAGAGAGGAAAAAGGAGGAAATCACACCCTTGCGCACACGCTCTCTCTGAGTTCCTGAGCTGCCACGTTACACGTTCAGAGCACCCCGGTCAGTCCCTTCCTGTACCACTCAAACGCAGCTTCCATTTATTTCCAGCAGCGACCAAGCCGGCGGCTGAACGTTTCTGGCCGGATCGGAGGTGCAGACGTCGACTCCGCGATTCCCGTGTGCGCTGTGTCCCGGCGGGCTGCAGCCACACGGACCTGCAGGCACTTGCTCCTCTCCCTGCCCTTTGCCTGGCAGCAGCTCACATGCTGCAAAGCTGCAGCCTTCAAAAGGAGGATGTCGGTGCTTCTACTGTTAGTGTCTATGGCTGCTGTTAAGAAGCAGGGCGGGGAACTAAAATAAGCATAGAAAGCTTTCCAGAGAAAGTACCCCAAAGATAAAAAGAAGTGAAAAACACTTCTGAATTCACAGAGATGTACTACGCTGAGCTGCAGTATATTAATATTAAGGCCTTCTGTATTCAGTTGTTTATATTGAAGGGAGTAATGAGGCTCAGGAAAAAAAGAGCTGCATGGCATAGACAGGTGAGGATTTGATATTTGATGCATAAATATTAAACAAGTCATAAACGACAAGAAAAATCCCCATAATCTGTCTTGTCAGTGTGAGGCTCGAAGCAGTTCAGACTGCCGCAGCACTTGGCCTGGTGTCCATCGGAAGGACACCTGAGGAAGACCCTGATAAAGGGAAACACATCAGCCCAGCACCAAAAGCGCCAACAGCTGCTTTAGGCTCATGCAAGATCCTACAGGCATTAGGTCTGACTATGGCCTGCTCTTGGGCCTTGATTTATACACCTGGGGACAGAAGGGAAGCAGAGCCACCGTGTGCGCGGCCCCTGGGCTGAACCTCTGCTGCTGCTGCTGCTGGGGAAGAGCCCCCACGTCCTGTCTGAGACAGGACTAGCGATGATGCTTGGTGTCCGTTTTCTAGCAACGTTGACTTTGGCCCAGCAGGAGGTGCCACTTGTCCTAGTGGGTTTCCATAGATGGCAAAGGCTCCAGGGTCCTCTCTCTGGGTCTGCTGAAATGTTGGAAGGAATACGCCAGAGACCAGAGGTGTGTTTGAAACGATATTAAGGGATGAATATAATTTCCCTCATCTTCAGTTATGCTGGGCGGCTCCTGTGAGGTGTTTGCCGGAGCAGAGTTCAGACCGACTCAGTGTCTGCAGTGCCTGGAAACTGCTTAGAGGAACCGTGGATTAAAAATGATCCTACTTTATTTGAGCAGGTGGCACATAGGAGTAGGCAAAAGAAAGGAATAAAACTCAGAAAATAGGGCCCTAACGATTGTTGCCAGCTGAGTGTTTGAGAAAGCTAAAACACTTCTTTTTCCCCAAAAAATGTTTATTTTATGGCCAAATTGCAGGACATCTTCTATTCCTGGATAAGTCAATTCCTGCAGATTCCTGCAGAAGTCAATGACATCTGATCTGCGATTTCCTGTGTAAAAGTCACGAAATTAAAGACAAAAAGTGCTGGCATGAATGCCTCTGAGGAAAATATAGTATACAAAAGTGCTTAAAATTACTAAAGATTAGAAGAGTAACATAATAAATATGACTAGGTATCTTTATTTGACTGTTATTTAATAAAATCAACAGAAAGGTGAATTGTATCCCTAAATTTTAAACTGATTATGAAGCATGTCAACCCCCTAGAGCCACAGTGGGACTCCTTTTCTTTAAGAAAACGGTTTGACATAGCTCCTTCTAAAGAAGACAGTGCTGTGAGCTTTCCAGCTATGACAAACACTCATGGTGTCCTCTTAAAACAACCAGAAGGAGCCTGCAGACTGAAAAAATGGACGTGTGCTTTGTCTGAGAGGACAGAAAACACATTTCCTGACGGGTTTGGTATCATGTATTCACATACTCTTAGTCCCACGGTTACACACTGGAGATGCACTTCTTGTGAAATGCCAAAGCTGTCAGTCACAATGATTTATTGCATGCCCCGTTCCCAAGGCATTTTGTGAACAGAAGCTGATATTTCCAGAAGCTGCTAGGATTCTTTTAGCTAAAAAGGGATATGCACAAAGAAACTAAAGAGAGGAAATAATGTATTCTAGGAGACAATCACAAGCTGGCATGGATTTTTATTTTAATAATGTGGATCTTGCAGATTTTCAGAGATAAAGCTACAAATAAGCACTAGTCTTGAAATCAATAAATATCTGAACACATGTGCTTACCATTGTGCAAAATTCACAGCTGATGCAAAAGTCTAAAGCAGCACACCACCTGTGGAAACGAACAAACAAACCAATCAGTATTTCTTATGCACTGAGGAGCTCACACGCGGGAGAATACGGGGATAGTCACGTACACTTTCAGGCTCAGCAAGGAAGCGCCGATTGAAACTAGCTCCGTACACTGCGGATGCTTTTGCCTTAAAGATGCCAAGGGGAAGGAAGCGGGGCAGGGTGTAGGGCTGCCCCCAGCCTGTGTGTTTTGGCCCATAAAGCGCAGGCCACGTGGGCACCCTGCAAGGCTGCAGAGCCTGCAGTGGCTCTTGGAAATGCCTGGCGTTCCCTGCTCCGTGACGAGGGAAATGGGGAGCCGGTGGCCGCCCCGCAGAGCCAGGCCGGGCCGGGGCCCCACAGGCGCTCGCCTGCGGGAAGCATCCAGCGCGGGAGCTGCCCAAAGGTGAGCCGCTTGACTGCCCCAAAGCAGCTTCTCCAGCTGCCGCGGCCACAGCTCCATGCCAGGGCCCCGTGCTTCATATGTCTGTAATTCAGATTGCTCTTCACACCAGCTCAAGCAGGAGCAGAGGATAGAATCACTTTGGATCCACACACGCACGGAGCAAGAGCGATGAGAAATGAACTCCTTGCAGCTTTCCAACTACTGGGAGAGGCAGCAGGGAAAGCTGGATGGAGTAGCCAATGTGAAGGAAGAGCGACAGCCAAGGTGAACCCCATGTGAAAGTATGTGGAATAATGGTTGCCAGAATATGGAAGGACACTTCCTGGCTAGAACAGAATGCCAAAAACACTACAGGGAAGAACTCCTAGATAAAAAGTCGTTAACGGGAAGGACTAGCATTTTCCAACTATCTAAGGGCATGGAGATAACCAACAATATGTCTTTGAATTCTGCCCCTTTCAAAGATTTACGGAATTAAAAATGCTTTGGAAGGAACATATTGGTCTTTGAAGAACCATGAGAGATTTCCTATTTGTGGCCTAAGGAATTTTTGAATTGCTTTTATTCATACATATTATTCTGGCCATGTCCTAAGTAAGCAGAAACATTATCACCAGTAATATGCACTAATAATGCACATTTGTATCATCTCTCCCAGGATTTCAAGTGTCCTCAGAGATGCAGGCAGAAAGGCCCAGCTGGGCACCTCCATGCTGAAGCCATCCTTTATCAGCATTATTTGACTATGGAACAGTTACAAATACTGAATAATACTGCTTAAATGTCAGCAGGTTTTAGAATTCTCCTACTAATTGGAGAATAAAAATATACTAACATAGTTGGAATCACTAACTGGACAGTGAAAAGATATGAAATTGTATGTGACAGATTCACAGATGGTAAAATTAATCCTCTCACTGGTGTTAACTAATATATCTACAAGTATTAAATTTAAATAGGTTTTTAAACACTATGATGGTTGCTATATTAAAATATACAAGGGAGGAAATTCTAAGAGTACCAGTCTGAGAGAAGGATTCATTAGAATGCAGTGTATTAGTCTGTGGACTCACCTCCCTGATGAACTGGCATCACTGCATTGAAGATTTAAATGCAAGCAAGAAAACATACTAGAAAAACCTCTATAGCCAAAGCTGTTACTGTGGGAGGCAGCTGCACTACGTACACTAATAGATCCTTCCCATCCTGAAAGTCTATGAATCATGGTCAGAGGTAGATTTAGTGCAAATATCAACTGGTGCAAGCCCAGGTTTAGGCAGCCCAAAGGCTTTCAGCACGAAAGCAACACAGAAAGGTTTTAAAATAAATCAGATGGGTACAGAAGGAGGTAGTTAGGCTAAGTCTTGGCGAATTGAATAAATCAACTCAGGGCTCAAGCAAAAGGAAAGGAGACCAGTAAGGATGGAAGGGGAATAATGGCAATTTATCTACATTTTCTCCCCTTTGGCACACATTCATTTTCTATGCTATTTTTGCTTTCTCATCTGCCTACATTTTCACTCTCTTTCCATGTCTTTGTGACACCTTCTGTTCCTCCATTGTCTGTCTTCTGTCTATCTTACATCCTCTGTCCCTTTTGCAAGCTGTTAGTGTCTCTCAAGGGAAAAAGCATCTCACAAAACTAAGCAGACGCTTTCAGGGATTTACTGGCAGCTGCAGTAGAGAGGTCAGTTTTTCAACTTTTTCAAATTCCATTTCCTCAGAGGTAGACACACAAGTTAATGCTCTGACATTCAAAGGAAATTTCCCATCACCTGTGAATGCTCCACATTTTTCAAATGAAGGTCAATTATTTACATACCTAGATGGATCTCTCAGCCTTCATACAGATTATGCATTGAAACAACACTTCAAAAAACACTTCAATTCCTGCCTCTTTCCTTCTGTGAGAAATGGGTTCAACACTGCTGCAGTAAAACTAGTGGGTTTTTTTATTTAAATTATGAAAGAGCTACACTCCCTTATGAAATAACAGTCTCTTAAAGCAAAACAAACATCCAAAACCAAGGGTTCATACAAGAACGGGGTAAAATATGATTTGCTAGACCTAGTGCATTATTGTTTGTGCAGGAATGAGTGTGGATGCCTGAAAAAGATAAGTGAGGAGCATCACAAGGAAAGGAAAACTGTTCCACCAATGTTTACTTTAATTTCTGCACAGAACTGATCCTTCTGATTCACTTAAAATTCTGTGAAGGTCTAGAAATAATAATAATAATAATAATAATAATAATAATAATAATAATAATAATAATAATAATAATGATGTTTGGACCATGATAAATTGTAAGCAAGGCATTAAAACAATCTATAGCATCAGTAAAGATTGCCCAAACCATAGGAATCATCTGACAACATGTGACTGATGCAGAAACAGAAGATGAAACCATACTGCTTATTTTTGCACTTTTAGCTAACTAGTGCACTTAAGAGCTAATTTTGACACTCTGGATGAGCTTGGTGGTTTAGGGTCACATCACATGAGCCCAGTGTGCTTTTATTCTTCACACAGATTTGTACGGAAATACAGAGAACCCTTCCCTGCCCCCAAACAGCCCTGACTTAAAAGCTGAAAATACAAAAATGGAAACCAGCCATTTATAACCAAATCCACTTACATTAAAAAAGGTGAGTAAGGGAATGAGTACTGGATTCTTCTTTCGAATTTTCATTTTAGTTTGGCATGGAGTTAAAAACAAACCACTGTAGCAAACAATACTGAGCTTCTAGTCTGTGTTGACTCTGCACAAGTCTGACTTGCAGATATCTGCTATAAAAGATGTCCAGACCATGGGATAACAAAACAAAACAAACAGACAGAAATTCAACAGTCAGCTAGGCAGACAGGCATTTGTCCTTATGAGATGAGCTGGAAGTCTGTTACATCAAGGATGTAACAATGGAATTGTATCGAAAAACAATATGTAAAATCATCATTTTACAAATCAGCAAAGAGCTTTTATTTGGATTATAAAGTCACTGTAGAAAGGATACACATATGTCTTTGACAGACATCGGGATCATTTCCAAGAAGCTGATCTTTTTGAAATTCAGTGCTTCTTTTTGTAGCATGGAAACAAAAGATCAATGCTGGAGTGATGGAGAAGTGCAAGACCTCAGCATTCAGTTTCTTACTGAGGATTGAAGTAGCTCCTCATATATGGAGGAAGTTAGATTTTAGGTGGTGAAGTATTTTTAGATGCCTTATGGCTGTCTTTTGCCTCACCAGACAATATGGACCCAGGATGGAGCAGAATGGCGGAAATTTCATGCCAGAAAGAATAATTGGGAATTCATTCATTGCTACAGCGCCTCACATAGTCACGGTTTCAAAAACCCTGTGTGGATAAGCAAGTGGAAAACAGATTATTTTTAAAAAATTAATTACAAAGTTATTACCAGAAAAAAAAAGTCTTTGAAGACATGCTTTTTTCCAGGAATGGCAGAATTGCCTTAATCATTTTATGAAGCTCATGGCACATTTAACAGTGTTCCCTAACACCAGGCAGCTCTCTGTTGTTGACCACATGCGGTTAAATCAGAAGGACTTGCAGGGAAAACCAAACAACCAAACAAACAAGAAACTAAAGAGAAAAGACGAGGGGAAGCTTTTAATGAGAAACGCCCAGCTGCGGTCAATTATTTTTCAAATCCCTAAAGGAACAGGAAGACAACAAGGAAAGGCAATAGCAACTACAGATGCGTCTACATTAGGTACATACATGTTTTGTTTTGTTTTGTTTTGTTTTGTTTTGTTTTGTTTT
>VZSG01000618.1:158379-204779 GCA_013398315.1 Nothoprocta pentlandii | reverse complement strand
TGCCCAGCAAAAATATTTCAGTTTAGGTGAGTGAGTAGTTAGACCCGTTCTTCCCTGCCTGGCCTCTGCTGCAAACTTGTGACTAAATAAACAAGAGGCTTGTTCTCAAGAAACAGGTTCTGAATTATTTAAATCCCCTCTTCGTCACTGCCTCTTGGAGGCAAACACCCAACCGGTGCCAAACACAGCCTGGGCCTCTTCTTCTCTTCACGTGGCCGTGGCTCAGAAACGCAGGCTCTGGGTGGTAGGAATGTGCCGCTTCCCAGCAAAGTAGCAAGAGGGGAAGAAGTGTCCCCAGAGAGGCCTGAAGTTGCCCTCAAACTTGAACCCAGGGTGGACAAGGTCAGAACATTAAAACTGGAACATTTTTTGGCGTAAGACTCAAAACCGGAGACGTGAAGTATCTTAAAAATTCTTGGTTGGATACTTGAATAATGAAACAAGCAGTTAGGTTTTTTTGCTTTGCTTTTTAAATTGCTTTTGTGGCAGCATAAAGAGAAACAAGGGCGAATTAGAGTTAGAGTCACCCGACATTATTCTTTTTCAGAGTACAGAAAGGACATACCAGAGGTAGTTGTGCCTCTGAAGCAACTTCCATTCAAAACCCCCTTGACTCCACACGGATATGCTGGCTATCAGCACTAGTACTGTTAGGAATGGCTGCCTTGTACATCCATGGGAATTGGCGCAGCCCGTCGGGGTGCTGCATGGTGGGTGGCTCGGTGGAAAAGGGGCCGTAATGAGCTGGCTGGTTGACAAGCTTGGAATATTACAGGACCTTAACTATTACTACGACCTCTACATTAGTTTCCTAAGGTCCTGAAACAGCTGCTGGACACACTGGTGAATCCATCAGTGCAAGCACAAAGACAGATGCCTCCGTCACAGTAAGGTCCCGTCTTGTCCAGCATCCTGTCTCTGACATGGGTGCAGAAGCCAAGAAGAGCGAGAACAAGCTGGTCCCGGATAGCTCCCCTAGCCACGGAGTCACCCGCCACACTTGTCCTGCAAGGAACACAAAGCTAACAGCTACTAGAGGGTAATGGAAGCACTGCTGACTTCCCATATATTTCCTCGGAGAGGCATTTGGTGTAGCACCTTGGTATCGCTCTGGTCACACGAGCCCACGTCCCTTTCTCACTCGCTCCAGCAAGATCAGGCTGCTGCTGCGCAGTGCGAGGCACTCTCCTGTGGCAGGGGAGCTGGAGCCGGGCGTTCAGGGCCACGGGCCTTCGGCGGGGAGCCTCACCTAGGCACAGCTGCAGGATAACATGGGAGATCAACAACTGCTACTGCTACAGAGCCAACTCTTTCATAGTGCTGCAAATAAACATAGTAAGAGGAGACCTCATGAGACCTTTCAGGGAAAGAAAAAAAAATCTGCAGTTGAGGTGTATCCTGAGGCATTCCGCACCGGATCAGGTGCTTGCTCGCTGCACCTGGTCCGTGTGCATTGCCAGCAGGGCACCCTCCAAAGCCTGCGCATACACAGGAGCCCAACCACCAGAGAGGCGCCCAGAAGGGGATTTGCCTCTCCGCCTTTGCGGGGTGGTTGTGGCTCCTGCCTTCCTGCATCCATGCTAGGCCCTTTAGACAGTATGTCACCTGTAGCCTGCAACGTGTCCATGTTAGACCAGAGCTTGTCTGCATCTTGTGCTTGTTTTTTGGTGCATATATTCTTGTATAGGTGAACTTATTATTGTTTACAGCTTGTGTACACAAGGAACAGGAGGATATTGCAGTTAAAAACTAGTAGGGCAATTTACCCATTCCTCTGTGAAGTCCAAGCCAGGGGAATACAGGAATCAGTAAAACTATATTTACAGGCAGACAGCTCCAGCTTGTAATCGTGGCTAAAAGAGTCACAGGCCAGGTGGGATGTACCCTGCTGATTTCTTTACTCCTTGCATGTTGGTCTGAGGCTCTAAATCCTGTTGACAGGAATTAGTTATGGACTCTTTTCAAAAACAACTCCTAGGAGAGCAGAGGAAGACCTTCTACAGACTGCTATCTCTTTGCCTCTTTAGCAACCTTCAGCCCCCAGCTAAGTGCTTATTTCTCAAATACCTCTGGTTTTCATTATTCTATCTCCTTTTCTTCACTTGCTGTAAGGTCTGTTTTATATCCACACTTGAATATGGTTGCTTCAGTTTATGACAGGATCCACTCAACATGGGATCAGCTCATTACCTTGCCAACCTCTTCCATTCAGAGTCTTTGGCCTGACACTGAAAACTAGGCTCAGGAAGGAATCTGGAGCAAGGAAATTTGTAATTTTAGGTTGGCAGCAAAATCCAGCTGCTCTGTCACATACATGAGCTCCCAGCCAGCACCTCCTGCAGCTGCCCCAGTTTGACAAGCGCGAGACACACACCACCACAGACAGCAGCACAGTTTGGAGAAGAAGGTGCCTGAGTGGCAACAAAGTCCGTAATGGATTTCCTGAGTAGCTGGTGCATTAGGTTAGTCTCAAGCACATCTGCAATGATCAGGAGCACTCGCTGCTGGTTTCACTCCTACCTCTCATCAAACATGACTTGCAGTGAAAAGCTCTTTCACCAGCTGTCAGTGTCAATGTCAGGCTGGCAAATTCACCTTCTTTGGGGGTTTTACACTGTAATTCTAGAAACACAACAGCCACTTTGCACCATCTGCCATGTGAAAAGGACATCTAGGGATATTTATTCTGAAATATATTTGGGAAAAAAAAACCTTTTGTCTATAGTATAAAAAGGATACAATATAAGAACTTGCATAGCAGCAAAGTGTAGAAGCGTGAAGAGCAGAAGCCATAGCTTCCCCTAGTTTACTAGTTAACTTAGTAAACTGTGAATAATTAAAACAGCATTTTTTTTAGCAGATACAGATTAGAGGAAAGATATTTAACTGAACATTTCACAGCAAAAAAGTACAGCCTAAAACAAACAAAAAGACAATGGTTTCACATTCTGGCAGCCAAGGACGCAGGAGTTCTTGAGACAATTCTGCAACAGGGAATTCTCTCAAGATAACATACAAAAATATGACCTTACAAGAAACAAGAAATTTCTGCTGCTGCAGATACAACTGCATCAATTCTGACTGCATCAGCTCCCCAGAGTTGGCTTCCAAGAGATTCGTTTTCTGTGCAAATTTGTTCATCTGTGCAAATATTCCAGAGGCTCTAAATCTCACCAGTTGGGGCAAGAGAAAGTAGAAACATCCTAACATTTAGCAAATGTCATTGCCACGGGTATGTGCAGCAACTACAAAGCCAAACTGTCTCTTTGTTGGTATTTTCATTGCAGTTGTTCGGTTGAGGTAAAAATACGTTTATTTGCTAAAATGTTCTTGAGAATCACTCATTCAACACATTTTTCAGCTTCGTAAACTGACTTTCTTCTGATTTTACCCCAGCTCTATCTTCCCGTCCTTTGTTCCTGGTACATTATGAGCAGTAACAAGCTCAGGTAGAAGCCATTTGGTGCCTTGGTCCCTTTTCCATGGCAGATTGATGTTGGTCTCACTCTACCTTACTGTTCTTTAGGTGCCTGTGGAGTGCTTGTTAGATGGTTGTGAGGAAGAGTTTAGACTGCTATGAGGTCAGCAGCTATGAAATGCACATGCCAAGTGCATTGGCAGTGATCAAGTGACAGGCGTCTCCGTGAGGCGGCTCCTGGGGACAGCGTTCCGAGGGGGACACTTCCACAGCCGTCTTCTACAGCAGGGTCAGCGTACCTGGCTCTTTAACATCAGCTCTTTGGTTGAGCTGATGGAAAGCAAAATTTACTAAGAAACACTAAACAAAAATGGAAGAAGTGCTAGAAGGAAAGAGTATGTGACACAGATTGCAAAATTAGCTGGACAAAGGCCAGTATGATTTTGCATATACCAGCTTTAAAGGGAAATCAATGTGTGCAATACTTACAGAAGGATAAACTCTGGTCTTTGAAGCAGAACCTGTGAAAAGGATCAGAGCTCATGGTGGATTACTGGCTGAACGTGACTTCCCAGCACATTGCATGACCAAAAGGGTTTAGCTAGAGAAGAAATCTGCAGAATATCAACAAAAAGAAAGAAGATTATATTCCATCTGTATTTGCTCGTGGAGTAATTCCGGGAGCACGATGACTCCAATTTGGTTGTGTGTGGCACTGGAAAAAAAAGGAGAAACAGTTCTCCAAAGTGCTTAGAGATTGGTTAGGGGGATAGAAAGCAGAACTTATATTCAAAATGCCAGGGATGTTGAATCACTGAGCTTATGAAAGAGAAGAAAATTTTAACAGCAACCTCTTCAAAATAGGAGGCAAATGCATACAATGGTATTTAAACATTTGCAAGTGGAGGCTATAAAATGCAGACTAGAAAAAAGGATAAATATTAGGACTACTGCGGCATTCCCTTTTATAAGAGTTATATTTTGTTCTACAAAAAGATAAACATATATACAGCAAAAAGGAAAGGAATTAAGACTGTTTAATGTTATGACTACTGGGGTATTCCTTTTTATAAGAGTGAGTGTTATTTACCTTCCATAGTGTCAGGGGAAGCTAACTTCTCCAGTTTACCATAAGTAACAACTGATTTATTTGGGCACTGCTGCTCAAAGCAGCTCTGTGCAGATAAGGTCTGAGACCTTCTTTGGCATCAGCTTTTAATTAAACGCTGTCAATTGGCCTTTGCCTTGACTTTGATTATTTGAATTTCAGCTGCCTTGAGGGAGAATAATAAAGAAGTTTATTACTTGCTATTCCACATCTGTTGCAGTTTAAAAGACTCGGCTGCCAAGATTTTTATGAAGCATCACTTAGTAATTATTCAGGAAACGATTAGTCAATACATTATAGGCCAGTGCAACCTCTGTAGTCCGTCTCACTTATAATAAAGTCTCCTGAAAGTTGTTATGATGCAAATTTACACTGGTTTCTAGTGAGGCCACGGGCCTGCATCCGCTGCATCTGCCGCACTGCCTTCTCTCCAAGGAGCAAGGAAGACCTTGCTGCTGCCCGGGGAGCAGAGCACACAATAAAGTCTTTGCCACGTTTTAGAGAACCCGCAGGGAGGTCTGTGCCAGGGGAGCGAGATGGCCGGCTCTGCCCTTCGCCCCGCATGCCGAACAAGTATGGATGTGCTATGCCCAGGCAGGGAGAGAGCTGAGGCGCTGTCATTTACACAGCTGTAGAGAAATGCTGCCTTACATGTACTCCTAAACCAGCAAGTTTTGTAGGATGCTAACCCAGACTCCAGCACCAGGGCCAAATATTTGTGCAATTTTATTCCCTTAGCAAAAAAATTCCCCCTCATGCTGTTTTAGTTGGATGTGGTATTCTTCTCCACCTAGACCGAATGGTTATGCTTCTGTATTTTGCTGTGCTGCTTCTTCCTTGGGAATGCAGCTGCTTTCTTTGACAGAGAGTGCTTCCAAAATATTAGTGTCTGAAGCACGTTTGCCTCTACCTAGTCGAACAATGCCGACTTACCAATTGCACTGGAGAGCAATATCCCATTTTAAACATTGTCTCTGAGGGGAGTCAGTCAAATGAGATCCAATAAAGCAGAAATAATATTTCAGAAACAGCAAATCACACTGAGCATGGATTTTCGTTTTACTCCCCCTCGGCAGCTGTTTTTACTGCACTGGAGAGCCCGCTCGTCTGTGCATCTCCTCCTAATGGAGGCTCTGTCGCTCTCCAGCTCCTCAAACACTACCCCTGCCTGCTGCTTCTTGCGGAGCAGGGGATCTCAGGAGCCCTGGAGCTGTTCCGCCCGTACCACAACAGGACACAGCAGCCACTATTTCCTTTGCCCTCCCTAAACTCACCACAGACTGCCAGGGCCACCACGCATGGGAGGTGGGTGGGTGGACTTACTTCTGTGCCATTTCTGTTCCTTTATGCCATCAAAATGGTATGGAGCTAGGGCAGAAACTTCATCCACTGTATTTTAACTAGACAGTTTTCTCAGCCCACTTCTTACTTGTACTGGAAGGTATCAAAATTATAGGGGTCCTCCAGAGATGAAGCTGAGTGATTAGAAACAATCCTCACATTTCAAACAAATGTGCTGGAAACAACTGTAACCTAGATAAGGTGAAATAAGACTTGAAAATATTTACTGCAGTCTCACTACAGGATGAAAAAGTAAATGGTAACAAATATTTACTGTTAAATATTAATGAAGAGGTCCACAGCACCTACACATTGACAGCTATTTGTGCAAGAGTCTTCATAATGAGCACACTCTTTAAGGGAGTTTTCTATATCTCATGTCAACATATGTGCTTTGAAATGGTTGCTAGAGTGATCTCTCTCTAAAAGATTAATAACAGTTACAGTGAAACATCAGCCTGCAAAATCCAAAATACTCTCAAACAACGAGAATTTTTTTTTTTGCTTTTTTTTTTCTGTTTAAAACCTTACATACTTTTGACCTTTACATAGACCTTGCATGTACAAAAGTAACTGGTTTCTGTGGGTGGTTTGATGCCCACAAAAAACAGGTTTATTCCCTGTGAAGATATAAAGACGTATTAAAATGTACATGCAGGGTAGTACTTTTTGAATAGTAAAGCTGAAGAAAAAGAAACCAATCATTTTTCTCAAGTTCATCTATGCACAGTACCAGTCACATCGAAAACTGAGTATTTCTTCCTTCTTTCATCTTAGGAATGCAATGTGCAAAGCAGCTTGTGGGATTTTGGACATTCAGCAACTACAAATTTATGGCAATGAGTAGTTCCTATTCACCTGGCAGGCCTGAAAATCAGTCTTGGACGATGCTTATGTTGATGCCAGAGGTTCCCGTGACTTCAGTGACAACAGTCTTTATTTTCAGGATATAAAAGATCCTTTTGATTTTGTGCAGCCATTTTTGCATAGCTGAGACTTTAGGAGAGAGTAGTCAAAATACACTTTTAACAAGACATCTGTGATATATCGTCTACATTTATATTCTGTATTTCTATCATTATAGTCAGGTCCAAATTATAGTATAGAAAAGTACTACAGAAATGACTAGTTTTGTATAATAGAATAGGTTGGTCTTACGGAAAGAAGGCAGCAGATTGAGCTTATCTAGGGCTCTGTTGCAGGGCTATCATTTGTTACCTGCCTGTGGTAACACCCAGGCTGAGCTGGAAGATTTCCCTCGGGTCTGCAGGGAGCTGCAAGATGCAGTGTTAGGGAATCTGAGCACTCATACGAGCCTGTACAAATGGCACCTTTAAGTGCTAACATTACATGACACACTGTGATTGAAGATGTGATTAAGCCCTGAGAAGCAGCTACTTCCATAGAAAGCAATTAAAGCAGAAGAGCTAAGTGATCTGACTGAAGACTCTGTGTGGAAATGTGGGGAGAACTTGCAGGTGAGAATCCTAAACCCCACACTTCGAATTCCAGCACAGCCAATTGCTTCTTAAACGAATGTGCTGAGGCCCTTAAAAGGTAGAGGTTATGAGAAGCTAAGGGAGAGCGTTTGCCAGGTGAAACTGGAATTAGCTCCAGCCATAAATCTCTGCCCTTTTTTGGAGTAGCAAAAAGAAAAAGGTAGTACTTTCATTCAACATAATTTCCAATCATTTCTTCCTTGCTTGGTGTGCAGAAAGCAGGACAATGACAGTTGTGCAGGACGGACACCTTGCTACCACGTGCTCACCCGGTGCTGGTGTCTCCTCCTCACGTGCACAGGTTGCCCCAGCTCGTGCTCCTGGTCTCGCTCCTCCCCAGTGCAGACAGACTCCATCGCTCACAGCTCCCCAGCCAGTGAGCGGCCAAAGCCGATAATAAAAGTCACCGTGAGCTGCAGACTTTCTAGCACATTTTGCAGGGCTGTTTTGTCTTGTGCTGTAGGTACTAAGCAGGACTTACTGTTGGTTTCACATGTTTTGGAGATTTCCACTTCCAATGTTCTAGTTGCTTTAGAAACAACAAAGCAAGTGAATATTTCAGGTTTATTTTTATCTATGACACTAGCAGAACAATTCTGAAAATACAATGAATTCACATGGCTCCTTGACAGCCACCTTGAAATCTGTGCCTTCCATATGGGTGAAGGCTGATGACCAAGATTGTTGTTAAGCCCCATGCTCACAATGCTGTCTTGAATAACATAATCCTTACCCAAGGGTTTTAATCTACAAGAAAGGTGTAGAGGTAGCAAAATGTATGTTCACCATGTTCAATTCACACTGTTCGATATTTAGGGTGGCATTCAGTTGCCTAACCATCCTCATTCAGTGCTATCTTAGATACCGAATGATATCTCATGTAGCCTCCAGCTATGGCTCCAGAAAGGCACAAGTCTCACACTGGCTCTACCTCATATCTGTCTGCCCTAGGCAGATGTTTTGCCTAGCCTTAGGTGTCTCAAATGGCACTAGAGGTCTATATTTAAAGAAGAGAGTTCATCAGATAGCCTGAAACACAGCAGGCAGCTTTGCACAGCCACCCTGTTACTCCCTCTCCACTTCTGACAGGCACCTGCTCTCCTGAGCTGCAGTCACCAGCCTGGCACTCGACCACACCGCTGGCTGGTGGCTCACACCTCACTTCTCTTTCCCTTGATCTTGGGGACAAACCCTTCACTTTTGTCATTTACAACCCCCTGCTCTTCCCTCTCCTCCACAGCTCGTCCTGCCCTCGCCCCAAGGAGCAGAGATGAGAGCTGTGGTTAGTCCAGCCAAGGCTGTGTATCCATGTCCGGAACACCTGGAGAGGTGACTGCTGTGGGGAGAACCGCTCCTGGGCACTTCTGAGAGGTGGCAAGAGTCTCGGTCATCTTGGAGCTCCTGGGCAACAATCTTAGGCTAGATCCTAAAGGCAGACTAGACCTTTCCTTTATGACCATACGACTTCACTAAAATTGACAGGATGGATGGCACAAAATGTCAGAATTTAGCTGAAATACATAAGCTATTAGAAGATGAAGGAGCTTTGCAGTCAACAGGGATCTATGAGGATTGGAGCTTTTATGTCCTATTCAAAGAGAATTTTTCCTCTTGATACAGAGAAAGATTCAACTTTTTGGACAAGTACCTGTACAGCCCGATCAGCCAGTGTGCTCCTAAAGACAGGTAAAGAACCTCTCCAACAGGAATTATAGAGAGAGCAGATGAGGTGACCATATGTGTGAATATACATATATATATATATATTTTTATGTGTGTGTGTATATATATGTATACATGTATGTATAAATATGTATGCATGTAAAAATCTATATGTATTTTTGACCAGCTTTCCCCGATTCACCTCATATGCTGATTTGGGCATCACTTCTCTCCTCTGTCACTGGCTGCAACTCAGTCTTTGCTTTGGTCCTTCCGTCAGTTCTCCATAATGGGCCTCAACCTGAGACAACTGGATAAAAAGCAAGAGCTGTCATAGTCAGATTGCACCGTTTTTATCATCTCTGCTAGGCTTCAACTATGAATCTATGCCATACCCTGTAATAAGATGGAGGGGGAAGGGGGATTATTTGTTCACCTGAATTTCTCCTGCTACACAGAGATGAAGACTCCATTTCTGCCTGTCTCTATACAGTGAAGCTTTGGGAGTGGACTCTTGTGGCAGAATTGCAGCTCAGTTACCCGGGATTCCCACACAGTGGCCAATATTTTAAAATGAGCAGTTTTAGAGACAAGGTTACCAGAACACGCTCACGCTACTCAATGAAGATAGAGGCATGTGGCAACGCAACTGAAAAACACAGCTCTGCGCTGCCTGCCCCCCATGCACATGACAACTGTAACAGAGACGGGCAGAGGGACTGATCTCAAAATGACTCAGAATACGGACTGCAAAATATGAAAGAAGCAGGAATTCTGATTTCTATTGGGCCTCTTTCATTTTTATTTTTGACCATTATTCATTTTTCTTTTACTGGAAATCCTTGTTTTTAAAATACTCTTGCTGCTCTCCATTTAGAAGGAAGAAGGTTATTCTTCCACATTTGCTAATAATTAGTTGGCTGGGAAAATTAGCACTGTACAGTCTTCTTGCTGCACAGGAGTCGAGAGAAAACAGCAGAAGAAGCACAGAAGAATCAGAGACATTCCTATACCACAAATTACTGTACAAATTCCTGGTGCCAGAGGCAGAAGAATGTTTCTAATCCCTCTGCTTCCATGGCATGGGACCATCTGAAGGGCCCTGGTTAGTAGATGAGCCCGTATCATCTTCCTCTGATCAGTCCCAACAAACCTATTCCTACTTTTTTTTTTTTTCTGTGAATCTAGATGTTCATACGAAGGACTCAGGCATAATTTTTATTTGACGAGGGGTCTACCACCTATTTCTTCCAAACCTTACAGTGCAGGAGTATGTTTACTTCCTTAGGATCTCCTTCAGTCTCAAGCTTTTTGAGAAATAATGCCCTTAAACTGAGAGAAAGCTTCTAATTGTATTTTCTATCACCCACCTGCCAGCACACCTTGGTAGGCACAACCTTGCAGGCTTCCTCAGAGAAAACAACATCTCAGAATTCCCTTGCTTCATATTATACCACAATCCCAAACCTACCAGCCTCACTTAAGCACTGAGGGCACTTAAGTGCTGTATTGTAGATAAGTTTGTTTAAGCACTGCCTCATAATTTTGTCTAGAAACCACTCAATTAAGTAGCTGCACAAACATCAACATTCGAATATTGTTTTAAATGGTCAGGGTTATAATTTTCATGTTTATCCCAACACTGCCTATGAACCACACATGGCTACAGATACTTGCACAAACACACACACAAATTGCAACCCAACTGCTCTGTGTGACCAAGGAATTAATTACCAAGGGCATGGCCTGGAAATGAGAGAGTTTAGTACAGCTGGTGGAACTGGTTCAAAGTGATGTTGTACAGGCATTCTCAGCTGAAATAAGAAAATTCTGCGTTCTTCTCTAAAATAAAGGAAACAAAGAACACTCATTAAAAATGGAATAAAATACTGGACAAAATACTGAACAAATCACTGCTTCTCCTTCATCCTAGACAAGCAAAGCAGGACACCCGAAGGAAACCCACATGTGCTCTTGGATGCTTCCTCGTGAGGCATCCACGGTGCTGGTAGCTCCCAGCTTCACTGTAAGATGTGTGGAAATTCTCATTTCAAGCTGCCTCCCATGTTATTTATCATATTAATACATCTCAGAAAACGATTTCTATCCAGGGTTGTTAAGACCCCACACTGTTCCCAAAAAGCAAGTCTTTCTCCTGTTTTCACTTTCTCCCCTAATAATTGAGCTGTGAAGCTTCAGTAACGAGACCACGTGCACTTGCAGCAGAAGCTTTTCTGACTGCAGCCCCATGATAATGGCACCCAGGCTTGAAGACTAGTGCAGGCTGCCACAGAATTAAGTGATTCTTCAGCTCAGTGTGCCTGTGATAATGAGGTTTTCTATTTACTGGGCAGAACAGAGGTGAAAGGGGAGAACCACACACTATACTGTTTCCTGTAGTACCTTTAAGTGACCCAGATGCTAGCATAGAAAGCTCAGGAAAGGAGGCAGGTGCAGACTTCTGCTTTCCTTTTCCCCCAGAGGAAATTCAGGAGAGGTTGGAGCAGCTGAACCAAAAAGCCAAACTGCCACACGGCCCTTGACTCCAGACCTCCTTCTGGAGGGTGTTTCTGGAATAAGTAATGTTTTTAATTGCCTTTTAACTTGAAACTGAATATTAAATGCTTTCATATTTTCTTTCAAAATAATAATACAGCAAATGGTCCTCTCTGGATGACAAGATAGGGTTCCTGATGACAGAAAGTACTAAGTAAGCATCAGGGATTTTCATTATTCCCATGTTAGTTCATTTATGCCATCAGGGAATGATCCTAACCGGGCTTAGAACTGCAACTGGTTCGATATTAGACCAACCCATATCGAAGCAGACGGGGTTCTAAACACATCAGTAAATCCCTACGATTTAGACAGATACAAAGCAAAACAAGAACACACTCATATTTTTAATGTATTTCAGCTGCAGCAGCCGTGTTCGGTCAAGAGGAATTTCATAACAAGTTCCACTCATGGAGCAGCAAATGAGCTCCCACCACAGCCCATGGGAAAATGTGCAGTCAAATGGCCCCAGTAATGGCTCCTGGTGGCACCGTGCCATGAACACACAGATCATCACCCAGAGTCACGGCCAAGCAAGAAGAACAGGCACACGCAGCTTGAAGGGGCTGCCTGATACTGCTGGCCAAAGACAACTGTCAAGAGGAAAACAGGCTGAAGAGAAGCCAAAAGAGGGATGCTGGAAGGAAGGGGTTATTCTATTGTATGTTCTAATTATTGCCAGAGCTTGGGGTTATATTTTTTTCCCTTTATGGGAAGTGAAAAATCCAAGTTTTGCTGTCCTAACTTATAGCACAGTGAGGAATCTTTGTAGATTTTCTGTCTCCACGTGTGCTCTTAGCTTGGACACTGCAAAACTCTTTGGGGTGTTTGCAAATTAAGCATCCTGTCTGACTGCTCAGTCTCTGTTTGACCTGTGTTCTGCCCATCAGCAGGCTCCGCTACCGAAGGAGACTTTGCCCATCAGCAGGAGAGAAGAGCAGGAGAGAGGGCTCTCTGTGTATGAGCTGAACACACATGTGGCTTAGGACACAAAAGGCACCACAAGCGACCGGAGGAGCTCTTGGTGGGCAGTCTGCTCTGAGAGCTGCTCCAAGCTGCCCCCATGCTCTATAGGAAGAGTCTGTCATCACAGGTATAACCCACAGAACCCTCTTTCCATCCAGTTCAACATTCATCACGGTCCCACCAGCCTAACCTCACCAGGATGCTGGTGAACGACAGGAGGAACAGACTACGAGCCACTGGGAACAGCAGGAGAGCATTTTGAGAAGATGAGACATTCCCAAGGGAAGACTTTTTTAAGAAGAAAGGCACTGTGGCCTGGGCTGCAAGGAGTGTAAAACCTTGGCCCTGTGTTGTTTTTCCGTCAGGCTGAAAGGCTATTCTCAGCTGGGAGAAGCAACTTTGATTTTCGACCACAGAATTGCTTTCTGCTTCGGCAAAATGATGTGAAAAATGAAGGTGGCACGGTGCCAAACATGTTCCTGGTTTTCGCTCTGGGTGTGAAAACGCTCGCAGCTTTAGGTACGATACATGAGGTTATTTTCTGCAAGAATGAAGTACATTGTTCCAGGGAATAAGGTACACCTAGAACTTCCATTTTACAGAGAGATTTTTTATATCCGACTACAGCTATAACTTCAAAACAACGTACATTTTCCCTTCTATAGGAAGAGCACAAAAAAAGTGGGATTTGGACAAACAAGACAAAAGGCAAATGGACTCCAACTAAGATAAATTAATTGAAATAAGGTTATCCCTGGCATAATCTGTGTATTTACGCTGACAAAGGCTTATCAGGAAGCCCGTTAATTTCTCCCTCCCTCAAATATTCACTGGAAATATAAACACTTAGGTACATCCAAAAGCACAGGTATGTTATTAACATTTCTTGGTATTCACATCAGCAGCGAGAACACGTCTCCTTCAGAGACAGACTTCACTGCAGGACAGCAAGTGGTGGTCAGGAAGGGAAGCCACATTCTGTCACAAACACACAACAAAATCAACCTACAATTCACCAGTTACACGGCAGCAATTAAGACTACATGGTTTATCCACATTCACACAGGAAAGCCCTTCCCAAGCTTCTCAACTGCAACCTTCCTTCCCAAACAATCAAGTCTTGTTGTTTTGAGATTTCTTTGCACCAAGCAAATGGGAAGAGCACCAGCATTAGAATAAAAAAAGGGCTGAATGGGAAAAAAAAATGGGAAAAAGGGTTCAGGCACCCAAGGAAATGTAGAAAAGAGGACTAATGTCCTATTTAGTGCTAAGGTAGCGTTGCCCAATAATTTTAATATCATTTAGCATCAGAAATACCCCATCCTGTACTGAGCATGCTGCCTCAGCGTGACTCGATGCACAGCCACAACCAACAGATTTGCTCTTCTGCACTACTGCACCATGAATCCCACAGCTGGAGACACCAGGTATTTATTTCATCCCGACAGCTGGGAAGCCCACAAGGCAGCCTTTATGGGGAGGCAACAGCCACTGCCATAGCAATTCTCAAAATTATGTCTCCGCTTGTACTGAACCTTCCTGTCCCACTGAATAAATGATTAAATATGCCGAAGTTGTTGGTGAGCTAATTCCAAATTAGATCCAACGTCTCTTGTCATCCTTGGATGTTTAAACCTTTTCCTTTTCCTTTTTCTTGGGAGGTCTGACGAGCTAGATTTATAGGTGTTAATGCAATGGAGGCTTTGCATTAGCATGCACACAACTTAGGGAAGCACTATTACTACAACATAGGAATGGATGACTGGGAATGGTATCACTTTTAATCATTGAGCTTTTTGATTTAAGGCACACAAGCCAGCTCTGCTAAGAAGGGACTTGTTCCAGCCCACATGGAGTTCTCCGTGGTTTTGCAAAACCGAAATCCGCACACTCCTCCATCCGCCTGTCAGTAGCTCTGGAGGCACCGGTGGCGAGGGCAAGCACTTCCCCTGCTGCACTAACCTCACTCTTTCTGTCTTCTGCTGCTTCCCTGGATTCCCTGCTGCATTTTATCATCGCCTTTGGCTGGCAGGGAGATTACAGGCTTTCCACTTTGGCAGGGACTTAATCTCCCTCCTACTGCTATGTGGGGCTACCCTCAAAGAAGCCAAGCAACTTCTACTAGCAGAACATCTATAAAGTAGAAAGCCTCTTAACTAGGATGCATCTTTGCAACTCTGTATTTGTTGCACTCTGAGAATACTGCTCATCACAGTGATTCCAAGGAGAATGTTTGTATATGTCTTGGCCTTTGCTATTACTTTAAAACTCTTTTGTTTTCTGTTGCAGCTGCATTCAGGCAACACAACCTTGCTGATCTCTGTTATGATAAAACCAAAGGAGATACACTAAAACACTCCTCCTCAAGTGTCTTTAGCACTGTATGATCGACTAGGTCATATAACAGCTTTTAGCACGTGTTGCAAGATGCACTTGCCACCTGCTTTCCCCAACCCACTCCTTTTATTTTAAACTTTAGACTTTTACTCAAGAGTTTATTTAAAGGGTTTAAATGAGTGAAATCAGCTATTGAAAGCAGATTTACATTTCTGAAACGAACCTAGATATGGTGCGGGCTTTTGAATCAGTGAACTCAGAAGATTTTGTTTCTCTTTATTACCATGATTAATCATTATGATTGGGTACGTACCAGCAACAGGGTCACACTGCTGATAGTATGTGCACCTAATTATTCGTGTGCTGCACCAAAACTGGTATCATGGTGGATTTTTTCTTTAGAAGAGTGTTCTTAACATTTTCATTTGGGCTTTTCCGACTAAATTGTCTTTTCCCATTCCTTGCAAAATTCCATGTTTACCCTGTAATTGAGGTTAGTGAGACATTCCAAGCTAATTCAAGAAAGTAATGAATCAATTGCTCTTATTTACCTACAAGGATGCTGTGGCTAAAGCGTGTGATTCACTCATCACTCTACCTGAGGTCTCGTCTTCTACACACCTGGCAGCTGTATTTCTGAAAGCCTTTCATATATCTAAGCACTGACTGAAAAGAAATCCCAGGACTTCCCTGTCCCAAGTGTATGAAAGAGGTATCAGCAGTGGGGAAATGGGCACCTCCCAAAGAGATGGCTGCTGCTCTGCATCCTGCTGCCTGCTGTTTAGTTTGGACATCGCTGCCTCTCCCTAGCTGAGAGGCTAATTTTTTCTAGGCATAACCGATGGTTTTGGTGATCCCATAATATGTGGCCAGCTGGTGACTCTTTACACGGGTCTGACTGTGTCCAAATTAATGTCTTAGAAGGATCAGATAACCTAAAGTGGCTTTGAACTTTTTACTCACAGGTCAGAAGGGAGGCTCACAGCTACTAGGGAGACACAGATTGAAGTCTTCTAGGTACCTCTGAAAAAGAACAGATGGATAACAAGATTTTCTTCTCAACAAAAATATTTTTCCCCTTGAAAACCATACCACCAAAAACTGCGCACAGATTTATTTAAAGTTTTGGTAAGCTTATTTTCAGCCAAAACCCCACTTGTTTACGGATGTTGAAAAAATCAATGGGTGGGCAAAGCAGCCAAGACAACATGCTGGCAAGTCTTTCCGGCTGAGCAGCAGCTATGTATGAATATTGATTCTGTAGTTTTGAGCATTTCTTGAAAATTAAAAGCAGTACAAGAAGCGACCGATTCAGAATCCGTGCTTGCTACAGTGTATTTTCTGGAATAAAAACAAACACGGTAAGAATTTCTGCCTTTATATTCATAGTTTTGATATATAATGAATGCTAAAGAAAAGTGTATTTTCCAAGTATTATTCGAGATTTCAGTCCCATACTGCAGTTTAAAGTAAGCCCCAAAGCCGAACTTTGATTTACAGTCGACAATTTCAGCAAATGACCCTTGGTGTAAAGGGTCTGCTTTTTCAGCTGGCTCTGCTGTTGAAGTTCAGAGAAACAGCTCATCCGTCTCTGGTTCAGGCATCTGGCAGATGGACAACTGCTTCAGCAGTCTCCAGTCCACTAAATACTTTCATATGACTCCCATATTCTGCAGCATCTGCTGGTTATCTTAATCAGGGTGTGTTTCTCTCTATTGTGCAGGGCTTTGGGCATTTGTTGTTGTTGTCTGGTTATTTTTATATATATGTATATATCCTTTTTCCATGTAATTTTATAAGACTGTTCTCTGGTTCAGGGGAAGACATATAAAAACCTGCGATGGAGTGAAAAAGCTTAGTGAATACCTATGAAAATCAGGCGAGCTGAAAAGAGCTTTTCATGTGCAGCGCTGGAGTAAAAAGATTGGGCTTCAGCACAGCTGTAACGTGCTCAGGAAATTAGCCATGAAAAAAAGGTGTCCACTGTCCCCGCAGCTTTTCCAGAATGTTTTCTCTGCACATTCATCGCACGTACGGTCCTGGATGTAACACTCGATGCATTTCCCTCCCACTCAAACCTTCTGCTGCAGATAGGGCAGGGGTTTCCAGGGTTCTGCCGGACCCCTGGAAATTCACTTGCTGTGTCGACACGTCTCCATTTTGCATTAGCTGCAATTTCACGGGGAAGGCAACACAGAAAAGGCTGCTGCTTTCTGGAGGCAGAAGTGTCTGCTAATAACGAAGAGCAGGCGAATGAACCTTTTCAACCACCGTTTGCTCTGACCTGAGAAAGAGACCAACTGGGTACTGAGGTATTAAAGGCCCTTGATAAAACATGAGGAAGCAGAGTCTAGACTCGTATGTATACATATCGTATTGTATTTATATATATTGTAACCTATCAGACAGGGACAGCAGAGTTGAGATCAGAGGACCAGAGGACTTGGCAGTACAATAAGGGAAATAAATAAGGAGAGGTCGGCCTTGGTGCATGGCCTCTAGCAGACCACTGGTCTAGGAGCTGGCACGAAACCAAGCTCTCCTTGTTTAATGACTCAAATGACAGTAAGGTTTCAAGCAGGCTTGGGGGAAAGGAGAAGCATGAGAAGATCTCAGTGTATAAATGTGAGGAGCCCTTCATCGAAATTTGCCTTAAGGACAGAGAAACCAATGCTAGTGTTTTTTAAGTTTTCCTTGTTTTCTTTTTATTCTAAGTATGAGCAAACTGGCTGCCCTTCGAAGTATCCCGAAATCAAAATGTCAACGGACTCCTTCTGCCTGCACTCTGTGAGCTATGAAATGAATGCTGGGGTGATGTGTTTCCTAGGGAAAGGAGGGGTGCCAAACATGCTAACAAGTTTTGTCACCAGATTTGCCCTTCCTTAGGCTCCTTGCTATAAAAAGCAAGCAAAAGTTGTTTGTAGAAGCACTGCCAGGAAAATAACACACACTTATGTCTCAGGAGCAACCCACGTTTGGAACTGTGTGTTAAAAAAAAGTCACTGTTTTATAACACTCTTGTGGCTTTATCATGAAGTTGCGCATGAAAGATAGCAACAGAAGTGCAGTTCTTCAGCTGCTTGAAAGGGCAAAAGAAAGCCTAGGTCAACTCAGCTTGTGAAAATAAGTTAATAGAGGGTTAACAAATACTGCAGTGTGGGAACTCTGCTTTTTGGACATATTGATATGTGCGTCTCTGTTTCCAGCTATATTTGGGCTTTCGTTTGCTTGCTTTAACACATTTTAGCTTTTCACCTGACCTCTGAACTGTGACCTCTCACTTGATCCATGATCTCATAAATTTTGGAAGCTGGTCCATAAATAACTGGGATGCAATCAGTTCTCAGCAAAGCTGCACTGAAGCATTTGAAGCGGGGTAAATGTTCAGACGACCTGTTTCTGAAACCCATCACAAAACGCTCCCCCGTCACAGGCACGGCCTCTGCCTCTAAACAACCCAGTTCGAGCAGCTGCTTAACATCCCATTTGTAGTACAATGAAGTTAAAATTATATGACCCTTGCGCAAAAATGTTAGTGTACCTTAACAGCAGGCCTGCTCTGTCAAACCTCCACAGGTTTCACACTGCCCACGGTGTTTGCTTGGCAGAAGGAAGCTCTTTCAAGACGTACTGGTACTACAACGTCGGCTCTTCCTGGAGAGAAGCAGGTCACACAACCTACCCGGGCTGTAGTTGAGTGGAAAAACGTTTCTCCCACTTTAATAGACACAACTTTTAAAGATGTGACCAGTTCCTTTCCCCTCTGCTCCCTATGCTGCTGTTAGAAAGGAAGGAGTTTTGCATGTTGGCTGTGGAAAGCAGGACGGACCTGCCTCTGGTATCTGCATCCTGTTGAATGAATTGAAATACCGAGGGTGGGACTGAAAACCTCTTCTTCATTCCAAGAGGCAAAAGTTATCCCACCGAGGTAAAGCTGCCAGTATCTGCAGAACATATTACAGTCACTGTACTCTTATTTAAAACGTCCCCTTTTTCCTTCCTCCTGGTGCTTAGAGCCGATCTCTTCCAAGCTAATTAACGGCTTTGTCCAGTATTGAATCCTTTCACCAGCTCAATGATTTAAACCCCAAAACATTCCAAAATCAGCACTGCGTATTTCCACTGGAAAATAGCCGCTCCATGATTAAGTATTTCTGTTAGAAGCCAGCTGAGCACTGCAGGCTGCACATATTTTCTTTTCATTTCAATTATTTGGTATAATATTTATTCAGATTGGAAAATGGCATTTTAATGTCTCCTTCTGATTCCTTTGATTTATCTTGCAGGTTGCTGAACTGATAATGAACTGGCACACGCTTGGGCCAGGAACACCTTTTTTTCAAGGTACTTTGCCACTGTAAGAACCAGAAGCTGGCTTTTCCATATGCAATCTATTACTATTTTTAGCAGCAGTACCAAGGAATCAATAAGCTCTAAGCACAACCTCAATAAGCTCTAAGCACAGCCAGGATCACACAGCGCTAAGCATCGTGGAAAAAAAAAACATGCAAAAATTACCAACTATAGATGATTTTACCCTTAGGAAGTCAGAATCTATGCAGAGGACAAGAGACAACCCTTCAGCTCAAGGCAGGAAGAGGGACACACTGCAACAGCAGCTTTTTGAGGCAGATGCTGCCCTGCCAGGACCAGAGAAGATATCTTTTTTCTTTTCTCCTTTCTCAGAAGGTGAATCCAATAGCACAGCTGATGATTCAGGGCATTTCTCCCCAGCCAGGAAAAGCACGTAGGTGCTGGTGTAAAAACGGACATTAAATGCGTAGGGGAAGCTCATCATGAGACATGGAAGATGTCAGGGAAAGAGGCAGGTAGATCAGGAAAGAGCTGTGGACAAAAGCAGACGTGGGGGGGAGGGATCAGCTAGAGGAGAGAGGCATCAACAGGCACCACAAGGCGAGTGAGGGGCTAAGGCGGCCACGTGAGGAGGTGTGAGGCCACGCTGAGGAGCGTGCAGGCAGGGTAGAGATGGGGTTTTTCTGAAATGGAGGCAGGAGATGAGGTAAGTCTGGCCAAGACTCTGGCTGTGTAAACGGTTAGGCTAAACTGCATCACGTGCACCCCAAATCTGCAGAGTTATCATCCTTACCTCAGGGATCTACCGGGCTTCTGGGAAACGTCAGATCTACGAGAAATGAATGTCTCTACATATGTTCAGAACACCTGATACTTTCAGGAAGCACTTAATTTTGCTGTTTATGTGCAAAACAACTACGCAGCCTATCTGACATATTTTTAACAAGTGAAATATGTGTTGGATTACCATGCAGTTGTTTAGTGCATCTTATGTTGCCCAAGAGGTTGGGGCTTATTGTGCAAATACCCAGGAAGTCAGTCCACATTTGGTTTAATGCACATACATTGCACAGCTATGAGGCATTATGGTGGGGTCACTGAAGATTTATGAATGCAAAGAAACCCCTGTTGAAAGGATTAAGCCACTTTGCAAAGGCGCAGCCAGGAGGCTTTTTACATCAAGACTACTTGATGGTAACTGTGATCCCCAACAGAATATACAACAAATTCACTTGATAAAAGATTGCTGGGATGAAAAAAAGGACACGCGGGCAGAAAGCAGAGTGAGCAATGTGCTAAAATGCAACATAGATATTTTGGATGTGAGGATCTAGAGAACAGCACAAGTCAAGGTAGCAATGACAGGTCAGGCCTGAGTCATAGCTATGTCCACAGGAATGGAGAAGTGAGGTAGCAGGAACGACACCAGAAGTGAAAAGTAAAAGCACTTCTAGCTCTGCTGAACCTGAGTTAACAGTGCCCTGTCCTTTTCCTAAACACAGCACTTGGCAGCACAGTGTTTGAGTCGATCACTGGTATCACCAAACGCTCGGATGTAATGGTGTGACGTGGAGATGTGCAACACCAGGTGCTCCTGTGTGACCTGGGTGCTGCTGCTGCTGTCAGAGCCTGCAGATATGAATATGATGCCATGTTGTGCCCTGTGAACAGCAGTTATTGCAGCTGGCAACACCTTGCAAGCGAGCATCCTATCAGTCAGCAGCCACAACACAAGACCCAGCAGATACAACCATGCAGAGACACGCAGGATCACAGAGCAATGGAGGCTGGAAGGGACCTCACGCACCTCTGTTCACAGCTTTGATGTTAGACCAAGTTGCTCAGACTTTGTGTCCAGTCAGATGTTGGGAAACATAAAGGAATGCAAAGAGACAGTCCGAACTCTCCAGGCCACCTGGTCCAAGGCTTGGTTGCCCTAATGGGAAGGCTTCCTTGAGTCACTCAAAGCAGCTTTCATTCCCTTTCTCTAGCTCCTCTTGTACCTGCTGTGTCCTTTGTGCTTGAGAAGTGTCTTCCCACCAAATAAAACCAACATGGAATAGCAAACCGTACTTCCAGCTCAGGGAAGCTAATGTTCTCCTGGACTTCTTTCTTGACATCAACAGCACTAGGATTATGTACTATATTTATCTTGGGACTCATCTTCCTCTCAAATGCTAAAAGGAAGAACTCCTAACTTCTAACTTCCTTGCCTGACCTTCCAGCTCCTGGAGCTGCAGAGTAGGACTTCCTTTTCAGGACGACGCAGACAAGAACATCAAGGAATGCTTGAAAACAGCATTCTTGGCTTCCTGAAACAGATGTCAGGCATATGAGGCAACAAGAGCTGAAGTCAACTGGAAAATCACAAATGCACTTGGGAAAGACGGGAGAGTTGTTACATTTCTGCTTGTTTCATATTTCTCTGTGAAGCCCTCGCGGAGCATCATATGCCATTAATTGCATGTAGCTGCTCAGGAAGAAGAAAATGACTGCAATTTTGCCTGAACTCCTCCTTGCTTGTCCTTCCAGTGGAAGCCTTGTTTTCAGAGTGAAGGAAACGTCTCCCCTGAGCTCCGAGCAGCAGATTTGGGGAGTGCCCTTTGCCTGACGACTCCGCATTAGCAGCTGCTCCTTCCTGCCTTGCCGCAATCCTACCTGACCCCCTGGGCACAGATGTGCAGCTGTGGCAGCGCTGCAGGCCCGGCTGAGGCGAGACGCTCACGCAGAGCTCCCGCACGAGGAGCAACTGGGCCGCGGGGAGCCGGTGCTCGCCTTGCCTTGCGCTGCCTTGTGCGTTTACCACGTAGAAGAAGGCCCTTTGGCTGATGACAGGCTGCTCCTGGTGGGCAGATGCTAGGCCAGACCCCACGGTATGCTTACGCCATGCTCTACCGAGGAACATCTCAGCAGCAAAGCAGAAGAGGTGGCTGCTAACGCGCAAACTGGTCCGCTCCCCAGGATAAAGAAGTAGCCAGAGCGGTGACCTCCCAGTTCAGCATGCAGCACACAGCTGGGGATTTGTTCTTCTCCTCATGCAAAGTGGGCTGAAACCTTTGGTGAGGAGGAACCTTCAGTTTTCTTGATTTATAAATTATTACAGTTCTATACCAGCTCTAAATATCAGTGGCTTGCCTTGATGCTTTAAAATAGCTAGGTTTGACAGAAATTATCCAAAAGAAACTCCGTTTTTGAGAAAATAAGCAGTGAATTTTAACCAGCTATCAGGCCTTTTTTAATATGCCTCTAGAGAGTTTAGTAAACATTAATTTTTGTTTTGTATCCATTTGCTTTGGATTTATTGGCTTTGTCAGTCAATGCGATAGTCCTGACTTGCATGCATGTGGCTTCTCCCAAAAAGCTCCATTTTAGCTCTCCATTTGTTTAGAATAACTAATAGGCACTAAAATGCAGCCTTATCCTGCAATAATGCTGCACTACAATGGGCTGCCCACAGAAATGCATGTGACACCCACATGGATTTTGAACACATTCTCCGTGATTGGAATTTCCTCACTTGAATAATGGTAACGGAGGGAGGAACTAAAGAGGCATTTAGCCTGGACTCAGATTTGAATAATTCTGTGACTCTGGCGAACTATGAATAATTTACCCACAAATTGGGAATTTTCTCAGCACAAAGGCACATTCAGCACAAGGATGGGAATGTCTGCCTTCTCAGGCTTCAACACCACGTCATCTCTCGCTGCAGAGGACGCAGGGCAGCTGGCAGGCCTGAAGCACTTTGGGTTGAATTTTCTTTAGATAGCAGGAAAGCAGATTATGTTTAATTTCAACACGTACGACTTGATGTCTTAGGCATTCCAGAGGATGTAACTGTTTCATTCCTTTTGTTTTAGAAATGCAATAGAAACTGTAGAATTTCAAGTCATATATCAAGGTTCTTATAGTCCAATAGTCCATGGAAATAAAAGATAAATGACATGCTTAGTATCTTGCAAAGGGACACTTAAAAAATATCTACAATGCTAAGGCATAAGAAAGTAATTCAGAACTCCAAAAGTTCTCATTTCTCCCTTTCCAGCTCTAATATATAATATTACAGCTCTTTCTTTTTTTTTTTTTTCAGGTCTTTCAGTTCTGTATTTATTGGCTATTTGTTCATTCTTTTCCCCACATGGTTTATTCAATCATTAGAGGAACCTCCAACAGGAAATGAGAGTAAATTTCAATATGAGAACAGCGAAGACATTCAGAATATCCCTAAAAAGTCATTTATTTGCTGTCTACAAATGCAGCTAAGCCAACATAATTCAGTCCAGATGACGGAAACGCGTTGCTCAAAGCGGTGGGCAAGCGCCGCCGTGCGCGGGGGGAAACGCACGCGAAACGTCGGGGGAGCACAGGGCACCTGCACGGCCACTCGCTTACCTCCACCTCGCACGCACCACGACCCAGCCCAGGGCATTTCCAGAGGCTGCCGCGCGCAGCGCTGACCGTGTGAAATTGCCTCTTACAGCAAGGCACAACACCTGGCGCTCCAGAAAATCAGCTTGCACCTCCTCGAGCTGAGTACAAAAGTGCTGGTGCTTGTCACTTATGGGCACTCCTGCCTCCGCTTCCACGGAGCACCACGTGCCGCTCGCACACAGATGTTCCCTGAGATGTTCCCAGGTCTGCCGACTTTCATGGAATAAAACAGCCTGTTTCAATGTCCCGCTTTTAAGAGCAATTGCACTCTAGTAAATACTGCCCTTCACGCACATCTACATATTGAAGGGTTTTTCTTTAAAAAACAAGCTTCACAAGACTTGCTTTTATCAGAGAACAATAGAGGCATTTAAGATCTGAAAATTCCAGCACCCATCCTCTTACATCCATCTGGTTGTGTCAAGCACAGGAGCCCATCTGCAGGGGTCCTCCCTCCACCGAGGCCCTCCCTGCGTGCTGCGTGTTCGGACGGCTGGCGCTGCCCACGTGTGGGGGGATTCGCTGCTGCTCCGTGGGCGGCCGTGCTCCTCTGCCGCGCAGCTGCCTCTGCTGCGAGGCCCAACAGCAGCCCTCGCCTTTGCCAGCGCTGAGGGCGAGAAGCCTAACGCTGCTGCCCTCGCTGACCTTTGGAAGGAAAGCTGCCTCCTAGCAAGAGGAAGGATGATGAAAAGCTTCGTCCCATTCTTACTTCCCACCAAGATCCCCATAATATCAAATTCGCTGGTTATATTTCCCTTCTCGGGACACACTCGGTCATCACTTTTGGAGCCGGGTTTTCTTCTTAGCAAGGTTTTGCCTGCATGAGCAATCATTCAGGACAGCTGGGGATGGTGGCCTTTAAATGAAGCAGTCTGTCTCTTGAATGAATAAGGAACGTAAGTATTCAAATCTACGGCAGAAAGGATAAGAGCAAAACCTGCGATTCCACCTTCTAAAGTTCAAAACTAAGCCAAATTGAGAAAGCAGAAGAAGGAGTGAGAAATCAATGATAACAAATACTACTACTAGCACTACTTTGCATTTACACGCTATACGCTAGAAGCTCCCACACCTTCTGTCTCCTCCAAGCCAAAAGGGAAAGCACTTTATTTTGCATCTGAAGAAATGAAGGTATGGAGAGGTCTTTTGTCCAGCCTCAACTGAAAAGCAATGGCTGAATAAAACTATTCAGAAACCAAGCAGTTCCCAGCAGCCTGTTCCAACTCCTCTATAGCACTGCCTCTCTGCAGTGGTCAGCTCCAAAGAAAGAAGCCAAATACAGGCTGCTCTTTCATCTTGCAGTCCATGCTGCTCACATGTGTTGAGAATCTGTTCACAGCTATTCACTGCCTTTGCCTCTTTCTTTCCTCCCCCGGTGTGTTCAACAGCCCGTGTCTGATTTTACGAAAACATGGGGGAATTTTGCTCATGTTAAGAAAAATGCACATCTTTCCCATATTAAATAAAAAAAATGTAACCCAGGAGAGATCAGAATGTAAGACAGTGAGCCTCAGAACATAACAAAAGACCTGAATAATTAAAATTTGGGTGGGATAACTTTTAGCAGTACATTGACCCTAATGTCATTAATATTTCAAGCTAGAAAGAAAAAGAAGAAAGAAGACAAACAAAAGGATGTAGCTTGGTTTATGTCACTCATCTCTTAATTTTTTAAGTGTGCGCATGTTTATGACAGCAACAAGAGCTGACCATGCATTCAAATTATCTATGAAATTGAAGGAAAAAAAAAGAAAAAAAAAAAAAGAAAAAAAAAAGAAAAGCATTCCTGTCACCCCTATATAAATTCCACCATCAGCACATTTCTAATCCAAAAAAATGGAAAGTCAAAGCCAAGGTCTCTGTCATGAATGTATGAAAGGTCTCACCATTAAAAGTGGTATGTATAAAATAATGTGAGGTGCTGCTTTTAAGGTTTAAACTCTTCCTCTCCATAAAGTATGCATTATCTTTCTGAGGTTAGCCAAGGAAGCTGCTTTTGAAATTTGTCTACTACCTTATGATTTAAAAGGCATTAAATTCTTCTCTTGCAGCATTTTGCTTAGTTGCTTTTTCTCCATTAGACATTAATAATCCATAGAGTGTTATTCAAATGTGCACACAGGATGTATCTCCACTATCTGTGCATACAACCCCCCCCAGCTGTATGTAAACAAGCGCCTGCAGCCTCCACTCTCCATTTAGGGAAGAGAGGAATAACAAAAGGCAGTCTTCTTTGCAGACTATTTTATAAATAGCTAATAAACGCCACCCTAACAGCACAAAAACTTTAAATCTTTGCTGTACGGACTGGTGCCATTCAGTAGCTAATTCTGATCTGAACTCTCCTCTTGGCACCACACAGAACAGAGGTGCTTATTATAATTGGCACAGGATACAATAGCATCACAGTTTAAAAGCAGCTCTGGTAAAAAAAGGACCTAAATGGCAAGGAAATAATGGTCTTCTCCTAGAAGAGTCCATTTCTTTTGCAAATACTGCAATTAAGTCAGCTTTAGGGTAGCGATTAGCACAGTGATGTACCTTCCTTTGCTCTTCCCCTGCGCTTCCCCTTCTCTTCTTTTCCTTACCTTTCTCCCTCCTGCAGGGAAAAGAGCAGTACGGAGCTGCTCTCCAGAGACCCTCCACCACACACTGCCATATGGGTTTAATGTATAATGCATGAGAAGCAGCATGAGCTGCAGCTGACTCAAAAGAGGAGCCGCAGAGGGTGGGCTCAGGAGGCATTCTTCAATAATAATTAGAAAATCAAACAGCATTTTACTGCTCTTCTAGTCATTTCATCGCTGCTTAATAATGCAGCCTCAAACACTTGCAGGGAACAACATACTCGCTATTTTCTGGCCTTCACAGTACAATGACTGGCCAAGCACTTTTCCTCCTTGCTGGTGCTATGTGTGTGTTTTCCCCACATCCCTCATGTTCATTTTGCCCCCGCGTTCCAAGAACAGCTTCCAAGTTCCTTATACAGCCTGTGGAGAGAAAAGCACCTGAGTTAGGTAATGGTCCCTCCTGGATTGCTCTACGTGGAGGCTCGGATATGCTGACCTGCCAGAACGTGAGGGGCTCCGTTGGGAAAACTGATTTCCTTCTCCCACAACCCGATCTGTGAAGTTTTGGTGAAGGTCCAAAATTTGGCAGAGTGGCCTCCAGCTATGATGGGCTCTAGTTCATCACAGATTCATTTATCTGCAAATAAAATGAAAAGCTTGGAAGTGCCTACCCCAGCCAACTCCTAGAAGCAGATCTGCACATCCTGGCTTCGTAGCTCTTTATAACAGAAGCCTTTCTTTCCCCGATAGATGTTGGGTGCCAAGAACAAGAGCCCTAGCCCTGCTTAGGCATCCTCAGAGACTGCTGTAATATAAATGAGAAAGGATAACACAAGCAATACATTAAAAATAAATAAAAATGCCAACAACCAGCAGGGTATCACTGTTGTCTTAGGGGACTTCCACACATACAGGGAAAAAAAAAATCAGACCTGACAGTGAGCTTCCTCGGGGGCAATGATGTCTTCCCGTTCTAGGCAAATCCTAATTGGCCTTCGCAGGCTGCATCCCTCAGCTCCACCTCATGCTTTTGGCAGAGATTCCCCCACTGGCTCCATAATAATTCCCTCAGGCACTCTAGCTTTATATGCTGATGACACTCGCTGCCTCTTGCACCTCTGCTGGCCCTTAATTATGTTGCCTGAAGGCTTAACTTGAAGGAAAAATGCATACCGTTCGGAATTAAATATTAAAAATTCCTGGTTCCATGCACTAAAAGCGGAGAATGTATCATTAAGGACACAGGAGAAAAAAAGAAGATGGTCCATAAAGCAAACAAAAATTCCTGTCACGGCTGTGGCCCTTTCCCCAAAGTGCTGCAGGCTCTCAGGAACCTTCTGTTCCTGGAGATCTCTTCAGCCTACTCTCTTGCAAGGATTTTTCACTTTTCCCGTGCCTCTCTGCAGAGACACACTAAGGTCTCGGGCTGCCTTACAAAGGCAGCACTAACCAGCAGGGTACGGTTGAAAAGTATCAAACAAGGAGCAACTGCTTCCAAAAAATGGCAGGATCCACACTGCAACCCCAAGTCGACAGCTTCTTAGAAGTGCAAAACCCAACCCAGAGACTGACACGCAATTTTAGGATACTGTATATGACTTGTATATACTTGTATATGACTGGATATGAACGGCTTGTGTGCAGCACTTCCCTCCCATGGGCACCAATCAAGATGTAACTAACTAAAGCAGCTGGTTCAGGAACATCCCGTAGGATGCTCCAATAGGAGGCTGCTCCAATGTAAACATGGAGCAATATCACTTGGTCCCTCCTTGTGAAATCCACTCTGCCAAAAAATGAGGCTGAGTTAGACCATGGAAAGGATATTAAAAGAGGTTTCAACAGGTTCTTCCATACAAGGATAGAGAGCTAGTAGAGAAAAAAATGAGATGCTATATAATGCAGGTGGAATAGAATCAAAACACAAATTAAGTGAAATTTTGTAAAGAAAGAAATAAAGAAAAAAGAGAAAGAATAGATCAGATAAAGGCTATTTCCACTTCAGAATTCCAAGGAATATCTAAAATTAAAACTGGTTAATGCAATCGAAGATGCACAAAAGCAGCTCTGTAGCTACAGGTTCATTAGTTTGGATTCAGAAGCACACAGGCTGTAGAACTGCCTTCAAAGCAAGCAAGAATGAAATTCATGAAAAATGAGATAGAACACAAAAGGGTTTAATCAAAAGTTAATTGTGTCAGATCAACCCTTTAATTTTTTATGAAAAAGTAGCATGTTTTCTAGACGATGCTTTGGCAGATCTCCTCTAGGTGCACCTAAGAGGTGTATGTATGTAGAGGGATGTAGCATGTAAGAAGTAATAAAATGTGCTCCCCTCCAAATCAGGCTTAGTTAAAAAAAGAAAAAAAAAAAAAAAAGAAAGATGATCGTGGAAGAGACCCAAAAGCAGAGGACAATCTTGCATGTGTTTCTCCATCATGGTTGAAGTTTCATGAAGTTCTGTTAATGACAGCAATAAAACAGAGGTAGAGTGCATTAATCAGAGATGGGCCTGGCTGCTGTACAGATAAGACCGTGCCCTGCTGAAGAGGGCAGCTTTGCACTTCTACAGCCTTCCAAACTGGACACGAGTCATTGATAACTTCAGCTCTTATCAAAAAACCTCAAAAGGTATCAAATAACCTGAATTTGGCCCTAGGACACACTGTAAGGTTTCTTTCATTTTGCTGCCTTTGAGGCATCAGAAGGTCAACCCTCTTCTCATTAAAGACCTGATTTTGTCAGTTTGTGTACAATTTAACGCCAAATGCAATTTCAAGTGTGGGAGTTCATTTTCTCTTTGTCTAGTGCTGTAATACCATTATTAATTCTGTGGACTGATAGTCTATTTAGAACCTAAAAATGCAAAAGATCCTGATTTTGAAACATCAACTGCCAGATGCAATAGGCATTAAAGTATCAGACATTTGTGAAGTTTTCTTTGGCAAATGCTATTTCTGCAATATTTTTTATTGAGTCCTCTATGTACATCATTTTTCTGTGTCATGTTTGCTCCCTCATATTATACATGTTTAAACATAGGAGTGAGAGGGAAATTCAGGAATAATAAAATCTGGTAATTGAGGCAAGAAATAAAAACAACTTTAAAATTTCTAGCTGTATTGCACTCCTGCCTTGACAACATTTTTTTTTCTTTATTAATTTAGAAAATGTTTATTTAATTCTTATGTACATGCATTACTGGATTATTAACTGACAACAGTATTTTCACATTTTCCCTTGGAACTTTTGAAGATATCCCTGGAGATACCTTAAGAAGACTTCACCTTTATTTTCCAGCTGGAAACCAAAGAAAGGAAAACCTTCAAAGAGAAATATACTTATAGGACATATATGCATATAGAACATATATGCATATAAGACATATGTATATAGACAAATATGCATGTAAGACATAGTTAGGACAACTATGCTTATAAGATGCAGTGCAGCATTACCCTAGCCTAGAATTTTATTTTATTTTATTTTATTTTATTTTATTTTATTTTATTTTATTTTATTTTATTTTATTTTATTTTATTTTATTTTTTATATTCAGTCCTACTCTTACATAAGACGATTCATGTAATAGTAGGACACTGAGGATGCAGATGTGCATGCGGTCTTTGGAACAGAGCAGATTATTTTTAAAAAGTCAATATGCTCTAGCATTTATTTCATCTTCCTCATAACAGTTCATTGGTCCAACTTACTAAATATTACTATGATGGGATTGCCATCGGCCCAGAGCAGCAAAAAAGAAGACTGGCTGATCATAATATTTAAACACTCATAAGAGGTTTCTTCTGTGATACACTGGTACACAGGACTTGGAGTATTCGAAAATCAGTTTGAGACAGATATGAAAAATAGACTATGGAAACCAAAAAAATGCTGTGAAATAGTTGCTGTCCTCAGCTGAAATTTATACAAAAATGTTATCATATTGCATGCAATAGATATTTTTTCTCAGTTAACATGAACATAGATTCAACAGTTTCCAAATCCAGTGCTAATTCTTTGGATTTATTTAGCTAATCATTTCTGTTTGCTCCTTCTACTGTTTTCTTATTACCCTTAGTACCAGAAAAGACCTTCAGGTGATGTAGAACAATTGATGGAAACAGTGTCACCTTAGTCTGCACAATTCTAGTCTAAAAAATATTAGAAAAAGGCTGTCAAAAATACACACACACATGAAGCCACACTCACCAATTGAGTGCACACATCATAGGTGTTCCTATAAAAGGTACACTTATAGGTTAATTTCTTATATTGCAAACTCTAGAAAATATGCACCTGCCTTCAGTTCTGAGACACTGTTTCTCTTTTGGAAAGCTGCTGCATTGTCTTCTGTATTTGTAGTTTTTAGTTTGAATCATTTTTCGACCTAGGCTAGCTTTCTAGCTAACCAAGAACAAGGCACTTTACTAAAGTCCCCGAAAGAGAAGACTAATTTTGTACTATTCCATTAATACTTAGAGTCAGGTCACTCATCTCAGGCAGAAATTGCCCTAGAGGAACCGAGTTGGTAAGACAAGTGGAAGGAAAGAAAGGAGGACCTGTGTAGCCAACAGTCTGAATTAATTTTGAAATACTGTTTTTTTTTAACTGTTTCAGTCCTTCCTTCACTGAAGATGTGTTCTCCAAAATAACATTGAAAATACTTTGTAGATGTATACAGAATTTATTAAAACAATAACTGAAAACCATTGTCCTGTCAAAGAAATCCAGCTAAGTATATATTCATTCCCTCTGTATTAAAACAAAATGCAAATAACGTGACACTGACACACACTCTCAATCTATGCCTGCATCTCAGTTGCCTATTCCAAACAGAATTAAGATGGAAACAGGAGAATGTGGCCAGATGGTATTTTGGAGACAAGAATTCATGAGTTGTTGCCCTCAGTGACAGAACTGTATAGTGTAGTCTTGATATTCCAAATCCAGATTTCTCTTCCTACTGCTGATTGTTCTAACATCTGCCTACATCTAAATTGGAAAACTAAAAAACAAGACACCATAAGGTTTTTGTACTGTTTCTTATGGATTTTCATCTTACATTTTGGACCCATTTCACCAGTTTTTCCAGATTGCCTTGAATGTGACTCTTGTTCTTGAGTAATCTTGCAGCCCCACTTAGCTTAGTAACTGCACACTTCCTAATTGCACTCCCCAGTACACTCGATAACTAATAAAAAGGACACAATTAATACGAACAGTGGACAGAGCCAAACCTCTGAGAGGCCCTACCAGGAACAGCACTATATGTATTTGCTCCATTTGAAGAATGACTGAAAATTGAATAATGGTCTAGGTACAGTTTCTGAATAGTATAATAATTTCACACAGATGGTGGTGCTTCTTTTTCTCACAAAAAAAAAATGAGATAATGTCAAAATCCTTGTGTAAATTAGAATATATTACAATTATTGTTCTTTCTCTATCCAGAACTTCTGCCATAATAGCATAAAGGAAAGTTACTTTCTTTTAACCTGACTTGTTCTTGTCAAATCCAAGGTACTAGGTACTAATCTCTTTTTCTTCTATCAGGTAGGTTCAAAAAGCAGGCTGAATAATTTTTCCAGGAAGTGAAGTCAAGCAGGTGGGTTAGGGGTGAGCTCAGGTATTTCACTTCCTGACACCGAAGCCTCCATGACCTCAGCCCTCTGGCCTCTTCCAGCTCTGTCTGTGCTCTCCTCCCTCTCTAAATAATCTAATTTATACTTTCATGGGATCAGCTGTCACTTCTAAACCGATGATTAACCAAATATCCATTTCAAACAACTTCACCCAGGACCCACTCTTACCATTACTTTTCTTTTTAATAATTAGTTTTGGATGTCTTGGCATCATTACTAAATACAGCAAAATAATCAGGCAAAAGTCCTCTAACAAGCATAAGCTCACCAGAGACAAGGGGCGAAGAGTAATGAGAGGGAAATCCCTCGTTCTCATTGAGGTACAAATTGGCTCATTGGTGAAACCCCTCAAATTTATTCATTTGTAGTTGGGAAACTTCTCTGCAGAAAAGGTTTTACTAAACATCCATCAAAGAGCAGACTTAGTTTTAAGTAACTGAAGGTAAACAGAATCTTACGCAAACTCTAGACAACACAGGCCCTAAATATCAATTCTACATAAAATTTAAGAACATCCTTGATTTTATATTCAAGAAAAGAAATGAGTCAGCTCTGCACTGCTAACAGCGGCCGGGAAAATGACTCTGCTACTCTTCAAATGAAGAGGCAAGTTTCTTCAGGAAAGCCATTCCTTTCCCAAATCTGTCATTTCAATTTGTCAGGTAGCAATCACACCCCAAAGGTCAGTTCCAGCAGCTGGGCCTATTGATCTGTCTCCTGAAATGGTGACGGGGACCTGCGTGGGACCTCAGGCTGCGGGTTTCCTTGTTGCGCAGCTCAGCCCCGTTGGTTTCTGGAGCCTCCTGGGCTCCCTCAGCTCAGTGCTGACCCTACCGCAGGGCATGTCAAAACTTCCCTCAAGTGCCGGAAGTCAAAATAGCAACTAACACACACAAAAATGTATTTCTCCCAAAACAGCACTATTTCCCCCTCTCTTCATATTATTATTTTTCTTATTAAATTTTTGCAGTCCCTATCATCCACAAATTCATCAAATTCCATCCATTAACCCTTTAGACTATATCCATACCCTGTTTTTCACTCCATCTCTTGATAATATATTATAAAACAATAATCTGCAAATATCTGTATTGACATCTACATACATATGTGTTCCACATCTGTATCTTCATTATCTCCCTTATTTCTCACATACCTCCTCTTTATAGTCAATCCAAATGAAAATTTTCTCAGCTAACATTCAGTTTAAATCTGTATTAGTTTTCCACAGCACACAATTTCTAACAGAGGGTCATTAGTTCCTCATTTTCTACAAGTAAAGCACAACTGATAAAATATTAGTTTAACACAGAAGGCAAAACTCCACTAACATCATTTTTTTGCATTTGCTTTGATGGTCAGGTTAGAAGGACGGGAGAAATCTTTGTCTCCTTGTTGTCCTCCTATTTTATGTCTTCTGGCAAGCTCTCCCACCATTCACAAGTGGAAGCACAGTGATTTACCTCCTTGTACAGCAGCTACACATTGCTAGGACCTTATTCCTCATTCATTTTTCTTCTTTTCCTGCAGTCTCTTCTGGTGCTTCAGCCTTTCTCTAGTTCCTAACAATTCTGGCATCCATTGACTCCAGTCAGAGTACCTTTTTTACCACAAGGATTCAGCTGTTAATCTGAGATTCATTTAATTCCACTCTTCCCTTCCAGGCTTTTTTAGTGGTGGTGGGGAGAGGGAGTTAGGAATTCTTTGTCAACAGACTGGTTATTTCTACAAATTTGTGACTGCAAATCAGTTCATTAAAGTTTCCTTCAAGCATACTGATGACCCGCTATTCCCACGGAGACCTTGCTATTTATTTACAAGGACCACTGCTTGTGTACAGTCACCAATCTGGGCACCAGTTTGCTGTGCAGCTCATCGTGCTACTGCTTCAGTTCCCTGCCTGGGTGACCAGAGCCTGTTTCCTGAACAGGATCTCAGGGTGAAGAGTCCACTTTGGTCTCACAGAAGCACAGAAAAGTACTCTTCCCTGCAGGGAAAAGTTCCCTGCAGGCCACCAGGTCCAGGCTCCCACTCAAAGCAGGGACGGCTTCAAAGGTCAATGGGGCTTGCTCGAATTTTAAATTTCTCCAAGGACGCAGGTTCCACGGCCTGTTCCCCTGCTTAGCCACCCTCCCAGGGACACTTTTTCACTGTGTTTCGTTGGAATTTGGCTTGCAGCAAGTGGTGCCGGTTGCCTTCTGCCCTTTCAGGGAAGAGGCCTGCTCTAGAGAGCACGACTCACTGCAGAGGAAGGGGGAGAAGCTTCTGCTCGGACACAGGAACCAGTAGGATCCAGCCTATTCTTCATGGGGGGAGAAGGGCCCAGAGGAAGGCAGGCTCAGCTGCACGAGGAAGGTGAAAAACACCTTGATGAGGAGATGTTACCTCTGCCCAGGAGAGCCCTGGCCCTGCTCTTTGTGAAACAGAGCTAGGAAGGAAAGAGGAGGCTGCTGCGCTGAGGCAAAACACGGGAGGAGGAGACTGAGCTGCTCATCTCCATCGCGAACACCTGCGATTTCATAACGAAGCTCTGCGGTTTGCAGTTGCTCTCCTTTCGGGAACCTACCACTGGAATCTTCCAATTACATAAGAGACTTATTTAAATTAAAAAGAAAGAAAGAAAAGAAATGCTTCTCTCCCACACACCTGTGGATAAATTTGAAAACATGAATGTTAGAAAGGCTGGAGCAGGCAAAAGAAGATGGAATGCTTTGCTTCTTAATATCTCACTGTCTTCAAACAAAACTCTTCAGGTTTGGATGTTCAGACCTGGCACAGAAGAAAAAAGAAAAACCCCCAAGTGCAGGGGGAGGCCATGAACAGGGTGGCAGGGCTGCCTACGGAGCTCCCAGGGAGCAGGAGGCTTCTCCTGGGCAGGACAAAGAGCAGCTGAAGCGACTGCCCGTGGGAAGCAGAGGCAGGAGGAGCAGCTCCAAACTGCCTGGGGAGAGAGAAGTGGGGCCATGAGAGTCCAACGACACCGGGGAGGCGAGGCTGGAGAGAAAGGCAATGCCTTTTACTAGCCCAGATGACACGATGGAAAAAAATCAAACCTCTCTCTGGAGGAACCACAGTCTGTGGAAGCTGTAAAAACTATCAAGAAAGAAAAAGAGGCCAAACATCTGCTGGGCCCGCCGAGGCGTGGGAGGGAAGAAAGCAGGAGGAGGGAGCTGAGGGTTAAAGAAGGTAAGAAGAGTTTCTCCTCTCAAATCATACTAGCAGTGTGGGAAGAGGCAAAGGAAAAATTTGATTTGGTTCCCAAAGCCGCAGACTGCAGCTTTTTACCTTGCCCCCCCGAGCCAGTGACCCAGCAGGTTTCCAGGCATGCAGGGCTTTCCAAGAGATACGCTTCGCTTCGTTGTCAGCGAAAGCCACGGGCTCCCTCCCGCAGCAGCTTCGCTCCCTTCTCACGTTGTTTCTGGCAGGGGGCCCGCGGCGCTAACAGCCGTACCCCATTTGTGTGCAAATTCCTCAGCAGCAGCTGCGGCTCCGGCGGAGCCCGCGCGGCCGCTAAACCCCGGGCTGGGCGCCTGCGTCCCGAGGCTGCGCGCCGGCGGGAAGCGCTACGGGACCCTCCTCCTCCTCGGCCTCTCTGCAGGGGTTGTCAGCTCGCTGCTGCGGGGTCGCAACCAAGCGCTTTTCTCCCCGGCTGCTCCCTGCACACTCTCCCACTCCGCTGAGGGGTACGAGGGCTGCAATACAGCAGTCGGTGCATAGGCAGGGGAACGACGTGACGTGGCATGGCCAGGCTTCCACAAATGAACCTAGCAATGACGAAGTGGGTTGTCAACATTAAGGAGCACTCCAGCACTGCGGCTGTTTTCCCAAGCATCTATCAGGACACAGAGGTTCCTCTCAGTGGGTAGGACTTGGTGATGGGCCCAGCACCGTATCTTTGAGCAGGGATGTAGGAATGGGATGGAGTGAATGAAAACCCAACCGCTTCCTTCTAACTTCACAGGAGGTCTACGAGGCTGCAGGGCTCAGCTAGCAAGTCCTTCAGGGAAATCACCACACACGGAAATGGGAAGCTCAAAGACTACATGATTACTTACAAAGTCATTCAAAATGCAAAAATGACCTCAAGATCTGAATTCAACATATTCTGAAGATAGCTCAGGTTCTGCTAAAATTTATAGTTTTGTCATCTACAAGGACTCAGTTGGTCTGAGGAAGAACAGATAATGCTGAAGCCCAGCTGGGTATCTGCTTTCTCTTTTAAAGCACCTTACACAACACAAACCCGATCAAAAAAAACCAAAACAGAGTAACAATTGCTCTGTCTTGTATAAACAAGCCCTGGCAGGACTCAAGTTTGGAAATCCACTGGCTCCATGAAACTGAGAGGCAATATAAGAAGCTAGGTGTGCCCTGCTTGCAAGATGCAATGGTTTCAATTTCCCAAACAGCAAGGAAGGAAAGTTAATCCCCGCAATTATGCTCCGTTTGAAGGATTTAACTGCGTAGTTCCTGTAACAAGGCGTGAGGCCAGTGCTGCAAACGCTCGGGTAAACTCACCGCCGGGGCAGCCCATCAGACTGCGGCTTGCTCATCCAGCTGCCTTCCTGCTCTCCGAAATGCAGCGTGCGCCGGCTTCTGTGCAACGCTCCCTGCCAACACCTATCCCTGCGACACAAATTTCTGTTTCCTTCAGTATAATTCATGGAAATTAATTATGTGATAATTAATAATAACTTTAAATAAACCTCTGCGCTTTTTTATTATTAGTAGTACAGGATTGTCACCTGAAGTTACGTGCCACAGAGCCATTCCTTACATACACACACAGCAAATGTGTGTACATGCAAACATGTTCTATGCTCACCAAGCTCAGATGTTGCAGTCTCCATCACTAATCTTGAAGTTCCTCTATTTTTGCACAGAATCTAAATGTGTGCATTTTTATATCTCTTCAGTGACTCCAACTTTTTCACGTTTTAGTTCAGTTTTCAAAAAAAAAAAAGTAAACTTTTCTACTAGATGCTTCTAACCTTCTTTACGGAATGTGTTCAGAGGTGGGCATGCTGTAGCACACAAGATTATCACTTCATAAAGTCTACTTGAGTGTAAAAGAGAAAGCATTACCTAGCGGAGAGAAGTAATCTTAGAACATTATCATGGCTGTTTCTTTCTTATATTTAAATACAGATCAAAAATCTGAGCCCCTTATCTTATTCCCATAATGAAGTAGATAATTGAAAAATATATTACAGAAAAAAAAATATCAAGAAGATCCCTTTAAATATCTAACTATTACCTGAAAAGACCAAAGTATGTCTCCTTACATAGCACTCACTGAAACATTCACTGATTCAGTTTGGTCTTTTTGCTACAGAGTCTAGTGGCAATGAGAAAGAAAGGACGTAGCAAAAAGAAAGGCTCAGAGAAAATGCCAGTGAGGCAGCCCTGGGTCTAGTCCAGGGAAGGCCTGAGTGCCCTACACCTCGCTCCACACTCTGGCAATGAACAGCAGCTCCTCCACTGACATCCTTGCACCTGCAGCTCTCTTTGAAACAGTGCATTATTGTCAGCACACTGTAGGATTTGGCCCAATAAACAAGTTCTAGCTCATATAGAACAAATGAGGTAAGAGATCGGGTTTGTCTGTAACTCCTTTATCTTCTGAAAAAGGGAGGGTAGTAGAACTGCACTTCAAGGCATCATTACCTCAATAAGATATTGCTTGATTAATGAATTCCAATACTTGTAATTATTAAAATAGACACTTGCACACACTTGCAAACAGGGTTCGGGCAGCTGTTGAGCAAGCTTCCTCACACAACGCTGCCATTGCTTTCCTACCCTGAAGTAAAACCTTCAGTCCTCAGCCACTGTATTCCTTAAGCCATGCGAGTCAAGCGTAGCAAAGTATCAGATGGTTTGCCATGAGCACAGATGGAGACTAGAATAAGGCTCATTGTCTAAGGGAAAAAAAACCACCCCCTTCCCTCCTCTTAAATGCATCTTCCCCACAGATGGGATATCCTTCAGTTTGTGGCCAGTGAATTTGGAGGCACACAGCTGCAGACAATATCATCTCTGTCTGCAGCCAGAATGAGCCCAACCAGCCTTATCTGCTCACTAACCTGGTTAGCACTTCCATGCGAAGCTAATTGGGAACCCAGGGTATTATGGAAGTGGAAAAACTTCATTAGGCCTGTCATTAGTTGACAGTACATAAAAAAAGGATAAGCAAGTTTTGATGTACTGCTGATTCGATATCTTTAATGCATAGGCGTGTGCTCATTTGAAAGGAAGGCAAGTACTTTTGTGTGCTACCTAGCTCCTCATTGTTTGGGTACCCAACCTGCCTAACAGGCAATCACAGCAATTTTGGCCAAAGCACCCGAGTGAAACCACAACTGCAGGATCACTGCTTACGGCACTGAAGGTCAGACCTCGAGCTCCTTCTATCAGCTACTTTCCTGGGTCCACTATTAGCTTTTATCCCAGTTTTCACCTGCATCACTACAGAATAAATTATTTTTTATTGTTAAAATAGGTAATCTATAATAAAATAAGCTATATATAATATACAATTGTATAAACATACGCAGGTAAAGCAGCTTCCTCATATACTTAAGGTGCAATGGAGAACAGTCTATCTGAATCGGACAAAAAAGTGAAGTAGAATATGAGCACTGTCCTCCAAAATAATCAGATTTCATAGAGAAACCTTAATGAAAATCTCTCTTAGAAGGATGAAAAGACTTCTAACCACCCCACCTGGTGTGTGGTATGCCTGTACTGCACACAGAAACCTCCAGCTATTTCTTTTAGCTTCTTTGTATCTCTAGAGCGGCGGAAACTATTAGAGGGTACCAATAAATCTTCACCATAGACAATAATCACTCATTTTGCCACAGCAGTCAGGGATCGATAAACACAGCCTTTGGGGAAGAGAAGAAAATAAAAAAGAAGAAAATAAAAGATACAATCAAAATACGTGAACAGCGAAAATCTGTCTCTGTTGAAACCAATGGGGATTTTGTTTTTGACAGGAGTAGGATCAGGACAATAAGGCACATCAGCTTGTCCCTCAGGTTTTTGGAGCACTAAGTTCAAAACCGCTTTGTTAAAAGACGCACTAATAATGATCAAATATCTCAGCTGCCCTTTCAGCATTACAGGGTGACTTTTGGCCATGCACAAGGGGAAACTGTACACGCAGTGATCTGACTCTACTTCTACCTTGACGTTTGTAAGTTTTAGAACTTGTGACTTTTCAAAAAAGAAATTTTTATAGATTTGTACTTTTCAAGGAAATCTCAGAATAATAGGATTTATTGCAGAGAGAAAGAAAATAAAAGCAATTTGTATTGCTTCAGAATCTTCTCTATCTCTCTCCATAGTGGTACATATAGTTCTTGTCTTCCTTGGATCTAGAAAACAAAGAGTTACTCTTCTCTTTTTCTTTCCTCTCTGCAGACACCAGAAATATATGTATTTTTTAAAGTGTGATGATGTCTTTCCATTCAATAGTAAAACTCAAGTGATAGCCCTATGCAGTAAATAAACTTTTTTAGAACAGGAAGACATGACAAAGCACCTCTTCCTCTGGGAGGCAGATGAAGATGCATTCTCAGCCTGCCATGTACGTATTAAGAATTCAGAAGGAACCCAAGCAAGAGATGAAGGCCTACACGTTTCTGAAGTAATACAAAGGTCCACTTTTCATATTGGTTTTGTAACTTTGCGTTTTGTTGTCTATTATTTAGTTGCAATAAAACTTTGTGCTATAAACAAACTAGAAACTAGCAATGAAGAGTACCTCTGGCACAAAATAATACAAATCCTCATCTGTGCAACACTGTTCCCTCAGTAGATTTGCAAGTGATTCCTCTAATGTACTTCCAGAATGTACTTCTAGTTGTAATTTACTCTTAAATGTTTAAAGCAGTATGACTTCTGTATCTCTATGAGGGAGAAAATTCTGAAAGCAAAACACTCTTACTGTCAAGATTTCTTGCCTTACCCATGTTCATTTTTTTCCTTTCAAACTGTAAGACACTATCTACTCATACTCTTCCTCATTGCACAGACCATCTGAATGCAACCCCATCCTCAATGTTTATGTAATTCCATACTAGCTAGCATAGACTCTTCCTGGACCATCACTTAGCTAAGCTATATAAATTTAGTTGCATTACTTTATTGTCGTAAGGCCTTCTCTACAGCGCCTTAATCATCTTTTGTTGCTCTTCTCCTTCCCTCTAAAGCCCTATTATTAAAGGCTAATGAAATCCATATTTTAATGAGTGCTTGTGAATTAACACATCTGCCTGTCCCTGCAAATTGCAAAGCTGCGGTATGAGGAAAGGGAGTTCATGAGAGTTCCCAAATAAGCCTCCTTAATGAAAAGAGTCACATTTTATCATGAACAATTTATGCTCTATGCCTGAAAAGAAAGGGGACAGTTGTTTTTCAATTTCAATAATAAAAAGGAAAATTAGGTTCTGTAGGAAAGAGCCAGAAGGGAAATCACAACATTCGTGTTTTATTCTCACCTCTACAACACAGTCTCCTTGGGGATCCTGGGCAAGCCATACCTGCCAGAAGCTTATTCATTATTAAGCACCTAGAAGAGGGTGACAGGGTTTCCAGTCTGGCTGTGAAGACTTTGTTGAAGTCGTCTCTATTAAGCACATTTACTTGTGTCTCACTGATCGAATGCAGAACTTGAAAGCCCTTCCCCAGCTACCACAGTGACTGTGGCAGGGTGGGCACAGCAGCGCGGGCTCCAGCTCATAACTGGGTCTTACTGATTTATCCCCAGGGCTCACGTTTCTAATGTCTCTGAATAAGATGGCCACAACAGACAACGCCAAGATTTGCGAGTTTGTCCAGATAGCAAAAGACAAGAACCTATAAAGGTATCTGCATCTTGTTGGTGTTTCAGTTTTGTCTTCTTCAATATGAAACAGAGCAGCTTCCCCTGATGTAGAATGTGGTGCTATGCGTGTAGCAGGGGATGCTAAATAGTATTCGAAGACACTGTTGTGACTCCAAGAGGCACACCAAGAAAGAAACACATGCAATTTCATATTGAATAAGGCAGCAGACTCCCAACTCACTTTTATCACCCCCAATTTAGATACACACAGGAGCCCAATATATCCTCTGGGTTGGTGCTACCAGAAGTTTATTTTGGTTTCTTAGTGGAAGGGGGAAAGGGAGGCTAAAAGAAATACCAGCAGTTGCTAGTAGTGCTCATCCCCACGACATGCCCACACGGCCTAAAGCTGCTGCAATTCTTCACATTGCCTATGCTGGCAGACTAAGAAATCACCTGGAAAAACACACTTCCATTCTGGGGAAGAGACATCTAGAAAACATACACAACACGGTGCCAAAAAGCCCTCCTGATTTGATGTGTTTGTTATTTCCTACTTTACGTGTGTGAGAGGTGCTATGCTGGGTACCCTGCCCGTGACAGCAAATATTTACACCATCAGCTGCTGGCTTAGCCACCGGCGTGATTAAAAAACAAAGCAGCTGGAGGACTTTATTGGGAGCAGCCGTTGCTAACCAGAGGAGCCACGTTAAAAGTCTTTCTGGCCTGCACCAGCCGGGACAGGCTTTGGGAACGTGAGCGCAGGCAGCTGCCCCAGAAAGAGGTGGTGTGGTGAAGGAACGCACTGCCGCTCCGCGCTGCCCGGCCGGCTCTTCCCGCAGCGCCGGCTCCACGTGACACCCGAGGGAAGAACTGCATAACCCGATAGATAGCAATCAAGCCTGCAGGTGCTCACTCGCAGGAGAACTAGCAGCTTCTCACCTAGTGTTGCTCAATGGTGAAATCAGACCAAGGCCTGGTTCCTTTCCAGGCAGGAGCAAAGAAGGCAATGGTTTTCTTTCAGCAGAGGAGTCTAGAAACCATCATTAGGATCTACTTTACCTTGGGAATAGATGTTTTTTCCTCTTCCACAGAAGCACCTTTGTGATTACATTGGTCTGGTGCATCCTGTGATCCCATTTCCTCTTGCTCCTTTCCTGTGGCTATGTTCCCTTCCACATACTCTTAGACATGCTCTCCCCTCTTTGCACCAAACATCAGTGGCTCTTCTTCAGTGTGAAGGTGTCTGCTTGTGTAAGGCAGTACAGCTGGCCTTGGACAGAGGAAGCAGAACGGGCAGAAAAACAGCAAAGGGTAAAAACAGAATGAGAAATTATTGGAGGCCGCACAAAAGGTATTAAAGAAATGGAAGGAGAGTAATTAAAATGTAAGTTGCATGAGGAACCATTAGAAACCAAGCAGTGTTTCTGTGAAAGACTTTCTGAAAGAAAAATACTTACTGAAAATAATGAATATGTATTCCCTGTGATTCAGGGGGACCTGTTTATTGCAGATCTCACTATCAGTCACGGGAGACAGTTGGCCAGAGGCAGAGGTTAATACGAGAGATTATTCCTCTTTGCTTCCAGTGTTTTCATGAAGTCAAGTCCCAGAGCAAGGAAAAACAAACAACGTTCAAGCCACATTTTGTTCAGACAAGTTCAAGGATTAGTGCTCACTGCTATCAGATCCCCATTGAACCAGAGGTGCATTGATGATGACAGAGAGCAGTAATTATTCAGTTTTGTCCTGGCCCAAAGTAAGAACAGTTGCAATTTGTTTATACAATTTTGCTTCTTTCCCCACATTTAAATACATTATCAATGATCTCTGCAGAGATTGTATCCGCATTTCAGTGCTTGAGTAGCTTCCTTTCTTGGCTCCTTCTGAGAAGGAAATGATAAAATTGAAATGCCAGGGGGCCAGGATGCCAGCTTGGACCCTTCAAACACGATGCAGTTGACATTCTTCCATGCCCCATAAACAAAGACTCCTTTTCTTTTTAAGTGCAGGTACTATAGACAGCTCTTGGCCACATGCTTCCCTCCCTCCTGAATAAGTTTAGACGAAAACATCATCATCTTCCTACACCCTCCGAGAGCCAGTTTTCACATGGGGACATACTCCTAGTTACCTTTCATGGTCTTCTCTACTTCCTTGTTCCTCTCTGTTTTTTTTTTGCCCATTCCCACTTTCCGGACAAATGCTCTATCTCCATCTTTTAACTCCTGCATCTTCCAAACTTGTGGGGGTTTAATTTGTGTGGCCAGCACCCTGAACTATGCACTGCCTATAGGAGTAGCTGTGCACATAAAGAAACACGTCACGTCTACCAGAGTAAATAGAAATACCGAAAAACGAACCATAGTGCAAGCAGATACATTAATATAGCAGGAACAGGAACATAACCTTTTGTTACTTTTATAACTTCACAAGGCAGACAGTAATGGCTGTTATAACATTTTCATAATTTTGTTTTACTGTTAATCACTCGTCTGCAAGGGCATTTGGTTTCATTATGTACATGTGACCTCTCCAGTTTTTACTTGCATTTTAACAGGCTTTTAATAAAGTAAGATGTCAAAGCTAAACACGTGGGTTTATTAACTCTATCTCATGAAGCTAAGGTTACTTAGAATCAGAATTTCTTAGTGAATTCATACATGCATATGGTTATGTTAAAAATGGATATTCCCCAACAGGAAGCTGTAGAAAAGGAGAGAGCAGTGGGAGGATCAGGACATCAACACTGACTGCAAACGAGTGCTTCAGATACTGGCCTGGACTCCCATCAGTATTGATCAGTCCAATGCAGCCGTTTCATGCAGACACTTAAACAGAGGATAACGAGAAAATCAGGAAAACCAATACATGACTATCAAAAGTATGATCTCATGCTGAAAGCAGACAAAAGTAAACCCAGTCCTAGTGGGTTCAGCAGGTTCAGCAACTGATCCGAATAAACTCTTACGGATACACTGAGCTAAGACCATGTTCCTCATCATGGGACTTCACAGCTTTCATTTAGGACTTAAGAGAGAAAGAAACAGGCAAAGACAGACTAATGTCTTTTTAAGAACAGAAACAGGTAACAACAGTCCAGCCCTGCTACTAATAATGTGGCAAGTTTACAACTGTTTCCTTGTAAGCAACATAAAGGCATATTGCCTTTTACTCTCTCCCCCTTTTTTTTTCTTTTTTCCCTTCTGAAAGCTGATTTGGCAGCCCAGATTTCAGAAGGAATAAGTTTTAAGCACCTTTTGTGGGCCACATCTCAAAAATCTCACTTAAAGCTGTAGGAATGAGTTCTCTTTGTTCTCTGTCTTCCTAAATAACATAAATAAAAAAGATAGCTGCAGATCTGAGCGGACAAAGAGAAGTTGTTAAGGGCAGACTGTTAAGACAGCACGTGCCATTTGATAGACATATGTGTTTTCCACAGGCTGTTCTTTTCTTTGGAGTTTGCTATCTAAGCCATAAGCAGTTTTGGTCTACCCGGCATATAGCTGCTGTCAAAATCATTGCCTACAGTCATTTGGTTGAAGGCAAGAATTTACTGAAAACACAGTGTGTGGTTCTTGGAGACAGTATCAAGCCCAAATCACAAACGACTTTGCAGAACATGTTTACTGGACTGCTGGAAAAGAGAAAAAAAATAATAAACATTTTAAAGTGAAAACGTAGCATACCCAGGTAAAAATAATCTGAAGATGATAATCTACAACAAACTTTCGGGTCATCTTCAGAGCCAACTATAATTTATTTGTGAAATAAGATGCGCTTGTGGCTTTCCAACATTCTTCATAGTTCGAGGGCGAGCGCGGCGCGAGCGGCTCCTCACAGCAGGGCCTCCCTGAGGGGCAACCACCCAACAGGGGAACAACACAGGGTGGCAGTGCCCTGTTTGCAGCGGTGGGGTTGCTCTGCTGCCCTGGTATGTGCCATGACCACGCTGGTGAAACACTCAGCACAGCCTTCAGACACTTCTTGCTCCATTTATGCACCTCCAGCTAGGAAGCACTGACGTGTGGGACTGCAGTGCAGGCTGCAGCAGGGCTGCAGGCCTGAGCACTCGAAGCTCCCACAGCCACAAGGGCAAACCCGAGCGGGCAGCGCGACCCCTTCTCACGTCTCCAGCGCGTTATCCCGTCCAGCAAGCCGGCACTTGAGGGTATTAGTGGCAACCTCCTAACACGGAGGGAAATGAAGAGGCCGAGGGAGTTGATTTCTCCCTCATTTGTTTAAAGATGTTATCTATTGTGAATATGAATGGCGCTGTTACATGACCACTGCGCAAGCTGCATCACATGCTGCGATGAGTCACGGTGCTCAGGACAGCTCCTTTCCAGTGTGAGGTAATGTTGGCTACTTCAATGGAATATGCAGTCTTCAGTTTTTCCATTTAAGTAGTACAGTGTATTATATGCCAATGTACACACCCTGGCATGTTTGTTTTCAAGCCCTGTTTGTGTTCAGTCCCAACCTGAGGAGACAACAGGGAGATTCAAGCACAGCTCCATCTCCTGGCACACTCCTTTCTGCCGTTAAGAGTGCACCTGGGTGCACCCAGGTGTCGAACAGCACCTGATGCTGATTTGAAGACAAATAGCCATTTTGCAATGAGACTGGCAGACCTGACTTTCTCTTTGCACGGACAGAAATAGGATTCTGAGGTTTCTTCCCAGCTAAGATAGCTCATCCTGCAGAGGTGACCAAGTCAGGCACATGCCTCGTGCTCAAATTTGTATCTGTGGCTTGAGCTGCCTGCTTCTACACAGAGAAGGGGCAGCTGTGCAACAAGCCACTGCGGGCCCTGCTAGTGCCTTGGCTGGCCCTGCTGGCAGTTGCAGGTCTGATCAGTATCGTAACAGAACCCAGACTTCCAGAAAGATCTTGAGTCTTTTTTTTTTTTGTAATTAGGGGGACACACAACTGCTAATTTTTCGCTACCTGCTTAGTCTTAATTTCAAACTCTACCGAGTCTTCACTTCCTGAAATTTGAGATTTTGACAGCTAGTGAGATGGTGATACCGAAAAGCAGGTGTTGTCCAAAGACAGAAACCAACCTGTCAGTAAGACCAACTTGAAAAGTTGACCAACTGGAAAGTTGAATGTATAAAATGGACAATTCTAGTGCTAGCTCGTTGTGACTGTGTAAGTAGCTGGGCATTAGCTTGAGGAATCACCTTGACACTAGCGTAGCAGTGTCTTTGGAGACCATGGTCTAGGGGGGCCAAGAACTGACTTTTGTACTGTTATGGTTTTACTGCAGACCATTTCAGGGCATGCTTGGGTTCCACTTTGAGCACAACAAATGATATGAACATCCCCTCTGGTCCCAGTTTCTTTCTTTAAAGCAGAAGCACCTAACAAAGCAGAAGAAGGGATAAATTCTGTATACTGAAGGTAGCATACAGAATGTGGAAGAAAGGACAGGCCTCTTGGGAGAAATACAGGAGCGCTGTCAGGGAATGCAGGGATGCTACAAGGAAAGCTAAGGCACGCTTGGAACTAAATCTGGCAAGGGATGTTAAGACCAACAAGAAAAACTTTTCCAAATATATTAACAAGAGGAAGGTCAGGGAGAATGTGGGTCCACTGGTGAACGGGGTGGGTACCCTGGTTATGGAAAACACGGAGAAAGCAGAGCTGCTGAATGCTGCCTTTGCTTCGGTGTCTGTCAGGGGCAGCCCTCTAGAATCCCAGGCCCCAGGGACACA
>VZSG01000618.1:68041-138400 GCA_013398315.1 Nothoprocta pentlandii | reverse complement strand
ACAAACAAATCCAATTAGGGTTTTCTTTTTTTCTGACCTTCAAAGAGACAAATGCAGGGTCACAAGGCCCAAAGATATGAGCCATTCCTAACAGGAAGGGCAGCATGTGAGGAGAAATTTAGGCAACACTTCACACCCACTGCAGCCTCATTCTATGTGTAACTTCTCCTGTAATTCTAATTTTAATTTTCAATCAAATCAACTTCAATCAAATACTAGATGATATTAGAAAAGTGTCTACGGGCTATTTGTTCAAGAGAAGCATTGAGGATTTGGGAGTTGGGGGGTTTTGCTGCAAACAGGAGTAAGACGCTTTCAGATCTATCTCTGATCATTTGCAATGGTCTTCATACAGGGTAACTGAGCAGGCTGTTAGCCCCATTTTTTTTTTTTTAAGTAGATTACTGCTTTGATAGAAACATGCAAATGTTTTTATCAAAAAAAGAGAAGAACTTAAAAACTGATGTATGATTTAAGAACAGAAATTGCAGAGAATACCCAAAGCACAATGAAAGCTAAATCACAACTGGGACTTCACCTATTTGTGGGAATTTATATTTTTCACGGAATCATAGAATCATTAAGGTTAGAAGGGACCTTTAGAGATCATCTAGTCCAATCTCAAATGTTATTTTTCACATAAGAAATTGTAAGTGATACAATGGAATTGTACATTAATTAATATATAAAAGAAGAAAATAGAGGTAATATGCAAAACTTGGAAGCGACTGAGGTCAAAATCACATTTGGGAAAAGAGATAACAGAAGAGGTTCTACTGGGTCCCATTAGGACACAGCATCTATGATGAACAGACAGGTCTGGTACTAGAAAACTAAATTCCAGTAAGAATTGATTGATTCTGGCAGACTCTATGTAGACTGACGAACCCATGCTACTGAAAAAGGTAGGATCTAAAAGCTCTTGCACGCTCCTTGGGACATAGTTGTATCTGAACAGAGATCCATGAAGCTCAGATTTCTATCCTCAAAACCACCAGAAAGGTTGTTGAACATCACAAAAAGCAGTTGTGAACCACGAGACTATAAGAATACAAGTGACACTTCTCCTGCGCATTCCCCACACTGCAGAAGGCTGTAGCTGAGAGATGCTTTGAGCCAGAGATGGTAACTCTGCATTTAAAAACACTTCATGAATTTTCCTTTCACAACAACATGAGCCCTGTCTCTCAATCAGGACAAACTTAGTGTCTCCACACAATGAGTTGCATAGTGCAACTACAAATGTGTAAGGTACTAACTCCTCAATGGACTTTGAAGCTATGATCTATTAGATTCACTTACAAGTTTTTAAAGCAGAAGAAACAATGAAAACTTTTAGGCCACTCATGGATTTCTGAATCTCCATCACAATTTCCTTCAACTGTTCCATATCCGGATTCAAGAGCCTATTTATCTGTCCTTCACAGTGAAGTAATTCTATACCTCTTCTCATCCCTTGAAACCCTGATTTGTATCGTTTTGAGTTCTTTCGAGTAACTTTCTACATGGATATAAAAAACACCTCGTTTTTGTTCTCCTGACTTCCAGCAATGCCTAGAAGCCTACTTGTTTTGCTGACTGTTACTGAGCATTGAGTTGCAGGGAAAGAAAAAATAATTTTAAGGTAGCATTCCATAACTTCCAGTTGAAAAACACAGTAGAAATAGCCAGAAGGTCGACTGGCAATGGCAAAAAGCCCTGAGCAACAGAAAAAACCCTAAGGTCTAAAGGTGAATAAAAGGAATAGAAAAGAGGAAATAAAAAAGATAAACAAGATAAACTCTGCGGCAGTTCAAGGTGAACTCTGCACCCCATGCCACCATTCTGCTTGGGTAATTAGGGAGACTTGGATCCAGACACAAATTAACCCAACTAAGCAACGTACTCTCCGACAGTTAAAACACTTAATACCTATTCAAACTTAGAGATAGAATGCTTCAACTTTGCTCTGAGATTTGATCCCAGTCTCACAAGGTGAAGTTTTGGTATTCACCAGGCTGGGGGAACTTCTTTCAAATTTCACGTCTCATTACTCAACAAGCTCTAGCCGAACCAAAGATGTGCTGTTTTATTAGCTGCTGTTAACGTCTTTGTGGAAAGTCTTTTAAGATGGTTAAATTAGGAGCTAATTTAACAAATAATAACGTTAGCTCTATTTAATTGTCTCCTGTAATGAATAACTGCATGGCTCACTGCCTGCTAAATACTTAATTCATCTTTGGTCTACAAGTGCCTGACTAAAGAATGAGCGAGAAAAAGAAAGCGAATCCAGCACAGGCAGACAGGATGGCCTAAGGCCTGCGAGGGGTCAGGAATAGGCAGCAGGGCCCGAGCTCGAGTTCAGCGACTGTTTCTGCAACACAAGCTGGCGGATACCACCATATTTCCTCAGGGCTTCTTCACAAGCTGCAAGAGCACGCTACAAATGTGCACAATCCCAAGTTACAAGCAGCAAGTGCATGGGCTGCTACATCTTTACGGTGCCATCACTTATTTAACGGGGACTGATTAACAGCAGATAGCACAAGATTCCAAAGATAGCTTTGTGAGCATTTTTAATGGAAAAACAGCATGACTAACTTCTCTCTCCCCCTCTTTACAGTGTTTTCATTTTGTCTTATGGTTTCCACACCGGCATAAAGATAAATCCACACCTCCAGAAAGATAAATCTTTATGGAGAGTGCTGTATTTCTCTTGCTCCTTCCCAGCACATCAGGAAAAGATCAGAAGGGCCTGAGAGTCCTGTCACAAAACTCAGCTGCATTCCGGGATTTCATCCCTGCCTTTATTTTGCTTCAACGGTGTTTTAACTTACAGCTAAAAAAAACCTCTCCTTTTGACTTAAGGTTCTTTTTTGTTTTCTTAATATATAATTACTGCTCTCATACCATTCATAGCAATAAGAGAAAGTGAGTCCAAAGAGCATTTCTTCATCAGAAAATCAGATTATTCAGCTATAGGGACCCAGCAGAGCATTAGCATTTGGCCTGGAGTCAGTTTGGATCCGGGGGAGGAATCGATGCTGTCGGCACCCAGGGTGTTTGTTTCACAGTTATTAGGCAGCTGCAGCCAAACACGGTGCTTCACGGTGTAACACGACTGTTAACAGGGCCGTGTCAGGAAGGCCTTTCCTCAGGGCTTGGCTTTCAGCTTAGGGAAGAAGCAGCACCCAGTTCGGCACCTATTCTTAGCTGCCTCCTCCCTACGTTATTACCAGCGGGCTGTTTTCTTATCCAGAGACTGGCTCACATAAAATGTAGAGAAGTCCTCGGGACAGGGATTAGAGCTGAGGATTCCCCCAACTCCAGAGTTACAGATTCAGGCTCTAACCTGTTTGCTCAGTTTTTCTTTTTCTTTTTTTTTTTTTTCTTTTTTTGATCTTGCTCCCCAGATACCTGCTCCGTAGGGGGTTCTCGTGGACAACATCAGGGGTCCCTCCTCTCCCAGCAACGTGCTGTAATGAGGGGGAGTCCCCAGGCTCCTCTCCTCGGGGAAGGCCTCCAGTTCTCTGCACCGAACCTGGAGGGGACAGATGAACCTTGACTCTGGAAGGACTTGGCAAGCCAGGCACCCCCTTTGCCAGGGATTTCTAACTCCTCCTTCCTGGCAGCCGCTGGCTCCTTGTGAGGGCTTTCCAGCAGCTTTGCCCTCGGCTTGCAAGGGTGACTGCGGGATGCAATTTAGGCACTCTAAATTAGCCGGTGCAACAGCCTGGAGATGCCAGGCAGGTATTTGGGATATAGACCCCTCTCTTTCATCTGACAGTCTGTTTGGACCCCTTCTTAACAGCTACTGGCAGTCAGTGTAGGATCTAATTTCTTTGCACTTCTTTAAAAATTCCATCCATACATTGTATATACGGTCAAAATTGGATCAAAACTTGGTTTTACCCTATCTGTGGACTCTGACTCCTGAAAATCTGTGCAACAGTAAAGAGTGCGTGTAGGACAAGGTCCTAAACTTTTAGATTTTTACTAATGATCTAGTTTAGGAAAACAAATATGGGAGAGAACTCCATGATTTAAATGACATTACCTGATTCCAACACTAGCCCTTGCTTCGTTTTTGCAAAAATAACAAAATTGTTGAAGATTAAATGGTTTGAGCTTTAATTTCTAGAGCCTGGAAAATATTTTGAGTATTTTTCAGATAATCCATAGTGTAGATAGGTAAGAAAAATCTCAGCATCATTAGAATGACAGGAGCAAAATCCCAGCCACCTGACATCCACCCTCTATGAGAAGCTAACTTCAAACTCTCTCCCGAACTCCTATCAACCAGAATCATAGAAAATTATCAGAAATGAGCTGAAGAGCAGATTCTAGAAGATTCCTGACTTAACGCAAAAGAACACACAAATCATTTGGAAAGAGTCATGTAAGACACTTACCAATTCCTGGTGCTACCTAAGCTTAAAAACTAGGCTCTTTTCAGGCCATTGCTTCACCACTTCATTTAGTCTCCTCAGCCTGGCCAAAAATGAGTGGTGAGGCTGTAGGCATGAACTTGCAAGGGATGTGAAGAGAGGGGAAGACTCATCTGTAGTCTGAAGATTTATGGGTCTGTGAATGTTTTAACTTAGTATAAAAACTTAAGAGTAGGCCTGGTATTTGTAGCTCTCCTGCTTCACTAGATCCATGGTGACTGGCATGCAAAAGCAGTTGCAGAATGGATAGGCTTTAATGAAGTGGTAAAACACTGAATGGATATCGTGGAAATCACAGATACCTTGCAAATATATTGATCATAACATTGAAAAATGCCCTTGCATGACTAAAACCTTGCTCTTTCATTCATTAAGTACCTCTGGCAGGGCTCACTTGTCAGCTAATTTTTAGAATCGCAACTCCAATTTTGAGCTCCACAAATAGTGGGGCACTAACAATTCTGCCATTCTCCAAGGATAGACAGTTGTAAAACCACATCTTTTTTAGTAACCCATCAACTTCCAAACTTAGTAACCCATCAGTTTCCAAAAATCAAAATTTCCCTGAAAAAAAAAGGTAATTCCAATACTTGCTTGTGAGTAACCTTTTTAAACCAGACATACAGTGAAAAACTTAACAATTTTAATTAAGTATTTTGTCTCAAATTTGTAAATTTTAGAAGACGCATTTTTGATTCCTTCAGCCTTTTGACAAAGTAAAAAGAATCAAAACAGCTAAGCTTAGCAAAGCCCCACCCAATGTTGTATCTCTGGACTTGCAGACAGTGGGTTTATATCCAATTGCTCTTCCCCTATTTCTGCCCTGTGGCAAAGTGTCCTGGCCCAACTGACTCTGCTTTTAGACATTTCTTGCGAAAGGGCGATTCTAAGCACTTACAATTCTTAAATTTGGGGGCTAACAGCTCTGAAGAGCCGATCTTACATTTAAAGATTTCATTCAGACATTCAAACTTGAACATTATTGGTCTCATTAGCTTCATTTAAAGTCTTAGTTGACTAAGGATTACAGAATTTTCTCACAATAAATAGATGGGAGAAGTGTTCATTATGCTTGCAAACACACGCAGAGAAAGACATGGAATTTTGCTGCTTGGTGCCAACCATGCCGTTGCCTGGCCACATTTCTACTTGCCTTGTGAAAAACAAGCATCAAGCTTTATGACAGGAACATTGCAAAAAACCCTGTTCCGTTGTGTAAAGCTTTTTGGGTGAAGTGCACGAGCCTGCATGTATTTCTTTGCACTGTGCTCACTGCGGGGTAACTGCAGCAGCTGCTCTGCAGGCAGGGGAGAGGGATCAACCAGCTCCCACCGTCAGAGCCTACCCCATCTGATAGGGAGGCTGCATCTGTAAAATGCTTCCAAGGGCAATGTGAGGCTAAACCTTGTTTGCCTGGCTATTAGGTTCTGTGCCAAAGTAATCTACAATGTGTCTCTGGTTTATTTGGATGGAAATTGCTGCTACCTACCCAAGAGGCTCCTGTTCAATAAGAAGTAATTTCAATGATGCGGCTTTCTTTGTAACATAATTATATCGCAGAAGTTCCTATCACTTTGCAGACTTTTCTAAATATCAGTGTGGATCATTCAAAGCAAATAAATTTTCAAATATGAAAGTAGTAGCTCTTTTCCAGCTTTAATTTAATGTTTACCAAATGTATGGATCAGAATGCTGTTTGCTTACTTCCATAGCATATTAATATTTATATAGTACATCTTACCAATTGTTAGGATGATATATTCAGCATTCTTTGAGAGAGCTTTCACGACCATTAACTTCAGCACAGCAGCTCAGCAGACATGTCAGCACTATCGGTGGCCTTAGCACCCTACTTGCCGCGTTTGTTTTCATATTAGCAAAGCTGTATGAGTAAACGACATATCTCTTACACCAGGGTGCTCTTCAAAAGCAAAGAATAAGTACCATATGAAATACCTAACTGCAGGAATTTCTTCTACTAGAGATGCAAACTGCCCACAGATTACAGATTACATTTAATATATTTATATCTATAAATACACAAACATATAATATCCAATATTCAGTGATTTCTGCATTGGTAGACTCTACATTCTAACCTTTCTGAATTTCCTAGACTTATGGGACCCAAATTTGTAGCCTTGCAAAGGAGGCTGTTTGGGCGCAGAACCAATAGGTATCTTGGAGTGCTCAGGATACTTTGGTCTGACACACAGGAGCGTAGGAAGGAGCCCCTTTGCAGAGGTTATGCCCTGCAGTGTTGCCAATCCAATCCCTTCCCTTCTCTCTTAACTGTTGAGTTGAAAGAAAAGTGGCCAAATGGCTGAGGTTCCTTAGCAAGTCTTATTTTCTATAATTCTCTTGACAGAATTATTAAAAGCTGTTTTCCTTGGGACACATTTGAGGTCACTGTAAACTATACAAGGAGAATCTCAGCTAGATTCATCTGGGTTTAACATTCTGATGGAGTAAAGTTACCTTTGCTGTTCCTCTCCTGTTCTCTCATTTCACTGACTGCTCTGCCAATAGGACCACCTGAATACAAACAAAGTTAAGATCTCTTTTACTGAGGCCTTCTCAACATGGCAACAGTAAAATCTCAGCACCACAGAGGCATCTCAGGGGTCGCTGTATGGTGCACTAACAAAAGCAATCTTTGTGGGGAGTCAGGCTAGAGAAGACTTCATTTTTTTCTTCTTTCTTTTTTTCCTCTTAAAAAATCACTTCTATGGTCAAAGAGTGCACTCAAGACATACACAAGACTGACGTGATTCTACAGTTATAAAGAACAGGTACAGCTGTCCCATTCCTCTCCACGGGAGAGAGCAGATCTGTGCACTGAGCCACACAGTGTGCTCCCCCCCTCAATCTTCCTTTTCATTCCATATGTTTTCCTAGGGGTTGCATCCCATCTGTGCGGCAGGACTCTAAACTTCAAAGCTTCACAGCTCTTGTGATTTGTGTGTGTGTGTGTGTGTGTGTGTGTGTGTACACATGTGCGTGCCTTTTAAAGCTGGCACTGCCATAATCAGAAATAACCTGTCTGTCATCTGTAAAGTAACTAAGCAGCTTATCAGAGCCAATGTGAAACGGGTGTATTTTCTTTCTCAGTGTCAGCTTGCTGTTTATTGACACTGTTGTCACTGGAGCTCACATTGTTTAAACTGATGGATTTGCATCAGTGCAGCTCTGCTGGGAATGCTGCATTCACTAGAAAAAGAAAGTCACTCTTTCAAAGAAATTAAGTTTGAATTTTTTTTCCCAATTGCTGACAGATATCTGTAGGCTGTGATTTCCAACCATCCTCTAAAAAAACACCTGCATTTTAACATTGAAATTCATCTCCAACAATGTTAGTACTTTTAGAAGCCATAAAAATGACTGCACAAAAATCTTTAACAAATTGATTGCCATGAATTAAATATTTTATTCTTTCATTACTGAAAACCTTAAACTCTGGGACAAATATCAAGAATGTCTGAAAACGTCACATGCTCACATCTAAGATGCCTTTTTTTTCTTTTTTTTTTTTTTTAGTACTGCACATATTTACTGTGCAGATATTTATCTGTGAAAAATGCATTCAGTTTTTAAATCCATAACCAATTATACTAGAAGCACTATGTGCACAAATCCGAGTGACCAGTAATACAAATAACCATGTAGGGATTTCCTGAAGATTTAAAGGAACCTAGAAAGATCCGCAGTGGCTAACCGAGTAAAGTTTTATCATCGGTTTCCTTATGTTGCTTTGTATTGTAAACTCAGAGTTCATTAACAATCATAATCAACACACCTCACAAATCCCACACATAAAACTAACATAAAATCTCTGTCATGTGTAACTATGAGAGCTGCCTGCTCATCCTGTCTTCTATCTGGTGACATACAGGTGATGCAACTGCTTTTTGCAACTTGGAGAAAGCGTCTTGCTTAAACGCCTATCCATAAATGTTTGGGGTCACTCTTAAGCACACCTAGTGAACGTGCATTAGGCTACACATGGGCATGAACAGCTAGTGGCTTAAACAGCAGCAGCGGCATGGCCAAGATGAATATAATGTAAACGTGAGTCAGAGTTTCACAGGGTTGTTATTCAACAGATAGAGAACAGGACATAACTTAAGTGCTTTGAATTTCGCCACTGACATCCTCACTGATGTTAAATAAATTGTGTTGGAGTCAATTTTCAAGAACCTCAAAGGATCCAAGTTGTATTTAAATTTGGGGGCTGGTGTCTCAAGAGACTCCTTCAACAACATTTGGTCCATAAATCTTTCTCAGGTGACTGATTTATCTCGGTAATTCATTGGTTCATCTACATGGCTATAAAACACTGAGCCAGTTGCCTTAACACTTTCAAGGCCCTTTACGATGTTCTCTCAACAAAGGCACACCATTACCTGCATGGCAAATGTGCACTGAGACCACAATTTAGACATCTAAATAAAATGGTGCAGAAACACCTTGTAATTTTAACTTATCATTAGGAAATCTTGACAACTAGCTATAAATGGTATAATGGTGTCTTAAATGTGATAGCTTAGCACAAGAGCCATGTAATGTGATTCATTAGAAGAATATGAAATCCTAGGCCTCCAAGGGGGAATCATACTTGACTAACCTGATCACCTTCTATGAGGGAGTGACCAGCTGGACAGATGAGGGCAGAGCGGTGGATGTCATCTATCTGGACTTCGTCAAGGCTTTTGACACTGTCCCTCACAGCATCCTCCTGGGCAAGCTCCGAAGGTGTGGGATAGGTGAGTGGATGGGGAGGTGGATTGGGAATTGGCTCAGTGGCAGGGTGCAGAGAGTGGTAGTCAGTGGCATGGAGTCCAGTTGGAGGCCTGTGGTTAGCGGTGTCCCCCAGGGGTCGGTCCTTGGTCTGGTCCTGTTCAACTTATTCATTAATGACCTGGATGGACTCGATGACCTCTGAGGTCCCTTCCAACCTTCTATGATTCTATGATTCTAGGCCTTCTGCTCTCACATTTAAGTCTTTCAAAACATGTCTGAGTTGGAAGAGCAGTGGAAGAGGAGGGAAAGGCTTCCATAAACCTTTACACACGTGAGATCTTGACACGTATTTCCCGCTTCAGTTCAGAGCAACGTGGCTGCTCACACCTCCAGGACAGCCTCACCCTGCCCATCCATCATGTTTGACCACTACACATCGTCCCTTCTTGGAGCTGGCATGATAAAGTGGTAATACGGCAGTTCTGCTTTCAACGAGTACTCTCTTCCCCGTGCAAGGAACCCGTGTACTGGCAGCTAAGCAACTTCAAAGGTCTTTTGTGGCCGTTCTGTTTGCCTGTGGCTGGTTCATTCACGGTAACTACAGCCCTCGCTTCTGCCCTTACTTTTCACTCTACACTCTTCAAAAACATCACTCTTACTGCACTCCCTGTTCTAACAAAAACAAACCACAGCCCTGCACTGATCGGGGAGATCCCTTCAGCAGCTGTTCAGACATTAGAATTGCTGCAAGTAATTTCTTGTCAATACAGCATTCCTAAAAACCTGTGTCTTGTTCCATGAGCCCCGTGGGGCCCACACGATGCCTCAAAGAGCACCCAGAGCCAACCTCGTCCCCCAGCTCCCCACAGAGCTGCGGCTGCTGCTGCGCTCCCCAGTGCACAGGGGTGCCAGCGGTGCCTGCTTCAGGAGCCCTCACGTCTCCTTTTCTCACCCCGCCGGCCCCATCCGCAAAGCTGGGGCTGACTTGCTTAACCCGTCCCAGCAGATAGGCTCCTGCCACCTGCAAATGTTGCCCTCACGTTTTTCAGTCTGCTTCTGCAAAGGAGGCAGGCAGCGCTGCCCGCCCCTCTCCTTTCTCTAAGGCAGCTACTGCCTGCCCTGTAACGCTTCCACTCAGGCATTCCTGTCAGAATTACTGCCAAATAGGTTACCCAAGGCAGCTGCAAAAATTCAGTAATTGCTCTCTGCTGTTTTCCCGCTTTGCAAAAACAGTTTCCATTGCCACTTTCCTTTCAAAGTCTCTCCTGCATGGGAGCGAACGGGAGGCTGCAGTAGCTGCAAACGCTATCCAGGCAGAGGAGGGAGCTTTGCCAGGATACTGCCCGGCTATGCAAAGCTGCCCTAGGGAATCTGGGAGAGCAGGGGTGGGAGGTGCATGCAAATTGTCTGCGCTTGCAGCTTAAGCCAGGCCCATCCAACTTGCCTCGGGCAGCAGGAGATGGAGGCATTGGTTTGGAGAGGAGCTTCCAGGCCGCACTGAAGGGATGCGGATAAACACAGCGCTCGGGACAGGGCTCCGCTGTGCCGGCCCTGCGGGAGCGCAGGGGGCCGGGAAGGCAGGCAGGACCCTGTGTCCTGCACCCGGATCCAGGAGGCACCCTGGGAAGGGCCTCGCTCACAGGGAGCCACGAGCACCGCCGGCCAGCGCGGCTCTGGTTCCTGCAACACCTTCAAGGGGTTAAAGCCTTTACAGCAATTAAATCTCCTCCTCTTCCCAAGAGGGATCATTTCCAGTGGCATTTCCCAATCGGAAACTTTCACTTCCACTCAAAGCTTCACAACTCCTTCAGTGCACTCTGCAAAATGGTGACAAATTGCACAATGCTCCCATCTCTAGTATCCAAAGTGAAAAAGACCCTCCCACACAAAATAGATCAAATGTAAAAGAAATCTGAAATACACTGGAAAACCTATCAAAAATGTACAGTACAAGAAATGCATTCAAGGGCCAAGTTGAGACACTAAAACTTCTCCTATTTACTGTTTTATAATTTAGAAAAAGAAAAAAAACCTTTTGAGATGTAGTTTTGAAATCAGACAAAAAATGTTGATTTGCCTTTTTTTTTTTTTTTTTTATGCTATTCCCCTTTTTCCCCCCAAACAAGGGTTTTCTCCACAGCAAGCGCCGTGCGAGCGCTGCGTGGCCACATACCTGCAAATACTTTGATCCCTTTGATCTACTTTGGTACTACCTTGGGCATCACAGGCGTGCAGTACCTTGCCAATAAAGATTTTTGAAATTTATATTACTGGTGAGAAGACAAGTGCAATCTTAGGCGCTCACCACCCCACTCATTTCCCATGGCAAAGCTGTAAACTAGCCTGTTGCTATTTGAATGCGAGGTCAACGGAGAGAACGTTTTTCCTTCTGAGATCAGAAAGCACAGCGTAACTTAGCCTCTCTTTCTACAAAATGTTTTCTTACAGAGAGAAACGGATGTATGTGTTTGATTTACAGATGCATTTTTATTCCTGTTGCTAATTTAAAGCTTCCATAATAACTATTTTAATACCCGTAATTATATTTTTAATAGTAACAACACTTAGGACATCTTTAAACCCTCTGTTTAATGGACCAGGAAAAAGAATATTAAGGGGATTTCTACTGGTTCAGTGCAATTCCACTCAATACTCACATCTGTACTAGAGTTATGTATCCTTAAGCATCTCTAGCAACTTCTTTTAAATATTATTTTCAGTTTTGTTAATGCTGACTGCTGTTAAAAGCTAATTAAATTGGGCATTTGCCAAAACTTTCTGGGATGCTGGAATTTTCAGCTTTCATTTCCAGGTCATTTTCCAATAACTCATCCCATTCCCTTCTGTCCTCTTACTACTTTGTCACTGTAACATTTGTGTGTGACAATAATGTGGTATTCAAGTTTCTGACCTACACTCTGACTCTTCAGTGTTTATGTTCCCTTGAGGCTTTCCTTTCCTCTGCCACTATAGCAGTGCCTCTAAAATCATTTAGCATTTCACTTTAGATCAGCTACAAAACAAGTAGAAATAAGGTGTCAAAACATTGGTTTTGGTTCTTCTTCATCTAACTTGCCCTGGCTACGTGCCTTGAAAATCCAGAATAAGGATTGTCACATTGTCTTCCCTGTAATTATGTTTGCTAGGCTTATCCTGGTTAAGCACTTTCCTTTATTCTGGGGACTCTAAACAGACCTTAGAATGAGCCACATTTGCTGCCCCCAAAATGACATTCAATTCGTGTCAAAGCATCAGAGGAAATAAGAACAAAAGTCAGGCTCCAGCAGCGCCCTGCTCAGCTGCAATGAATAACCAAAATACCTTGAGTCTAGCATTTGCATTTCAGATTGCCCCGTGGGTTTTCACACTCTCCCCTCAATATGGGAAGGCCACGGGAAGCCTTCATCAGTATTCATTCCCTCTGCCCTTATCTGCTCCCACAATCTCCTCCTCCCTCCTCCAGTGACTGCCAAAGTCAGATGCAAGCAAAAATGCCCATCTTAAGCACATGCCAATGCAGCTCAGGGGATGCATTTGCTCTTTGGTAAATGGAATACATTGGTTATTTTTAAATGGCAAATGCTAGAAAGGAGGAGCTAAGAGAGAGACCTCGTAATACAGGCATTTCTGGATCTTGTGTTTTTCTTAAAAAAAAAAAAAAAAAAAAAAAAAAAAAAAAAAAAAAAAAAAAAAAAAAAAAAAAAAAAAAAAAAAAAAAAAAAAGAATATCACAATAATATCAGGCTGAGGGGAACTTCCTGGTTCCCTTGAATCCAGTTCCCTGCTATTCAGGCAGCCATGCCACTGTAATCACTGAAAACAGGAAAGTTACCTTCCCACCTGTCCTCACACACACATACAGTTACTCTGTGTCCAGGTGCATATTCCAGAGCCGAGGAAGGACAGAAACACCTCCTTTTTCCCACCCCAAACGTACATACAGCCGCTTTAAATGCCTTCATTTGGCCAGCTTTGCTCCTTAACCTAACGAGCTCTTTCTTCCTTCTGGATCATGGCTCTCCCTCTTTCCCCTTTCTCCACTGGACTCAGGGAGCCATCGTATCTCTCTCCAGCCTTTCAGGACTGAATAACCATGCTCCCTCGCCTCCTCCTCAGTGAGGGAACCTTTGCTCCCTCCATCCTCACACTCGCTATTCTCCCTTCCCTCTGCACTCTGTCCCTAGCTGCTTGTGCTCACATTTTCCTGCCGTTTAAGTGGCTTTCTCTGTACACCTGGTGCACATTCCCATTGCCTTAACAAAACTAAATCATATCTGCTCTCAATCTTCATTTTGAAAGGTTAAACGAAGTGAAATTCTTTTGTTTGCCTGCACGCAGAAATTGGCAGCTTTCCTCTGCAGCAGTTCCAGCCTGAATCTGGACTAATCCTTCTGACTGCAGGGAATCAGTTTCTTCATATAGGTTTTTTACTGAATAGAAAATACCTGCGTTGACATCACTGACATTTCCTGTCTACATCATTTTGCTGGATCATAGGCTTCTGTGTTCAAATACCTTCACAAAACCCTATCCCTCCTCATTTCCTTCCCAGTGACTAGTACCTGGCTTATATATATATATTTTTGTTTTTGTTTTTGTTTTGCAATGTTCCTCTTGAATGCATACTGCTTTGCCCTTCTGACTTCAACCAGGTTTCTCCTCCTCCGGTCCTTAAAACTGCCCTATTCTTGGTTAAGGTATATCAATTCCTTTCCGTATTTTGCTGTTCCTTATCTCTGCGTAACAAGGAAATGTTTCTAGCAAACTCCTTTCCTATGCCAAAAGCCTTAATAAAAACATGGAACAACACTGCTTTGAGTTTGATCCTTGCAGAACTCGCACACGTCTTTCTCTAGCTCAGTCCCTCCCTTTGCAGCACAACACATTGTCATTTCCTTCGTGCTGGGCTCCATAAACACCTTTCAAATCTTCTGCTAGCCATACTCCTCTCCACCTCTGCAAATGATCGATTTTGGCACCGCATCAAAAATGCCCTTTTGAAGTCTATCAAAATGAGATATATTGCATTTCCCTTGTGTATAAAATCGATAGCAACATGTTTTGGGTTATGTTGGCATGCTGTATTTTTCATAAAATCATGCTGTATTTTAGTCCTTTTCTGTTTACCTTGATGTCCATGATTCCCCCCGCCCCCCGCAGCCAAACGTGGCCCATATTACTGAACTCTGAGGAACTTTCTCTACTAAATTGTTTAACTTCTCTTTTCCTCTCACCTCCTAAAATATTTTTCTGTTCTCCAACCTGGCTGTTCAAATACACTTGCTACTACTAGGGTTTCAAAACTTCCATCTACTTGCTACTATCTACACATCTACATTTGCTTTACACAGATTCAGCTAATACACAGCTCCGATGTTATAGTAAGCCTCTTATATATAAAACATGACAAAAGTGTCATTTTTTTTCAATGGTTGTGTCATAGTTGATGTTATTCACAGACTTAGTGAAGTTGTATCAAGAAAAAGATTTCCTGAGTTCCCTTTCATGCTAATGAAATCATGTGTCTTCATCTATATGTCCTATCTGTATTACTAAATATCTACAAAACATACTTAATTGCTGATGCTATAAAATGATAAAGCATTGATAACACAATACTAATTAGACTGATTAGTGTCTTGTAAAAAACATATTAAACTAATGAGGGCTGGTGGATGGCTGAAAATATTTAACATTATACCAAGACCTAACAATCACACTGCATCTTTGCTGCTCACAACACAAAACCATCATCATCATTTGCATCCCCTGGGAGCTAGAAATGAATATGGAAATGTCAGGTACCAGCCACAGAGAGATAATTCCTGTCAGCTACAGCTGGAGACTGATCCTTATTAGGACTAATCTGTCACAGTAAAGAGACCACTGGTAATACACTGTGCTTACAATCACCTTCACATGGCATAACTGAGAAGACCTTGGGACACTAGGCCCTTTAATGAAGCAGTAAATGGGAATTTGCAGTGATGCATCCAAGATCTTTTTCAGTCCTGGATAGTGAACAGCATTCCTATATGATAATTAATATGTTTTAGAACTGTAAAAATGGAGCATACAGAAACACAAGGACACTTTGCTCAAGGGTTTTGCACTTTTTTCTTTCATTTTGAATCCAAAATGGGGTGGGGCAGAATTTCACTTTCTCTAACATTAGTCACTTCTGTGGGTGTTTATAATAAACAGTGTTTATTTTAAAAAATACATTTATACTGCTGTCTAGCACTAAGGCCAAGTAGCATGACACAAATTGTGTTCATACAGCTGAACTCTTCCACCCCGCAGGAAAGGCCATATCCAAGTTATTTACTGGGAACAGCTCCTGGACATATCAACCTTCTAAACTTGCCAAGAACTATCCATGAGAAAAAGCTTGTGGGCCAAGACCAGAACAGTGCTGAAAACTTAACCCTGTGGATACCTTCACAGCAGAGCTCATGACCACGCTTGTCTGCTGTGCTAGTACAGGCTTTTCCTTAAGGTGACCTCCCGAGATAATGCCAGAGACTAAGCCAGTGCCTACATTTGAGGCTCGACACTAGAATGCCCTTCCCTTCCCCTGCGTGTCATGTAGATGAAAGGAGGCGAAGGAAAATGCCCTTTAAGGGCACGCTCACAGGTCCCAGCCTTCTGGCTCCTGGTACACGTGCTGAAGTGCTAGTGCTGTTTCAGCTCAGCGAGAGCTTGGCCACGCTCTCTGATAGGAGCCACGTTCACCCAGTCCATGAGCCCACTGAAAGCAACAGGGAGGAGCTCTCACCTGCGCCATGGCCTGGAGCCACGGTCATAGATGACTTCCTTGGGAATCAACTGCCTTTTTATTATGAACATCTATCCACATATTTAATGAAAACAATTTTTAATCTCTGAGTAGCAGCTAGAGAACTGATAATCTTATTAAAGCAAAGCTTCAATAAGCTAGCTTTAAGCTAGGTTTTGCTAGCTTAGCAGTCCTTGGAAAAGAAATATACTTAAATGACAGCAGTGCTTTTTTTTTAATTAGTATTAATTGTTTCAGGCACATTGCAACAGGCACATAAAAATGTATTGAGATTTAGGTTAGCAAATAGAGCCTTCTTTGAATCAATACAGATACTTCCGTAGCACAGACTCGAAGCCCAAGGAACAGGCTACCTGCCTGCCAGAGATCCCTAGCTGCATGTTAGGGACTTGACAGACTTGTGCAAAGTGAGACTTGTTATTTTCTCTTGCCTCAACTATCCGGTGGAGAGCCAGCACAGAAGCCTGATGAGATGGAGGCAAAGTGGCAAAGGTCTGGTCCCGTGAAGGCTAAGGGCTCACGAAGGAAGGAGAGAGGATGCTCACACAGCAGCTGATGCCCAGCGAAACAGCGACGTTTGCTTCTGTACCACTCCCTCTCCTTACCTTGGTATGAGCCTGAAGAAATACTTCCTGCATGCAGGGGAGTTCCCAAGGCTCCTGCAAACAGAGTCACAGGAAACACGTACACCAAAGGCAGGGCATGGTAGCAGAAATAAGCAGTGCAGAACCGATCAATGGTACAAGCCCATGCCAATTTAAGCAAATAAACAGATATAAACTAGCCTAATTCAACTGATGCTCCTATTTATTTTGGAACAACAAGTAAGATTCTCAGCTGATCTTAGCTTACCTCAGCCAGGGATGTAGTCTGAAGGAAAGTCAGTGTGATTCACTGCATCTCTCAAAACATCCATATGCTATAGTAGGCTCTTATCTCTACTTCAATGAAGAATATCAGGCTTTGCCAGCAGGTGTTTTCACAGATAACATGAGCACTTAACGTTACCCAAAGCTCAATAATGTAAAATGTATTTTCATATCCACCCGTTACTCTTGGATACACAACTGTAGAGAAGATGCTCAGACCACATACGGCAGCATAAAGACATAACATTTCTCCGCAGTAGCGTAACGTCGCCATGCCATGAACTGGATTCCTGTAATGAAGCCAACACGGACACCCCAGCGAGCCCTAGCCCTGGCCGCCAGCGGCTCTGCAAACCCAGCAGGGCAAAGCACCCGTGACGGGTGAACCTCACACACTGGCTGCTGCAGTTTGGATACGCACGTGGAAGCTCAGGTGTTTATCTAAACCCTCGGCATCTGCAGAACAGGTAGGGAAATCTCATGAAATCCCTTCTTTCAAATCAACCGCCTATAGTCATGTGCTGAGATCATTAGGAAATATTTATTCATGTGAAAAAGCCTGCTAATCTCAAAAGAGGTATTTTATACAGAAATATCAAAAACTGTAGTTTACATATAAGGAATTTTCAGTTTTATTGAGCCCAAGAAAGGTTTCATACTGTCTCAGCGCCTGCCTGCTCTGCTCTCACAGGAGCTGTAACTCAAACGCCTCATGACTCCCTTAGCTTGCATGAGTCAGGATTCTTGGCAGAACTACTCAAAATATTCCTCCTTTCTCCCGGAGCCTCTTTCACACAGACCCGCTCACCACTTGAGTTACGTTACTCTAACCTGTGAGGAAGCTCATCCCGTAACTGCAGCACTAAGAAATGCCGACTGCAGAGGGAATCTGCTTATGGAGAAGGAATGAGCCTCTAAGAGACGTACTGCAACTGCTCTAAGGCAGCACACAAGCTCAAGGGCAACAGGCGTCAAGTCAAACCAAATAAATATGCTTCCATTCAGCTGAAAAAATGAAGTAGAACATACTGTTCTCCTCAGCTTTTTAAAGAGACTGCTTGTAAGAGCCTTCTGAACCAAAAATGTGCAAAACTATTTCTTCTGAGAAGAATTTTGCTTTCTGATGGAAGAAGACCATATAGAAGTAAAAACGTGAGAGTATCAGACTTATCTTTGTGGAGGAAGACTTCCCTCGGGAGCGCGTGCCAGTTACTCTGAGGCACCAGGCCAGGCATCATCTCCCTTGAGCCTTGCCTGTCATTAAAAACATAGAGTCAAAGCAGATGAAGTTGACAGAAAATGACAGAAAAGGGGAAAAGATGATGAAAATTTAGACATTGATTTTTTTCAGATTGGAAATCATCTGTACAGGACTGTTATGTGTACTTGCACGTAACTGGCAACAGCAACAGCACTATTTGTAAATGGTGTTTTAATCAGTTTTTATGTGGGAGGTTATTTTATAGCAATTGCCTTTAATGTTGTGATTGTGAGTCAAAATCTGTCATTAGACCTTCTGCTTAGAAGTGATTTTCTTCTTACAGCCTGTTGCGTGCTACGGGAAGGTCTGAAATCACGAATGCCTTTGCTGCGTGTTCAGCCCCGCGGCTCTCCCGTGATCGCAGCACAATTGAGCCCTCGCTGGAGGCAGAGCCGGTCTAACCAGCTCCCCCGCAGAGGCACCTAGTGCGGCACTACGGCCACGGCTGAACTGGAAGTTGTACAACTGTCCTCAAACAGAGAGGTGCTTCAAGAAGCAGAGCTGGCTGCCGCGTGCCCGGCACCGGCAAGCTCTGCAGGCAGCCTCCCTGCGTAAGGATGCAGCATGCCGTGGGCCCACCTCATACTGGCAGCGAGGCACCAGGCAGCACGGGGTTCAGAACGGCCTTCAACACGGGAACTAGTTCCCCGTGCAGGTTTTGCAACCTCAACTCTATTTTTTCCCCGCACAGTTTTACTAAGGCTACCTGCACCCTGCCCATTTTCTTCCTGCCATAACAGAGGCAGCTCCGGTGTATTTTCCACAAAACATGAGCTAGTTCCCCTCTTCCAAGGCAAACCCTAAAATGCAGAAAGGGAGAACTCCACCTTCTGGCAGACGGACGAGTCAAAGAAGAGAGAAGACAACAGACCGTGCTTAGTTTTTCAATACTAACCATAAGATATATTCTGCTGTTCTTATTTCCATCATGCCAGATGGATCTCAGGAGACTTGAAGTGGCTAAATTAAGGCTCGCTTTGAGGAGGATGCATCCAGTGCTGAATAACTAACCAGCTCAGTGCTGGAAAAGAAAGATTCTTATTTCAGTGCAAGGTAGAGAGAAGCTGCAAACTCAGCAGGTCAGGGCTCTATGACGGGCATCCCTGAACTCAAGTACAGCTAAGAAACCTCAGTACATCTCCTGGCTCTGTTACAAATGCTTTACTACCCACTCCTTAGGTCAAATCCTTTGAACCTTTTGAGCTGGTTCCTTTCTCATACAGGTTTCATGGTTCACACGCAGAATCCATACAGTGAAGTTCAGAAAGCAATGATGATTTTCACATAGGCAGCAACAAACTAGCAACAAAACTAGCAACCAAATCACAACTAGACACCCCAGTGTGACATTTGTTTGCTGTCCAAGCCTGCACTGATGGAAGACTACATTTCATCAGCAAAACTGTTGTACTCCTGAAAAACTCAACACGTGCGAAGCTTTGAGTTAAAGGGCAACGTTTACTTACTGCAATGTATTTCTGCTGACAGGATTATATTAAGGAGATCAATCAACCAAAATCCAGCAAAAAGAAGCTAGAGCAGAAAGATGCATTTTAAGTATCTCACATTTGCATGGAAAATCCAAAGGAGACATACTGGGTTTCAAAAAATGCTGTATGAAATCTACTTTCCATTACACAATATAATATTACTCAACTTTCTTAAATTAAAAAAAGGGAAAAATTCTGTCCTGCTTGCCATGCAAAATAGCATTTAACATTATGACTTCGGTGGGATTATTCAAGAAGCGTCATGGTAAGAGGACCAGAATCTTGCCCAAACTGAATAATTGCTTTTCTAGTTGCGTTATACAGCAAATTCTTTGGAATAAACAGTGTTGATTACCAACAGTCAGCATTTTTAAAAAAATAAAAATCAGGAATATGTTGCATGAGGTGCAATCATTTGAGCTCAACTGTTGCATTTAGTCCTGTTAACCCAGTGGGCTCCTACATCTAATATCATACACGGCATTCAATCACATTCCTACCCTTGAAAGGTGCAGTAAAACAGATTTGCTTGCTACCCCTGCAAGGATGATGAGCAGGTCCTCTGCAAGATGCAAAGCCAGGTTAACCTGCATATCGCTAGATGAGAAACGTGCCCACCTGCCACTTCCACTAAGGGACACTATTAAATTGTGCCCCCTGTGCATGGCCCTAGTTTATACCAGCATAGGCGAGCTCTTCTGGAGCTCCTCACATAAATGCCGAGGCAGGTAGTGGTGGGTATTCCCATTTCAGGGATAACGGTCTCTAAAAAACACACCCTCATCTACCTGGGGTCAGTCTATCAACAAAAGCAACTTTCAGTCATGGCATTTTTCTTCCCCAGACATCACAAAAGATCATCAGAGTATAGTATTTAAAACCTTGGCTTTATCCAGCGTGTCTGGATTACTTAATAATTTTAACAGGTGTCTTAAGAACTTAATTTTCCTACTGTGGGAGACGGTACCCAGTCTTATATGCCACACTTACAGAACCTGCTCTGGGGAGCTGCATAGCACTTACTAATAATCCAATTGCTTATTACCAGACCATTTTTAAGCCAATGGATTAATTATGTTCCTTTTTTTTTTCTTTTTTTTAAATTCAAGTTATTTTTGCACCAGATTATTTTACATCAAATGATGCCTTCTACCATTATCACAAAATGAAATTATTAATTGAACTACAGCAAGGAATAATGCACATATAATACTCAAAGCACTCTGATATCAAAGATCTGAAGTTGAATATTCATATTTGCATATATGTATATAAATATGTAATTTATATGATTTGATTCTGTTAAAAAAGGCCAAAAGCTTCATTAAAACAGTGTACTTTTATGTCAAGGGAGAATTCAGTATAGTGTAAAACAGCCCTCCCTTCTCCAAAACAGACAGCTAGAGCAAGTACTCCGAAATCCCTTCTGCTTTCCCCTGCTCACTGGATGCAAACAAGGAAATGCAATCCCATAAGCACCGAGGCACGCACAAAAACACCTGGGGCGTAAGCTGCTCTTCCCGCCTTAACTTACTGCTCCCATCTCGGCTGTTGGGAATCTCTGCCATGACCTGTGAGGGAAATTCAGATGTAGGTCACGTGAGGGAATGTCTCTAAGCCCTCACTTGATCTTGATCTTGTCTCTCAGGGCTTGGTTGGGAGCAGGCCCTGGTGCAGCGTACCTACAATGTGCTCTAATGCTTGCTGTGAATGCGTGACCTGCCAGCGAATCAAACAGGACTGAGAGGGCCTGGGATTTGGGAAAGCAAAATAATTCCAAACGTTAAAAACTTTACAAATGTGCCCAAATACACAGATAGTTGTTTTTAATGCTGTGTGTGTTCTTTAAATGGGAGAGAAGAGCTTTCCTGGACAGCGTGGCCAAGTTTAGGCTGTGCCCAGTCCCCGGGTATCACCAAAATGCACATGCAGGCGCAGGAAACAGCATGGATGTGCTGTCTACAAACTGTTTCCTCTCCTACCTCACTTGTGCTGGTGGCACAAACTTGCTGAGGTTGTTCATGTGGAAGTCAGTCTTAGAGAACAGAGTTTATAATTTCACGTTATGTTTAAAGGTCTCTGATCCCCAAATTCACTTCCATATTTCCCTACCTTGCTGTTGGTGATTTTACCATGAGCACAGGTCTGAGCTGTCCACCTGAGACCCTGCCCGACTTCAGTTTGTCCTTATATTAATAGCTCCTATACCACCATGCCAGCTAGTTAGAGATCAAAAATACAGATTCTATCTCACAGCTGATACCAAGGAGTGAAGGGCAGAGCAGTGCATGAAATGGGATTCTGTCCTTTCCCTCCTCCTTCTTGGGCATACGTAAGCTCAGCACAGCCACGAAATACAACTAGTACAGAGAGCTCGTCCTGCCCTTGCACTTCAATTTCTTGATCACGGCATCAGCTGAGACATTTAACAGGCAAAAGACATTCAAGGAAAGGCTTCCTAGCTGGCACCGACTTAGAACCTGCCCCCTGCCTGCACTGCGAAGCAGAGGAGAACCACCCCAGTGCACTGGCCCTTGAACCTCCGGGCCCCAAGGGCTTGCACATGTAGAAGAAGGATGCTGTAAATCTAGGGCTGAGGCTTTACTTCACCAAAAAGGTAGTGAGTTATGGCTCAGCCCGGGGCGCTGGGCCAAGCTCCACACACGGCGTGGGCACGGGGGTGCCATCTATCAGCTGAGCACGGAAGTCCAGGGATTGGCGTTGAATCGAGAAGAGCACTCACACTATTGAATTTTCAGCTAACTCAAGAGCTAGAATAGCACAATTATCAATCTCTGACACTGAAATGTTCTTAGATTGGTACTGTCTCGAGCAGCACAAATGGCTAGAAGCAGCAGAAGGCCATGAAAATCTGTAAGAAAAAGATGTCAAGTAACAGCAATAATATTTTTCCAAAATATTATCCATCACCCAAACTTCCACATGTAAAGCATAAAGCTGAAAAAGATTATGCACTCTATTGCCTTCATATTTATTTGTATACGTATCTTCTCTAATTTCTTTCTACCCAGCACAAAAGCTGTATTAGGAAATAAGGCACATTGAGGGAGCTAGACTACATATATAGCTACATATATAGTTTATAGAGCCAGATAGAAAGACACCTCTAGTTCTGAGATATGAGAAGACACTTCCTATTATTACTAAAGAACTGTAGAAAATAGAAAACAGGCCAATATATTAATCACTTTCACTCTTTCTGGTCAAAAAAGAGCAAAGTCTCCTAAAAAAGAATCATCTTTTTTCTATCAGTCAAAGCTTTAGCATCCAGATTGTTTTCTGCAGTTGGCAGTTAGAGAGTTAAATATAGTCACTCCTTTATGAACTATATGAAAATTCCTTCTGTAAGGGAAAACACTGCATTTTGAGTCTTTCCCTCTCACCCCTGCTCACAGTACCTAGGTTGCCCTCCAATTTTTCTTGTTTTTCTTCAGACCCGTCCGTCCGTCATGCCTGCACATCGGGTGTTTGAGATGCAACTCCTTTAAGGAAGCCTCACGCCTACCCTGACTAGCTTGGCTCTGTCCTACTGACTTGACAGCCTGAGGTTTGATGAGTGCTTGGTGCACTCTTTTGGATAATCATACGTCACAGAACCACTCGTGTGGCAGCCTCCACTTAAACGAGCGTTTAAGAATATTTCAATTTCCTGAAGTTTCACCAGACTAACATACTGGGTTTCAACCAATCCGACCCTTTTACCACAGATGTCAACATCTATTGATGTCGCCAGAGAAGCCTGTGCTGCTCCAGGATCATTAGTCTTTGAAGTGGCTTGGGCAGCACTCAGGCTTTGTCAGTTATTTTTTATTTTTTACACTCATGAGAATAAGCTAAAAAAAACAGTGCTTTCATTAAAACTTACTTTGTCATCTTCAGGACAAAAACAGTCACAGCCTCACGAGCTGGTTACTTTGAAATGACTCAGTGAGAAGAAAAAATGTCTTAATCTAAAAGCAACAGAATTTGCAAACTTTTGTCTGCTTTTTGGCCATCATGTTAATACAGAGACTTTCTTACAGACCAGCTTGCTCCCTTCCACGCCGCAGCAGGAACTTGCTTGCCCGTGAAGCCCAGCACGTAGCTCTCAGATGGCATCGAATGGCAGGGAACTTGATCAGTGGCAGCCTGTTCCCAAGCCCCACACAAAGCAGGAAGTTTTAGGTCCCATACCCCAAGCTCCAACATGAAATTATAGATATAGACAGAACAACCCCCTCAGAAGCTCCATGCATGCCAGGAATTTAAAAGCCATCAAAACTTGATGTCTTGGTGTGATTCAGCTCTGTATGTTCCCTATGCAGAAATTTTGAAATTATGACTTCCTGGAGCATTCCCAGCATCATTCCTCACTGAAATGAGGTACTTGATATCTGCTGCTGTGGGTAAACCATAGTGTATTTTGGGAAAGGGCAGTGTTTCTCCGTGTGAAAGTTAGCATTTTTTTATTTGGATTTTATGCCTGCAATATGAGAATCACTTTCAACAGGCAGAGAAATGAAATTAGTTTGAGTAGAAGTTAATATACTTCATATTTCATCCGCAGAGAGTTGCTTCGTGGACTCACTTAATATATATGTTAACCTAAACACACAGTATTAAAATTTTAATATGGAAACAATTTCCTTGTAAATGCCAAAAACACAAAAATGGTACTGCAGACTATATTCAGATACCCAAATAAAGTGGCATATTGAAATACTGTTGGTATGCTCACCATATGTACCTATGGGTATATATTCATTGGGGAACAAATCACTTCTTCAAAAGTGCCTGTCTCCCAGCGTGGATGGGCAAGAACGAAATGCCTTTGAGAACTCCTCTGCAGGGCCCTGCATTGGGGCAGTATCGCAATGGATGAATTGAGTAACTACAAAAAAGGCCACGAATCAAATGAAAATGCAACCTTGAAAAGAAGTATTTATAGACAATCTGGAAACTACAAAAATCAAAGCTACATTGAGGGCTTTTAGCTGCTTGACATTTTTTTGTTTTCAAACCCAAACACTGTGTGTATGTATGTGTGCAGAGAGGTGTGTGTACTTGAACACAGCCTGCTGCCAATAAATTACTTAGGCAATTAACAGGGAAGCAATGTCAGTGAGGTTTTACACAAAACAACTTCAGCAGCTTTGAACTATTTATGGCTCAACATGTATAAAACCTGAATGTTGTCCTACACAAAGTGCATACAAGACTCCTAATCCCCGTTTTTTATTGCTGCTGTCTCCCCTCCCGGAGCACAGAGCTGGCCATGTGCTATCTTACACGCCAGATTTGGCTATGTATATATACCACATTATAGGTTTCATGAGCAAAAAGGAGAGATTCATAATCACTAGCTGACCTGCACATACATTTTTACACAAGCTTTCTTTCCCTATTGAAGAAAATAAAAAAATAAAAATAAAAATAAATAAATAAATAAATAAATAAATAAAAGAGGGACTAGTTTAACTCCATCACAGGAATTAAACTTTACAATTAACTGCCCCTTACGATGGCATTGCCCTCTGCTGTTGGTGGCTTCCCCTTCCATCCTCGTTTTCACGAGCAGCAAATGGCTTTTATCCTCATACATTTCTCAGTCAACAAGGTCTATAAGCACCCCTTCCTTGCCATTACTACTCAATATCCCAAATCATCATGGGATATAGTTAAGGATCTCATCAAGAGTAGAAATGTGCTGAGCGTGTGTCTCCGAATTCTGCCTCCTCTTTCCTCCAGTAGAATCTAACCAGTTGAAACTGGGCTGTCAGGCCATCATTTAGGTAGATACACATGGTTTCTGACATCAACAACAGCGAAATTTGTAGCAAAGTTCACTGTTTTTACTTATTTCAGTATGAAGAACCTTCTAACCAGAGTTACACTGCTATTTTTGCTGCATGAGGCGTAAAAGCTATTGAGAGGAGAAAAGGGACTGCAGACAGGGATTTGCGACGGCCGCACGTGCCTTTTCCTCTATCCGCGTGCGCACGTGTCCCCAGGCCCAGCCCGGGACGGATTCAGCGCTCGCTCCCATGCCAGGCAGCCAGGCCACTCACACTAGCGCTGCCTCGTGCCAGCCAGGCGACACCCCACGCTTCCCGCCACGGAGCGAGCGCACACACAAAGCTCCCCGCCGGATTGTTCCGGAACAAAGCAAGCCTGGTAGGCGGCACTTCTTTTTCCACGCTGAGCTTATTTGCTCTGCTGTTGTGAACGCCAAGCCTTGCACTTGCTCTTTTGGCTTTGTCCTTTCTACAGTCTGCCTGGGGCACTTCAAAGGCAAAGATGCTCCCGAGAATCGACGGTGGGAGCAACGACGGGACAGTCAGACGTGGAGCCAAACGTGGCCAGAATTTACCGTTTCAGTCCAAGTACCTCAAACCTGCCTGTGTCCTTCTCCACTCAGGACCGGCTGGAAGCCCTGAGCAACCTGCTTTCACTAACCTAACTCCCTACTAATTACTAACTAAAAGAAAAAAACCTTTTGCTTTTCTCTGTAACCTATTACCTCTGTTTGCAGTCCCAGACATAATAGGAAGCAGAAAGGCATTTTAAAACTTAGTTTTAACCGAGTAATGGGTAATCACATTTCTTCATTTGCCAGAAAAGTTTTAATTAGACTTTTTCAAATTTTGGTCAAATACTTCCATTCATTCTTCTTTCAGGCCCTCAAAATACCCAGCCTGTACCTTGGCAATGCCAGAAGATGACAACAAACAGCAGGCACACCACCAGACACTGGAAGAGATCACTCTTTTCTTCCTTTTCCCTCATAACAATAACAAATATCCCATTGACTCTTGATGCATCTCCTGTATTTGCTCTTCTATGATTGATCCCTAGGATATCCCTCAGAACAAACTTTCAATTTATTGAGATGTTAAAATGCTGCTGTGCATGTTGCCCTGGAGAAATCTGTTTCATCAGGAGGCAGTCTGAATGTTTCTGGATTTGTCCATGATATATACTTTGTACTGTTTAGGCATTCAGGTACCTTCAAAACGTACAGGTTGGCTAATTTAGAGAGCTGCTTACATGTGTGCCTTTCCTGCCCAGCAGAGAAACACCTGCAAGGCCCCTGGCCAAAAACTGCCTCTATTTTGGCTTCCACTCCTCTGCTTCGGAGTTACCATGCTTGATACAGCTTGAGGCATCGCAGCAGGGAGCAGAGAGGAGGCTTTTATGCTTCTGAGCTTCAGCACAAATGCTGCACTGAATTTCTCAAGGTAGCTTTTAGGTATGAGAGAGCACAAGGGGCCCGGCTCTTGCTCACTTGAGCTCACACTGCCAGAACAGGCAAGATGAGCATCAGCCTGAAAAAAAACTGGAAACCCCTGACATACTGCACGATGCTCTCATTATGGAGCTGACAATTTTGGGGGACAAAAAAATAAAAGAAAAACCAACACTGTTGTCATGCCCTGCAAACTGCAGCCAGCGCGTACGAGCTCCTACCCCAAATCTGCAGCCCAGGAGCCAAAGGAGGAAGTAAACAGTGAGAGATTTTGGACGGCCCCAGGAAGAAGGAGCAAGGAACTGTCCCTTTTCATCTTTTCAAACAGTTCTACTTTTTCCACTATTTCCTTTCATTCATTTTTCTTCATCATCAGAAACTAGTAATTTGTTTTGTTGTCAGCACTTCTGTACCGTGAGGGTTTAACACGAGGGTTTAACACAAGCATTCCTATGCTTTGTACCTCTTGGACAGAGGATACTCCCCCTTTCCACAGAAAACCATGCTTTTTTCATTTTTCAAACCTGTAACTGCCTACTTCAGCTCTACTCTGGAAATGAAGTGCACTAAACTCAGCTGATACAAATGATAGGGAATATTTCAGTATGATATTGTTATTTCAGACATAAGATGACCATCCACTTTCAAAACATATGTAATACAATTCTCTTTCCCTTTGCCTACAGGGTTGTCTTTATTAGCAAAGCACCAGTAATTCAGAGCAGCTTAAATAAACACTATCTCCTGTTTTCTCCCGAAGACTTAGATATTCTTTCTACTCATCTGAGTTATCTTCCCCACTCACTACTGATCTTCACAACTTTGTTAAGTCAGCACAGCTAACAGGGAATTCCAGCCTTCCGACTCACAGGAGTGTCTCACACTTCTCCTCATCTCCAGATGGGATACAGCCGCTCTCCACTGGTGCCCAGCCCTGGACAGCTAGAGAGGGTGTCTCTGCAGAGCGTGCAGACACCTGGCCTGCTTTTGATGGTTAAATGCTGTGATACGAAGGCTGATCTTCATTTAAAGAAAGAATCCTGGAGGGATGGGATAAGGGCTTGGTATGCTAGCATCTTCTGCCTCAGTGTAAGAACACTGCACCGCTGAGGAGAACCCTTGAAGACTTTCCCGGTAAAAACAATGACAACCTGGGCTTGATCTCAACTACTTCAAGATTTTATCTGGTAAAACCCATGTATATTTGTTCCCCTCATTCAGAAACATAAAGAAAAGGAAATTATGCTGTTGGAAGACAAGACTTAAAAGTTTTTATCTTAGTCTATTTTCACTACAACTCACAACCACTATGCAGATGCTCTGTGGAGAAGATGGGACTACTTTCCACTAGCCCAGCTGCAGAGTGCAGACCATACTGCTGGGGAGCTGGGCTTGGTGAGTCCAGAGAGAGAGGGCATGAGGGACCTAACAGCAGCCCATCCGGACAGACACGGAGCTGAGCAACAGGCTCTTCAGTGCTACATGGAGGGAAGAGAGAGAGTTTGGCCACAAACTGAAACAGAGATTCAGGGCCAAAGGTTGCATAGGTGCCATCGCTCTCCTTCCTTAGAGGCTTTCAAGACCCAAGAGGAAAAGGCCATGAGCAACCTGGCTCAACCTTGAAGCTGACTGCTTTGAGCTTGAGGTCGGACTACAAATGTGTTAAGGTCTCTCCTAACCTGAATCTTCTAGAACATCTATAATTCAGATTCAATGATCTCTCCTGTTTACAAGACCTTTTATTTTCTTAAGAGGGGAAACTAAGACCCTTTGTAGACAAGATAAATTATAAAAGAGAGTCAGATTAGCCAAACAACTTTCTAAGGACAGTGATTCTAAAATCACCTTCACAAAATATCAGTGTCCATTCCTGTAGAAAGAAAGTCTGTGATTTCTAAAACATCCAGCTTCCCAGCAATTCAGGTGCTGAAGATCTAATTGAATTATATAACTGAAAGCTTTCTGGAGTGGCTTTGACTAGGCTAGACTCGGGTGTTGTGAAAGCAGTTCCATTTTCTGTGCGTCATGTGGTGACTCCTCCTGTGGGTTTTCGGAATGTCTTGAAAAAATGAAAGAAAATACTGTCAACCCAGCAGTGAATCGTAACAGTGCTATTTATTCCTGAAAACACATGCTTACAATCCTCGATGGATGATGCTTAATTTCTGAACAACATATAAAGTTAACCACAAAACATGCTTTCTACATAACCTTATGAAAATACTAGTGCTGCAATAATCTGCTCTCTGCACTGCCAGTCTCTTGGACATGTGTTCTAGGGAGAAGTTGGTCTTGCTGATGCTAAACAACTGTTCCATCCTGAAACTACTTACTTCCAACCATGGGAAGCCACAGAGATTTCAATAGAAACATATTTGCTGCTTGAAAATGTTTTTTTTCTTTTTAATGATTAAATATTTGTGCAAATTGACTGCATAAGGAGAACTGCTTTTCAGACTCTCCATTTTACGTACTTTCAAATTAAGCTGAATAAAGTAAGCAATTGAGCTAAAAAATACGTGAAGGTTTGCAAAGGTTTGTTTCCATCTCAGTGACATCCTCAGGCATGCAGGTTAGATTCTGAATCACAGAAAAGCAAGAGAAGAAATTGAATAGCTTATTTTTGAAAGTTATGGGGCTGATATCAGATTTAATTTATATTGTTAAGGAAAATCTTGGTTTGAGTACTGTTTTATTCAGAATGGTGTGATACCAGAAAGGTCACTGGAACCATGCACCTTACAGAGGAGCTACTTCCACTTTGACATTCGTTTAAAATTTAGATGTTCTCCTTGGTCTTTAAAGTCCCTATGTCTTTATGGTTAGTTTACTTCATTTTTTTGGTTGGTAACTGTCTTGAATGTCCTGAAGAGTTTGTAGCCCACGCACACCCGGTTCAGAGTGCTTTCTCACTGTGCACAACATTTAGAGGAGTCCGGCTATACAGTTGCTGCTGCTGGAAGAGCTTCCAAATGCCCCAGTCAAACCAGATGCTTGGACATATCTAAATAAGGTACATACTCAGGGGAGATACAAGGACTCTGCAAAACTGAGGCAGAAAATTTCCAAAACTGAAGAAACCATCCATATTATTATACATTTGTTTGGGAAAGAAGCTTTCAGCTGACTGGAACTGCAAGCACACACAAATGCAGACACACACACACACTCCCAACCTCAAAACCCACCATCAATAAATCTTCAAGAACATGAACCTATTCTGTTGCTCCAAATTGATCTTTACACACAGAGAAATATGTTTTGTTACACGTATTGTATATCTTAAGAAAAAATCTGTATCCTTTTTGTTTGGGCTTGTCAGTCAGTGCCCAGCTATGACGGATTCATGAGACCAAAGCAGAAAAGGCAGTACTCTTTCTCCCACGGTGGGCAGGAGGGGGACACATAGTTTCAAACCACTTACAAGTTTAAAAAATATTTTTAAAGGCACTAATTATTAACTGTCATCTAGAGCTTTTGCCCTTCTGTGTTGATAAAGGTTACGGGAGGGTGGGTATATGATGATGGAAGGCGACTGGCAGTGAAGAAGTAGAGTCCCTCTCTGCTCCAAAAGGCACCCTGGCTTCTGAGGCCTGGGCAGCCTTTCCTTGCCCGGCCTCGCGCGCGACAGGAGATGCACGGGAAGAAGCGCGGCAGCTCCAAGGAACGCTGCGGAGACCGGCTCAGCCAGGAAACCTGATGGCTCATTTGATGGCAGGAGAGAAAAACACTCAGGTGGAAAAGTGATCTGCAGGAAAGGGGGCAGGCTGAAAAGGAGCCTGGGGCTTTCTTGAATACTCAGGATTATACTTGGGCGCTTTTCCAGATCTTCATTGATTCTGGAAATGCAGAGGAGCAAGTGCAGAGCAAGAGTGCTTGCTCTTGTAGAACTAGCAAAAGTTTCATTTTTCTTTCCATGTCACAAAAGGCTTCCAGGCAAGAACACTCTGCCTGAAATAGGAGCACTGGAATGCTTTCCCTGGGAAGCATCGTCAGGCCCACAGCACAACTCCTCATCCAAGGCAGGGAGCAGAAGGGTCCGACTGACTTCTCTTCATGGCGAGAGCAGCAGGCTGGGCAAGAGGGATGCAGGATGCCGGAGAGCACTTGCGATCTGACGATATCGGGAGTCAGACAAATTTCATCCAGATTTTTTCTGATTTAAAGCCCCAGTTGCCTGGGACACCTTTTAAGGGCATCTGAACATTTCCTGTCCTGTTAGTGCTGGCTTTATCTTTAGAGTGTTTGGTCATCTAGAAGGTTCTGCCCTTCCTCTTGTGCACTGACACATGCAGCAGCTAATACTAGTTAGGGATCCTCTTACCACATAATCTACGGAAGAAGCTCTATACCACAAGCAGTATCAAATACAAACATACAGTTCTCTATATGAACAACTAGAATTCATAATAGATCCTTTGCAGACAACCTGTCTAATCCTTAAATTTCCCCCTTTTCAGTGATGCTTGCTATTTCTTGACTAGGTTTATTTTTAATGAATTATGCCAACTAAATCAATCTCTGGACTCAATAACAGCATCACTAGAAAAATGATCCATCTGTTGAACAACTTCCTCAATTCCTTCTTCCCAGAAGCAAGATTCAACATACCTACACTTCTTAAAATATCACCCACAGTCATTCATATCAATAATGCCAATAATTTCACATAGAAGGGCTATTACCAGAAAAGTTTACACTGGACCTAGAGACTCAATTTCCCATTACAGTTCTTAATGTTCTTCTGCATTATCAAATGCAGGTATTTGCTGCTAATCCTTAGCTAGTTATCCTTAATGGATACACTCTCTTAGCAGGACAGAAGAATCTGGAAAACAGGTATTTATCTCATATTTTGAAAAGTAAATAGACCTATACAACAGAATATACTTACAGGAACATTTCCTGTAACCTTACTCATGCCCCAAAGAACATGCCTGAAATCATGTGTACACCTCTGCATTCCCTATTCCTGAAAGAAGCAGCCTTAGGGATTTCATCAAAATAAAATGGATGCAAGTTTAATATTGGGAAGAGTAAAGTATATCCGAAGTGAGCCACACAAGCATAATTTGCAGGAACTGGGACACAGGACCTTCTCAACTAGACAACATTGCGAAGGAAAATGGACTGATAAAGACACTTACAATCACAGGGATAGAAGAGTTTAGTTTAGACAGAACTTCAGCATCGATCTCTTTTTAGGGAGGACATTGATGTTTTGGATTTCAGACTCCAAGGCCCTCAAAGCACTGGAGGACTGTTTGCTGTCTAGATTCTAGACAGGAGAAGCAGATGGAGCAGAGATTCTTTACTGGGGTAACCCAAGAAAAGGAGAGCAGATGAGTGCTTTTTCTTTAAAGAAACCTCCAGTTCATGTGCTGAGTCCAGACAGAGCATGTTTGCTTCGGGAAGGCTTCCTACTAAACCTGTAAACAGCCTCTCAGGAGTTTTTGTCTCCCCTCAATGATTTTGGGATTTGTATGAACCCTTGTTAACCTAGCTTTGTTAGAGAAATTTACGCTATAGGAGACTTTCAAAAATATTTATAAGGCTTTTCAACAATATTTAGCAGTCTTCAGCTTGCGACATCCTGAAAATATTCCGCATTATTCAGTATTTGATTAATGAATGAGCACTGGTGCACAATTATACTCCGCAGCACCTCTGCTGAAGTAATTCACACATTTACCCTGCATGTTTCAACAACCTGTAGAACATAACAATAGTATTTTGCACATCGATAGAAGAATCTGCAAGCCAAAGCATACACAAATTAAGGAATGGAAAGAGAACCCTCTGACTCCTACCCAACTTTCACATACTTGTTCGTAATTGCTTTGGTCAAATCGCCTGTTACAGTTACCAAACATGCTGCCCTTCTCAGAGGCAAACAAATAAGGGCTGCTAGAACACCCCACAGTAAATGATGCCAGGATAACAAAGATCAACTTGTTCACTCTGCAAAGTTATTCATGGTGAAGAATATTAGTCAGAACTGCCTGCTTGTTGAGCATACAGATTTAAAGAATTTCAAGAAGTTCACAAAAATTGCTCTACAATACAAGTTTTCAATCTTGTCCTGATCTGTGACATATGTAAAACATACAGTTACCTATCCCTAAGAGGGACTGCAGAAGATAGTATATACTCCTGTACTCGGGTACTACATAATCAAAAGAAACTCCAACCACCTGGAATTTATTTTCTTCTGCTTTTAGAAATCAGATGTCTAAGCTGTGTAACAAGGGAGAGGCATGTACAGTTACTGCATTTTTTATAATTACTTCTATTCGGTACATTTCAAAGTGTAGCTCATTAAACAACATATGTTTATAAGTACAGATAAACATGTGTTTGCCTTGCTTAACTGCTTTAGGTAATTTCACTTCCTTTATCATCTTCTCTCACATTTACACATCTCATCTTAAACATTCTGGGTCTAGACATTACAGGCAAAATTCACTGCTTAACCAGAAATTACAGCCATTTAAATAAATTATTTCTTGATTTGTTTGCAATATTAACGTGAATTAAATTGGACAAAAATTTCCTGCTGATACTCATTAGAAATGTGTGGCTCAGGATAATTACCACCTATTTCTTATGGGCAATACTCCTGCTTAAAAAAAAAAAAGATCTTTGAATTGATTTGTACAACTGAATCAGGGTGTTGAATATTTTTGATGCAGTGTAAACCCCTATCTTTTCTGCTCTGCTTTCTACTCATCTCTACTGTGTTTTACCAGAGACCATTTCTCCAGTTCACAAAGTCCTCCAGTTCTAAGCCCACCCTAGAGCACATTTGCCATCCCTCCCTCCCCATTTGATGGCACTGGTTAAATGTACAGCTATACTGTCCATTTCTAAACAGTCTGATTTCAGCCTCCACTTACTGTTCTGAAGCCATCGGTTCACTATCGCACTTTTGAGAATATCTGATAGATCACTGAATAAAGCTCTGCTTAAGTCAGCATGCACAACCTCCAATGTTCCCCCTGCTTCTCAGGTCAGTTTGCATGTTGAAGGAACAACTGGATTCATGGATGCATGTTTCTCTTGATGTATGTTTAGGCTGTTTTCATATCCTTCTTGACTTCCAGAAGGTAACAAACTGACCATTCATTCTTTGTCTCTTCAGGCAGCAAAACCTAGCTAACTAAAGCACCATTGCACCAAAAGTTGCACAGAAACTTAAGGACAAATTTCTTAACAGTGGGGGTGCCAGAGCCCTGGCACAGGCTGCCCAGGGAGGTTGTGGAGTCTCCTGCTCTGGAGATCTTCAAAACCCGCTTGAATGCAGCCCTGTGCCCCGTGCTGTCGCTGACCCTGCGTGTGCAAGGGGGCTGGACTAGATAATATCAGAACTGTTAATGTTGGAAGGAACCTTTAGAGATCATGATTCCTAGGGTCCTATGCTCCTTGTTGCAAGTATTACCCTTCTTTCTTTCCCCTCCAGTTCTTTGGGCTATCAGCTACTCGCCAGAGATGCTCAGAGATTGTCACTCATCACCAAAAGACTTGAGGAATCTCTACTCTAAATATATCAGAGTCACTGCATCTGCCTGTACTGCTGTGAACATACTCAATTTATATATTCTTTACTCCATTCTTTTCCTGGCCTGGTGGGTGTTTCTAACATAAAATCATGGAAAAAAATTTAGGCTGGATAGAAGCACTGGAGGTGCTTCTTTAGTGTCTTTTTCCTCTTTAGTTCCTTTATTTATACATCAGCCAGACAGCAACCACAAATCATCACAATTAAAATCAAAATGCCTTATTTATATTTCATGACTACTAACAATTTTCTGAGATTAATGGAAAAGGCGAATTCCATGAATACTAATATGAAGTTTCACATTAAAGCCTCATTATCTAAAATCCCCACCATTTAACATTTCAAATGGAAATCTATTGTTTTTAATATACGTTGCCTCTGACATTAAAAAAGAAAGTCGAAATAATTCAGTACAAACAAATTTTCTGAAGTTCAGAAATTCAGATGTTTAAAAATGTGTAAGTGGTCCATAAACAGGAATGCTATTTTTTGTTACTTGAACACAGCGTCTCCTCACTTACAGGAGCAGGATTAACTTATTTCCCCTATTTTCCCCAGGTGCCAGTTCTGGTGTTTGTTGCAGATAACAGAACAACTATCACTCTTATTTTCCCCTCTGTGAAGAAGGGCCAAGGAAAGAGAATATATAACAGCATGTATATTTCTGCAATACAACAGCTATAAAAAAAATTGGAAAAAAAGCTACGTATAATTTACTGATATGTACTTGTGAGCCTTCAGACATCCCAAACAAACTCCAAGAAAAACACAAGTTAGAGAAATTAGTTGTTTCTCTTTACTAACCAATAGCAAAAGATATGGTAGCATCACATGGTTGGTATCACATTTCCTGTTGTGTAAACATTTGAGCTCTTCTGTGCTCAATGTTTATTTTAGTAAAAGGAATAATATGTCATATTACCTTTCTCCCTATTTCCCATCACGTCCCCTAATTAAAGAAAAAAACACTAAAAGCTGCCTTTATGTGATATTAGGCTTGGGTCTTCAGCAACTTGGACTTGCCACAAGTCAAATCACTTGCTGTGAAAGTCCAGCTTTGCTGGCTACTTCTGAGTGACCCATCAGAAGCGCCTTGGCAAGGTTTTGGAAATTAAACTCTTCAGTTTTGTGGTTAAGCCCCAAAATCTGTGCCACTTACAGACTTTGTGAAGATTTGTGAAGGCATGTGTTATTAAAAAAAACCCTCAACACTGTAGTGAGTTGTCTTATTGGCAATGATCTGCTCTGCGGGCCACGGTGCTCCACCATCACGTTCAAGCAGTACCTGGGACTGGTGCCCTGGGAGCAGCCCCTTCTCCTCGCCCTGCTGCTGCTGCCTCTCATCACGACCCTCCTCTGCGAGTGTTTACCAGCAGGTAGCTACGTCCATTACTGCGTGGGCATCGTCCTGCACCCAGGAGGGCCCTCTTCATGTGCCTGGAGGACGACCATGCAAGCACATGTGCCAAGCGCCCACCGCAGCCTCAAGAGCCTGCAGGCAAACAAATTATGTAGTTACCCTAATCGAGACAGGCCCTCCCCACGCTCCTCCCTTGGCACCTGGGGACGTTCTCACTGTGTCACCATTTGGCCCTACCATGGGCTCAAGTGGCTCCGGCTACAGCTGGTGAGGAATCTTTGAGGACTGTCCCCATTTCTTCCATTACCTAGAAGCATAGCAGTACTACACAATGCAAGTGGCAGTAACTTGCAAGCAACCATTATGAGCATCAGGGAATTAAGGAAAGTTTGCAAAAGACAGAAAGGGAAGCCAGGATAGTCCTGAGGTTACAGGTCATACAATGGATGCACAGCTCCTAAGCGTGTGTATAAGTGTGTGTATATATTTTACACACACACACACACACACACACACACACACACACACTGCAAAAGAGATTGTTCCAGTTATTCCCTTTTGCCTCTCTTTCTATAGGTTAATTCCAGAAAAACATCTCCCTTCCTCTTCACATCCCAAGTTTAAATGTCCTTTTTTTTTTAATGGCATATGTTATCCCAAAACAGAACAGCTGTTCAGAAAAAAAAATTTAGTATGCTGTTCAGAAAAAAAATGGCATGCAGTGCTGAATTTTATTTTAGTCCTAGTTTACGGTTCCAAAACAGTGGCAATGAAAGACTTACTATGAAATTTCTGCATCCCTAAAAATCTTGGCCTCCTTTCAGAAAAATCTAGCACTTCAGGTTTTCAAGACAAGTAGAAGCTGTTACCTGTTTTTCACTGACAAACGGGTGTTAAGAAAACATTCGCAAAGAGCAGAAATTGCCACTTCTGCATGCAGATGTTTGGGTATAGTGAACAGGTATTTGCTCTGGAAGTACTCGTCCAGTTGTCTCACACACTACGCAAAATAGCACTTTTGACACAAGACATATCAGACTAACACCTACAGCACCTAATATACACAAAACACTTCTCGGAGTATTTCTTCTAGAATGCTCGAAAGCAGTTGAGGATGCAGCAGGTGAATTTACAGCCCGCCCTCAGGGAGCCGGGCAAGGCCACGCGAGGCGACGACCGCCCACCCGGCCGAGCGGCCGCTGCCTTCTCAGCTCGGCCTGGCTGCGGGGCCCGGCCTGGCTGCGGGCGCAGGCTGCACCCCAGCCTGGGCACGGCGCCAGAGCGAGTGACCCGCTCAATGAGCCTCAACCCAGAGGGGCCTCAGCGAAGTCGGAGGACACGTGGATGCCGTGTTGAGCACAAAGCAATGGTGCTTCATACCTGCTGCATATAAGGCAAATCACACATGTGGACACATCAGGAAGAGCAGGGCCAACAGACTGAGGGAAGTTACTATCCCCTTCTGCCCAGCATTGACAAGTATGGTAGATCCAAGGAGTGCATCCAAGGCAGATCTGGACCCTCTGCTGGCTCCCCGCTCAAGGGAGGACCTGGAAAGAATCCAGTAGGTGAAGGGTCTGGAGCACACGTGCTGGCAAGGGGGTTACAACAGCTGGGTTTGTTTGATCTGGTCACAATGAGGCGAATGAACAATGTAAGAGTAATCAAGAACGAGGCAGGACAGTCAAGGGACAGTTACACAGGCTAAAATGTTGTTGCCAAACACTTCTCTACAGCAGCAGAGTTTGTAGCAAGGGCCAAAGGCCCAAAATTATGGCCTGGGAGAACAGAGGAGGTCACAGTCCTTCCGGTCCCGGCAGCTCTCAAGGCTCAGCTGCACCGCATTGTGGCTGACCTGTCCTGCCTCAAGCGTGTTGGAGCAGAGAGCTCCACGGTCCCTTCCAACTGGCATCTCGGGGATTCTTACCTCTGAATGGAGAGCTATCTCACAGGTTAGGTTTTCCCAACTTCCCTCCCTTACTGAAGGTTTCAAGCTGTAATTCAATATTCTAAGAATATTAAACATTCATTTAACATTTGCACAGCATGCAAAAAAACAGAAACCCAACTCAAACCCAACTGCGTGAAAACGTCAAGCAAAGGCTTTTCCCACTGACCACGCAAGCCAAATGCTCTGTGTTTAACCAACAGCAGACTCCCCTCCCAGCAGGTATGGGATGGACTTGGACAATGTGAAAACCCTTTGAAACTTTGCAACATCACCACGAAGAAGCAACTTAAAACAAACGACAAACCAACCACACTTCATATTTTGTCTCATTTCCATCCCTGGTATTCCTATTTGTTTAAGTAGCTTTGGCCACCTGGGGAAAAGCCTTGCTCCAGGTGTTTTTCACCCCAAACTGCAGCATCTTTTGGAGGGCGGGAGTAGGGCAAGGGCTAAGGCTTCTACATAGGGACAACTTCCCAGGCACTTGAGCTACCTTTCATCACATTTGGATTTTGATAACTCCCATGTAAAGAATTTGCATCTGAATATGAAATAAAAGAAATTTGTATTTCTGGAGCATCTCCAGTTCAGAAATTCCTGATTCCAGAGGTAAGGGTGTGGAAGGATGTGTAAATATTTGCCGAGTAGTCTAAGGCAGTCCAGGAGAAATATTCTCTTTCTGACATTTTGGCACAAAGTGGAAGGAACTCTGAATTTGAAGGTAATATCATTTAAAAAAAGTAGGAAGAAAGGATTGTGCAGCAGACAGTGAAATCTGCTCTTCTTCCACAGGGGCTAAGCTCAGAGATTTTTTTTTTTTTTTTGTCCCATACCTATAAGACAAATTACAGCAAATTAATTTTGCTGTCTGATTGCAAAGTTTACTTTTACTGAAGTTCACAAGTGTATGGGAGGTTGTATATTTTCTGATAAATAAGCTCATTATATATATGTGTATACACACACATTTTGCATGTATCTACATAGATATCTATATATAGAGAGAGATGATATAGATATATAAAAAATGGCCATTTTTCCCCCACTACGATTCTAGTTTTATTTCACCCATTACCTGGAGCACAATTGCTGTCTCTGCACAGTCACTCTTGCTGAATTATAAAATAGAAAGTGAGTTTTAAAAAAAAAAAAAAAGTTATTTCTCCCAGAGGAATTCAAAATTTGCAAGAAATGTGCCTGATGAGCACACTTAGCAGATAGAAAAAAAAAAAAAAAACACAATAAAAACAGTTACCAGATGTAGCCATCTGTACTGAAGTGAAATACAGGCTGGAAGGGCAAATGCACAGCTGGTTAAGAACAGATAGGCTTTTGGTTCTCTGGGAATCTGTTTTGGTACTCCTTATAGAATGCATTTAGATAAAGAAGTGAGGGAACCTGCTGAACCGTCTACTACACATCAGGCCTGTGGACAACATCAGAAATGAGGGAGTAAAGAGTGTGGGCTTGACATGATTTCCGTAGTATGATATCAATGGGAGAAAGAGAGGAGATGGGGATAAGATTAATGTTCAGGTTGAACAAGATTTTTTTTTTTTTTTTTTAAACAATTGGCTTCCTTCAGGAGTCCTTCAGTTTCTTTTGAAAACTCTTCCTGCTTTGCTGTCTTTTTTAAAAGGTGAACTGATAATCAAGCCAGAAGAAAAGAAGTCACTTTCACCTATACAGTGAATGTGCTTAGCCTTCTTTCTACCTAGACTTCCAAAAACTCCAATAATTCCTCCTTCTCAATCAGTCTCTACCTGTTTCTATAATAGAAGTGCAACACAGACTTAAAGCTATTACCCCTACTAAAAGTTTGATCAAGCATCTTTTTTATGTATAAACTCAAGTCTCCGCTAGCAGGCCTGCCTGCTACACCTCCATTCCATATTCCTGAAATGAGCCCTGCTCAAGCTAAAGAAGAACCAAGAACAAGCCAGAAAAGCAGCAGCTTCACAGTGACCCTGATTCACTCTATCTTACCTGGCTTATCTGGCACTTGGCTCCCCTGCAAGGCAGCACTGGCAGACAACACAGGAGAGCATTTCTGATTCTTTCTAGAAGAATGCACCAACTTGCACATACTTCAAATACATCATCTGCTTTAACAGATGGGGCAGCAAATGTAAGCAGGTTTGATCACCAGATGCTCTATTGCTTTCCCTTGCCTATCTATATCACCAACTGTACATATCTGTGAGTATGTCCTAGGCAGCAGCATAGGAGGTTTAAACCCAATAGAACATGCAAGCACACTCACTCTTACATAGAGAGAGGCAGAGCTGCTTTCTGTATGATTCTACAAAATTCTGTGTATATAGCAAAGATTTTTGTTCTGTAAGCCTATGTGCATAACAAAGTATCCATATAGCTATAGGCTTCCCTTTTCCATCTCTCTTTTCCTCTTTCTCCTTTCAACTCATTAGTCAAAGCTATCATTTCCATCTCTCTCTGTGAAAGCATCAGTCCGAGGATGATAGGAGCCGACGGGGAGGAACGACACCAGACAAGCAACACTGTTCTAGCTGCTCCGTGTTGGTTGCCTCTCCTTACAAAGGTCTTCACGTGGTTCTGGAGGCCAGCAGAAGTCTCTGAGGTCTTCCCAAATCTTTGACTGCCTAGAGGAAGCACTGAATCCTGAAAAATGTGAGTCAATTTTCCAGAAGGCAAATTCAGAAATATCTCTGAAACTTGTGCATAAATGGAAATTCTCATTTATTTGCCAATGTTAGTATTTATCTCAAGTGTAATGTGGCTAGTATTATCTACTGCTGGTTGACTGAGTAGCTTATTAGCTTTTATCCACTCTGCCTAAGCGGTAGGTTAGTGAACTGCGCTGGGCACCCTGCACTTCAGTCACCAGATTGTGCGGGTCAGGAGCTACCTCCCTTTTCCCTCCCTCTCCTCTGGTTTTCCTTCTAAAGGAATCAAGGAAGTTAATGAATACAGAGTCTCCTTCTGACATACAGCTGGGGTCCCTCTCTCATCACAGCTGCTGTATAAAGCACTTTAATTTCATGCATTAGTAGCTGTTAAATTTCACTATGTAAAATCACAAATGGAATCACCAGACAGTTCTAAACTCCTTGGTTAAAACAGGTTATCCTGCATTTACTGTCACACTGAGAAAATGGAAAGCATCTTCCCATGCACTCTGCTTTGCCCTCATTAGCATCCTACCTATCTTCCATGCTTCATCATAGTGCATCTCTGAGGACAACGTTCATGTGAAAATTGATCATCTGCTCAAACCCTGTTTAAAGAAATTTAATAGAGTAAATCAAATGGACGGCACCATTACTCATCTGCAATTAAAGTTGTTTCTGGTTGGTCTCGCGGAACAAAAAATTGTTTTGTTTGAAAGACAAATGCTTTTTGTGCCTGGCTACCCAAGGAGCAAGAGACTCTGTTTTTTAAGTTTCTCATTGCTGCTTAAAGAAGAGGAGAGGAAAGAGGAACAACAATATACAAGACAAAAAAAAATTGCCAGGAAGCACTGCTATGTAGAGCTTGAGGTGGCAAGTGTCACAATCTAGAGGAGGCCGAGTTCTTATTTATTTTTATGATGTAAAAGGCATGAAGCCCTGTCAACCTTTAATTCCTTCCACCTTTACAACTATTTGAATTCAAATGGAAAGAGGATAATTTGTACATCAAACCATTCTAATAAATTCACTGCAGTTTTTTTTCCTCTTATGCAGGAAGGTTTGTTATACTGGGTGCAATGCTGCAGATGGTACCCGAACGCAGAACTAGGTCAAAACTCTCTTAAGGGAAGTAGATGGCAAACCCAAAGCAGATTTCCTGCAGGAGCCAGCACTGGTGAGGGATTAAACAGCCACCACTGACTCAAACTATCAGACACTTCTGGATCTGAGTTTATCGCATGCATTTCAGATGTTTGATGCAACGTTTACACAGCACAACAAGCTCTATGGGTAACACGTGACAGGCAGTGTTGTACCAACAAAGCTACAGATACACTAGGACTTTGATTCCTCCTGGACAGGAGTTTCAAATCCTCTGTCATGCTCCAGTACTCAAAGTAGGGATCACAGGGAACAAAGCTGGACAGAGTACATTATCACCTAATTTCCTGAAAACACCCAAATTCTTACAGAAGCAGGAAATTTCACCTGACGGTGAAAAGCTTTCAGTCTGGGAAAGGCAGAAGATGACATCTGCAAGGTGTGAGATATTGCTCTCTCTATAGCAAAATATTTAAAAAATAAAAAAGAGAAGTTTTAGCAATTCTTTTATACTAACCTGTATAACACCAGTTACTAGATAACACAACCGTCAGCTGCTTCAAGCATAAACGCGAGCTTTAGGTAATCACATGATTTTCAAAAAAAAATTAGTCATTAAACCAAAAATGCAGAATTCATTTCCTTGCCAGAAAGTGTTTCATAAGTCCTCTTGATGTACTCATATTTAATGTACCCACTTTTAGAAGTGTTTTTAAACTTTCGCAAGAGGAATGAAATTTCACCACTAACACCATAAAGGTGTTAGATATACATCTAGAAAATACAGTAAATCTGCCTTGAAAAAAAACCATACAAAATTCATTTCTTCAATTAAAGGAAGACTGTATGAATCCCAGACAACTCTTTAGGAATCTATCACTCATTCTGGTAAGGAAATTCTTGGAGGGTGTTAAGTGGAATATGCTGAAATTAAAAGGATTAGCATAGTATTTGTGCATATGCCTAACTTCTTCAGTTTGATGCCACTAACAAATCATCCGCTCATATACGCCCCACTACAGTAGATAAGTAACTACATATAGTAGCATATACATGTGGTAAAGCAAGATAGATCAACAGATCCATTGATCATGATGCAGTGGAAGCAAGAATCAAGTAGATTTGAAACTTCGCACTGGGGCAACGAGAAAGCTTTCTTTAGCATGAAAGATTACAAAAAAAAAAAAACAATGTTTTAAATTTTGCACATAATGTTATGCTTCCATTTCATTATATTTTCCTCTGCACTTAAAAATCACACATAGAGCTCTTTGATTCACAGGGAAATTAATGCCACACTACTTAAGTCAGGAGCCAAGACTATGCTGTTATATCAGTTCTGTCATATACAACATTCATAAATGGTTTAATTCTTTCCCCTCGTTTTTTTGAGCTCAATATGCAGTGAGCCTTACTGCAAAACAAAGTAATTTTTATCAGACCATGAAGAGGTCAGGATTATCCTTTTTTTGGCACTTCAATGCTTATGTGGATTAGACGGGATCTTGTGTCCCCACCAGAGCTCCAATATCCAAGAGGTGACCACATGAAAAGCTTCTGTCCCTCACAGAACCATTTTTTAACAGCCCAGGAGCCCAAATGCCCTTACAACCCTGCTCCAGAGCCGGTTTCTAGCTGACAAATACAACACACAGCGCCACTGTACACTTAGGCCAGCAATAATCTCATCTCCAATCCACCACAAACATCAAAAAATTAATGAGATCTCTTGAAACTGCACCAGACCTGAGTCTGTGTGACACTGAGCCGACAAATTAACTCCACCACATATAAAGCAGCAGACAGGATACTAAAATATGCAGAAAAATTCAGCATTTTTGCTAGCTTTGCAGGCAAGATGTTGAAATTGAACCAGTGATCTGAATTTGCACTGGTCCAATTGCACATTTCCAATTCCATTAAAATTCACGCTGTATTTTATTTCTGTGTGCACCACAGACATATACGTCTACTTTAATCACACACTGAAAACAGAAGGTGTGCAACACACCAGCATGTGTGCTAGAGAAATACTGCTGTCACGGGATGACAGAAGAGTTCTTAACTCAGCAGGACATGTATAACATCTCAGAAGGGGGAAGACTTAAGGTAATATTCAAAACTAGTTAAAAAGAAAAAAAAAGCTCTATCACATCATAGTATCAAAATATATCACTGCATTGGAAGGATCTTAACCCTGGAGAGGGAGGTGAAGGTGTGTAAATGCAGAAAGAAAGCAGATAAAAAGGGTTTCCAGAAAATACCTCCTTTTCAAGTATTAATCTTAAATCCTAGCCAAAGATTCCTGAGAAATTTTTGTTGTTATCTCAGTTACCTGCAGTGGTAACAGCAGATGCTGCAGGGAGAACATGCCACCTAACCACAGGTCACACATGCATTTCATAAAGAGTGATAAAGTGCTTTCTTTCTTGGCATCTCCAGTGAGACGCAGTGAGTCTGAAAGCAGACTTCAGGTGCAGAGGGCAGGAGGAGCGGGTTCTAGTGCAGTAAGGCCAGAACTCAACGCCTGCATAGAGACAGATCTATCACTGCCCTGTGGCGGGACAAATAAAGCAGGACGCCACACACTGGCTAGAATAAAACCCACAGCCTTTCTGTGCAAAGTGATTTGTGACTCTTCCTCCTCCCACTCAGCACACAAGCAGAGTCCAGGAAAACGTACGTGAGACCCAACTCGCTTGCTTTTTTCCCTCCCCTTCCCGTACAACTGCAACAACAAGAAAAAGGTGGGGGGCTTCAGAGCCAGGAAGTGTTCCGAGCTCCCACGCGCCCGCAGCCCTGCCATTTAGAAGCAGTGATGTGGCGCTTTAGGAAAATGGTGTTTCAGGTGCTTCCCGTCCCTGGGCTTCCCAGAAAGCTGGTCCAAGTGGGACACAGTGAGTTACGGTAGCTGCAGTTCAGCACTGGTGGTGGGTGAGATGCACGGCACCAGCCAAGGATGGAGGCAAGGAACCAGAATGGAAACGTGTAAGTGTGGACTGCAACCCCCAGGAGAAAACACAGCAGCTTTTCCAAATTACAAGGCGGTCTTGACACAGAAAGGAGCCTGTTGGCACGATAAGATTACAAACATTAATAGCATTAATAAGAAAATCCTATCTTATTCCTGAGAAGTGATCTTAGCGGGAAAGTAACAGAAGGATTGTCCTCCCATTCTCCTCCTCCTAAGGCAAAAAGCCCTAGAGTGGTAACTTGCCATGGATCCATCTACCCATCGACAGTGGATATCATCACCACATCTGCTGAGCCACAGCAGCACCAACAGCCGGGTGCCACGAGGAGTACAGTGCCCAGCACCTCCGCTACGCTCCACCAAATCCACAGCACTTGGGCCCTCTTTCTGAGGCTCTGCCCACAGAGTTTCACTGTTTTCAGTCTTCTTCATTCATTTATTTTTTTATAAGCAGACATTCTTACAGCAGAGGAAAAAAAAAAAAAAAGGCAAAATCACCACCCATAATATTTCCTTTAGCAAAGTTACTACAAAAATACAACAAACAAAAACTAATAAAAAATGAAAAAGCCCACACACATGTGCAAACCATCTTTTTTTCTAATTCAGCTTGGCTTGCTCTACCCAATAATTCAACTGCAAGACAGGAACTGTTGGTTAGACCTTTGCAGAGCATGACAGCAGTTAGTAAGGCTGAACAAAAATCTAAATAACACACATGGTTAATCCCCCAAACCCCTGGCTTTTTAAACTGCAGTGTGGAAGAAGCAGCCTTGAAGAGACCCCTAAAAAGGCAAGCTCTTACTTATGTTTTGGGATGGCAGAACGTGAGCAGCTTACAGCGCAGGCACCGCCGCCGTACCAGTAGCCGCGCACTGGAACGCGCCTCAAGGCAACTCCACCGCCCCAGCTGCTGGCCAGGATGACAACTCCCACACAAAGGCTCCTAAGGAAGACCCTCTGCCCTGCAGAAAGGGAACTAGGGAACTACAGCAAGGCATGGTCTTAGAAACGCTGTTGTTCTGTTGGCTTTAGACTTTTGCAAAGATTTTTGAAATGTTATATTTAAGTTACAGGGATAGCTAGCTCACACGTGGGATCAGAGGGAAAGTGTTAGACCTTAGAAAAGGTCTACAAATTTCCTTGCAAAGCTTCTACAAACAAACAAAAACCAAATCTATCAATTTAAAGATTGTATGAGATCTTTCACTTCTCTCAACAACTAAGCCTAAGCTGGGTGTTTCTTTCCACAAATGCAAAGAAGAGTTTTAGTAAAGAACATTTCCAAAAATACATCTTTCACCATTTGATTTTCATTGAAAAAATAAAAATGCTTTCCTCAAGAAGCTTTCTGAGCTCTAGTCCCTAAAATATCAAACAAAACCTATATTTACTGGCTCCAACAACTAAAAATTTGTCCAGAAAACACATTCACATGCACAGATCCTGCCCTGCTAACTGCATTCTAGAGCGAAGTTGTATTGCAGGTATTCAGGAATTTGTAGGAATTAAATTACTTCTCCATGGACAACTGAAGCTCATATAGAATCTCTAAAACTGAGTCTAAGAAAACAATTTTCCTAAGGGCTGTTGCTCTGAAATACGTCCATCTACTTGGGCTTGGTTCTTTGCTCAAAATACTGCATTTCTTCATCACAACCACACTGGGCTGGATCATGTGCCTGCCTATCCCAAACTTTTTTCCCCGTGCCAGTGTCCAGTAGATCCCAAAGATTAATAAGAGAAGGGGCACAGGTTTGTTTTCTTGAGGGAGAGGAGTTGACCCCAAACACTTTCCCAGCCTTGACCAACTTTAAAGGAAAAGATTTCCTGATGCGATTTCTATCCATTTTGGAACAAAACCCATTGAGGGTCGTAAGTCAAAGTGTGGTCTGCCCTTGGTCCACTCAGGCTTTCAGTATTCAACACATCCCTTTGTGAAGGGTTCCACACTGTGGAGCCTTTGCCTCGTACCCACCAATCTGTGCCGAAGGGGAATATGAGGAATAATCCCCTCAAGGTCAGTGATTCTCTAAGAATTAAAAGCTGGAGGAAGATTCATTATACTTCATAATTACTCATCCACACTCTAGGCATATAAAATTCACACTTATTCCTTATTAATAAGCAAGAACGCACAATTCTCCAAAGCCATGAGTTTTTGCCTAATTAGAAGCCATTGGGATGAGCCCGAAGGCATTTACAAGTGTAATGGTTTAGCTAAGTCCATCATGAAATACAATGTGACCCAGCAGCATACCTTGTCATTCAAGGGAGCTATGCCCTCTGGTGAGGCACCTGGCCCTGCAATCACATGAATTATTAGTTACATAATGAAGAATAACCCTATTTTCAATTCCAATTTGTCACCTTTATTCATCTTCATACCGAGCTTCCTGCGGAGATGCATGTATTTCTAAAATAACATCACAAATTTTATTTAGCTATTTGCTCCAAGCAGGTGACAGAAATTCTAGGGAGTTTCCTAAAAGCTGCCATGGCTTTCGGCTATTTTTGCAATCAACGTGCGGAGTTCCATGCATAGGTGGAGCGTGAAGGGCACAGATGACTCCCACCTTCAATAAGCTGTCTCTAAAATTTAACACAACCAACCTAACAGTTGTCAGGTAGGTCTGACAACTGTTTTTATAAAAGCTTGAATTCAATCTCTGGAATTGCAGGTCTGCAATATTTGAATGGACTGCAATCTGCACATTTAAGATAACAGTCAGGTCATTTTAATTTTTCCCTTTAGCTCAAAACTGCTAAAAATGCCCGTGCAGTTTGCAGTGGAAGCAGAATGAACAATCTGTCTGCACTAAAAAGAATGAATTACTAAACTACACAAAATAATTAAAGGCACTTTATATTTGTTGAAAGTGGTGCACTAGTTAAAAGTGGTGTTAGTAATAAGCACAATAAAAAAGCATTAATAATAATATTAATAATAAATCCTTATCGCAGTCAAACTCCAACCATTTCATCCAAATAAAAAGTCAGTTCACTAGATCACTCCTGGAAACAGACAAAACACCATCCATATATATAAATATACCTTATATATTTTAAATATATTTTATATACACACACACACACATATATATTTTAAAATTATCAACACCAACCACATTCATAGAGTGCAGCACTTTTGAAATAACCTTAATTGAATACCCTGAGGTTTTCCTTTAACAGGACACACTGAAAAATCATTTATTTCATGAGCAAGAGGCAGACTGTCCCAGTGCCAGGGCAGAGCCCCTCAGTAAGAGCAGTTTTCCGGTCAGCTGGAGGTTACGCTGTTCTGGACAGCTCCACTGTAAATGCCTACTTAGGACACTTGCTCATAACCAGCTACCTCACACACTACTTAGAAATGATTCTGGCACTCACTGGCAGGAAAACTATCTGGGACCACCAAAACAACAAACACAGACAAGAAAAAAGATATTCTATTCTTATGAAGCTTGATGCATGAGTTGTAACTGCCTTTCCCTCTGCCACCCCCAACCTTTTATTTTTTTAAAAAGGGATGGAGACAGAAACAATTTATCACCTTGCTGTCAGTATAGCTTAGAAAATAATTACTACATTGCAAAACATCTTTCTTTAAGGCCTCAGCATGCAATCAAGGTTTCCCACCTCTCCTGCCTCTCATTTAAACCTGCCAAGAAGATAGTATTAATCCACAAATAAAGAATATCTTTCAAAGTTACAGGAGAGGAGGGGATAAAAGGAAGGAGCTTGTACTGTGAGCACAATCCCTTTCAGCTAACTCTTTCACTTTTTGCTAGCTGAATGCTAGTGATTTCAAGTAGTATTTCATTTTTTTTTCTAAGTATAAGCCTTATTACTGGTGCTATTCCCTTCCACTGCTCATAAATATCAACCCGCGTGAACAGAAGGATATTGAAATCCCCAATTACAGAAATATCTTTCGCTTTAGAGGATCTTCTGTAGCAGCTCACATTATGCAGAGATTTTTACAGACATAAACTCAATCTTGTTATTATCAGATTCATGAATTCTGATGTACAGATTTCTGTCTCGATTTTCCAAGAGGATTCAGCTACACAGTCTTTGCTGTATTTTAAGGGGTCATCTTCTGCACCTCTATGAGCGAGTACGGGTTGTACAACAAGGCTTCAGAATGTGAACCGGAGTGAAGAAAAGAAAGAGTGCCTCATGTGTACTGGGGGACCTAGCCAGTTATCCTGTTGATGTTGTTGAAACACTGAAGTAACGTACAGAAATCCTGCGAAATTACTTATAAAAGGGGGACAAAAATCCCAGAAGGAAGAATTGGCATGGCTCTGATAACATATGTTTTGCCAGAGGCTGTAATCAGGCTCTACCGAAAAAGATATATTTTCCCCCCCACAAATCCCAAATTCTTTTCCTCTGCATATCTTTCCATCGAGCTGCAGAAAAACATTCTGTTGCTTCAATGAGAGATTCTTGTTGTTCTTCCTTGGTTACAACACGCTGTGGGTTGGGTTCACAAACAAGAGCAGGGTTAAGCAGAGCCTGAACGCCCCATCAAGACTGGGGCGGCGAGGGTGGGCTCCCCGCAGCGGGCTGGAGGGGAGAGGCCTGCACCCGGGGAATGCATTTGCAAGGGGCAGCAGCGCGCGCGGCCGCCGCAAAGAAGAGCAAAGCAGCTCGAGCACCGGGACACTGTATTTACATGTGGCCATGTCTGCAACTACTCCTGTTTCGGCTTCACTGCTCCCTCTGCAGCGGGGATTAAAAGTGTGTGCGTGGATATTACACAGCCCAAGGAAAAGCCCTGCTCCTTGCTCTGCACAGGCACCCACAACAGGCAGCAAAGCATCTGGAAGACTAACGAGGTCATCAGCTCTGCCTGCTGCAATTAAGATCATTTAAGAGAATATGTGGCCTTTTGCCCATCTCTGGGAGACAGGTGAAAGGAAGGAGGCAGGAAGCCAGGGAGCATAAAAATAGAGAGGTGCATGTCAGTAAAACTTGCAATAAGCTTTCCAATCAATAAAAAACAATCTGGCCTTTTAGGAACACAGGAAGCTCCAAGGAAGAAAGTCTGGGAGTAATCACACCAGTCCTTGATCCCTTTTACTTTTCACATGCCACTAGCCACCACAGCACAATTTTGCAACATGATCCTTTGCTTTGAAGCTCCACGAGGGGAGACAAACAGACAGGACCTTCCTTACTGTGAGGGTGACAGAGCCCTGGCACAGGTTGCCCAGGGAGGCTGTGGAATCTCCTTCTTTGGAGATCTTCCAAACCTGCCTGGATGCTGCCCTGTGCCCCGTGCTGTGGGTGTCCCTGCTGGAGCAGGGGGTTGGACTAGATGATCTCTAGAGGTCCTCCCAAGCTCAACCAGTCTGTGATTTCCCACTTCATTTTGTCACAGAACGTCGCTTGAAGAGAAGGCTTAACCCTACCCAACAAATGATCTACCCCTCTTCAGAAGATGGTTCAAAAGATGGTTCTGAGATTCAGGTCTGGTTCCGAGTTATAAATAAAGAACTTGCAAAACTTTCCCCAAGGGAGATGTTACGAGTTCAAATTGCTTTTCAGATGGAGTTTGGCAACAAAAATGTTTCAAAAAAAAAAAAGTCAGGTATAATTTGGTTATTTTATAGCCAATGAACATGAACATTTACTGATACTATACAAACACATCAAGTTGTATTAAAAGTCAGGTATTGCCACACACAGAAATCAAACCACTAACAGAAGGCCTCTTACAAGATTTTAAAGAGCTGCCTCATGTATTCTCATAGTACTTGAAGCACATGACAATGAGTATCTACTAGTTTACAACACAGAAAATAACTATTATGCCCCCTACTTAATGATGGACATTAAAAAATGACAGGCTAGTATTTCTCCACCATTTTGGTTGGGACCAAGTGTCAAGCCTCAGCCAGACTAGCTTTGACAGTATTAACTTGTCTTGTGCAACACACATTTGTGATACTCTTCTGCCTGGTCTTTAATCTAGCTTTATTTTTCCTTTTGCATTGAGACCAGCAGGATCCCGAAGTCCACCTAGGATAAACAGCCTGTTTTCACACACCAGCCACCCACATGTCTTTGGCTCCTGGCCATGACAGGTCTCCACATTATTTTCACAATCCTTGCTATGTGCACAGTCAGTTGAACACTGGAGTTTAATAAGCAGAATTCTCATCAATTACCTGTGTGATGATGGAAATACTCCTGCACCAGAGATACTGTAATATCATTACTGTTCTTGCTTGTCATCAACTATAGGATACATAAAATTTGCCTTGCAAGGAGAAAGGGAGAGGGGGGAGGGAAAAAAAAACCCATCATGGTCACCATGGATCAAACTACACTCTCTAATCTTTGAGCACTCTGAAAAACCATAGGCAACTAAAATATAACAATACTCAGAATTTTATTAAATCTATGCATTTCTACTTAATCATTTTATTTTTTGCCTGTACTAGCACCAGTTCCAGTAAAAGTCAAGGCTTCCTAAGAGGAGGAAGAAAAATTTAACAATATCTGAAGCTCAAACTATAGAGAAGCTTTCACCAAAACACTACTTGTTTCCAAAAGCAATCTGTCTTCGGGAGTTTGATGAGTGTTCTGCTCTACAGAGTTGGAGGACCAGCAAGTAAACAAGAGGGGAAAAAACAATAGCCACCAGATCCACAACAGTAGATTCCAACCATGGCAGGAATCGCAGAACAGAAACCTTTTCCCTACCTTTCTAACCAGAGTGCCTTACCCACAGGCCCTCTCCAACTTTTTCAATGTAAGGCCATGTTATTTCTTAGCTGCTCTTGAATATTCCTTATTACTTTTTATTCAGGTCCCAGGGGAAACCCTTCAGTTTCAAGGATTAATCACTACTGCAACTCCACATGTTGCCTCTCTCATTTTTTCTGCCTCTACTCAATAGGAGCTAATTGATCTCCAGGGAAGGTGGTAACAGTTTCACACATTGCCCAGGGCATCTCCAAAGCGCCCTAGCCTGTTTACAGACTAGGGTACTGCATGCAACTTGTGTACAGACCACAGCTGCTGAGCTCAGAAAAAACAGGATTCCCAAATGAACGCGGTACCAGCAATACTCACGGACATCAGCAAGAACCAACACCCTCCTGAGAGCACTGAAATTAATTCATAGCACGCCAAGACAAAGAACCTCCAAAACCAGTGTCTTTACACATTTCAGCACTCCCACCTTTGTGGTACCCTGCTCCAGCCTACAGAGCAGACAGGCCCCTCAACTAAACCCTTCAAACCCAGCGCCATCGATACAGCATGAAGAGCCAAGCCTACCTTGCACTTGCTGAGCTTCACACACACATCCAGGCTCCAAGGCTGCTGCTCTTTCTTCAAGACCTGGCAACACAGGTTTCTGCACCCAGGGTTTCAGGTGATTGAGCCAGGTCTCCTCCTGAGGTGCTTGTGTCCAGGTGTGAGATGTTTGAGCAGCTTCACAGCAGTCCGGCCGAAAACACTCAAAACCAGGTCTGTGGAGGGAAACCAGAGACTTATGTGAGATACAAGGTTCTCCCCTGTCCATTAAAGCAAAGTGCTCAGGCACTCAGGATGCAGCTGACATCTGCTTTATGACCTTTCCAGTGTTTAAAGTTTATTTCCTGTTGAAGAGGACATCAAGGGAATTTCCTTGTTCATTAATACAGCAATTAATGTTTGAGACAAACTAACAGTGTCCCTTAACTGCTCGCATGATGTCAAAACAGCAATGCTTTTTAAGACTAGAAGAAATGGAGAATAGAGCAAAAATAGTAAGGAAAGTCTGAAAGAGATAAAATGAAAATGCAGCTCCCTAACTCGAGCACAGCTACAGTTACCTTCATGGAGCAGGGAAAGCCTCCTCAGTGCTTCAGCCTCCCCTCACTTAACCTGTCTAGGCTCCTTAGAGAGCACAGGAGTATCTCTGCACTTGTAGCTACTGCTCATCCTCAAAACTAGCTCCATTTCCACAAACAAGCAGCAGCTCTTTCAAAAAGCTCTTAAGGCTGTAAGACATCATACAAACCCTGCTTCCAGGTGGGGAAAAAAAATCCCTCCGAAGGCAGGTAAACAGCTTCAGCTGGGATCTCTTGGCAATCATAGTGATTTACTCCTTAGTGACCTCTGCTCTTAATAGTGTTCCTTGTAGGAAAGGATCGGCCTTCTTAGCTCATAGTGCCTTAACTCATAAGGCCCAGTAAAGCCTAAGCATATTAAATAGCATTTTTGCGTCACCCATTTCAATTATACTCTTCCAACTCGTGCCCTTGAAGGTCAGGGCAGAATAGCAAATGTTCTGATTTGCCCCCAGCCCAAGCCCACGGTGCTGGCAGCGGCTCCTGCCTGCCCGAGAAGCCCGGCGTGCACCTACTGCCGCTCGGTAACCCCAGCCGTGCCCTGTCACGGAGACGGAGCTACCTCAGGTCCCCTGGAAAAGCCCAATCCCTGTAAACCGTGGGAGATGGAAAAGCCCAATCCCTGTAAATTGTGGGAGATGGAGGCCACTCTGAAAATAGGGTTGTGGTGAATGTCGTAGCAACACAGGCAGACTTCATCTCTCGTTTTATACAAGCTACCCTCTCTGAGTAGCCACGGTGGGAAAATCATGAATCATCACCAAGTGGGAATCTTCAGTCAGGGAGACTGAAAGGGAAGACGATCCTCATTTTTCTTGCCCTTTTAATTCCCATCAGCTCAATCTCAATAGACTTATTTGAATTTCTCTTGGAAAAAAAAAAAAACACCTATTTTCTGAGATTATAGAAGACATTCTCTCCTTCCTAGAAAACAGGGAGCTTCACTCTTTTGTTACACAAAAATCTCAATCCAACTTTAATTCCCTCAGTGATGCAAACAGTCTCTCTCTCCCAGTGCTACCAGGCAAGTGGGATTACGCTTCAACCTGTGCGACTCCAAAGCACGATGCACAAACTCAAAAGCCTATTAGGACTTTGCAGTTCCGGGTTTCTTGTCGCGGTACGGCCATACAGTATATCCAATTGCTATTGATTCCTGTCATATTGGCCATTATTAAGGTAGCTAAGAATATTTTCTCTGTTTAAGAGCTAGACTGAATTATTCAACTGACTCAAAGCACAGGGCTTTTTTTCCCTGAAGCAGTAAAGCATGACGTGTGACTGACAAAGATTTTTCTCTGAGACACAGGGAACTGGGTGCATTACATGTGTCTAGGCCTTTCCTGGGTTAGTTTATGGCTAATAACAAAGAGCTCTTCATTTCCCAGCACAAAAAATAGGAGAAATTACATCGACAGGCATCTACAAAATACATTTCGGATATATAAATGCTCTGCCTTTTTAAGGGTATTACTTTGCTTGGGCAGGAGCAAAAGCAAAATGCGTTGTGCTGGTGAACAAAAACAACCATTAAACGAAGGAGGATACCAACGAGAAGCAAAGCCTGACACACCTGTCGGTGAGAGGCTCGCCTAGACGCTGTATCTTCCAATTATTTTTGTACCTGCTAGACAGCAAGCAGAATAAATGAGAGCGCCAAGGAGAGAGAGTGAAATCAGGCATAAGAAAAAATTAGCACTGTAGTCAAAAGAAAGGAGACATCTTGACAGAAACAGCTTCACTGAATTGAAATCCGGATGTCTAGCAGAGGGGTGATGGTGTAAAAGCAATTTAGGCAGGAGAATAATCAAAGTCTTCAGGATTTTTTTTTTTTAAAGATGTTCCATGCATTTCTAAATTATTTTGTAATTTCTGTAATCACCCTGATGTTATGAAAGGAAATGTTGATGCTTATGCAAGCAGGAACAAGTGTGCTCCAAAGAAGCTATCCAGAATTGTAACTCGCTGTTAGAAATCTCTGTGTAATTAGTGCTTTTTCGGATGTGCGTGTAGTTCAATGATGCAATAAAACATGGCAAGCAGGACACACTTCAGGGTGATTACGGCACCCTTTCAGCAGTGTTAGAGGGCAAGCAGCAGAAAGCTGAGCGACTTAACCACCCAAGAAATGCAATAATATGCTCTAAATGCCCTGCCAAGAGTGTCTTATTACATATTACTGTTAGGAGACGGAATTTATACATCGAAGTAGGGAAAACACTGTACACCATTCATTATGCACAGTAAACGGTAGAGCATTATCTAAATGGATGCAAAGTAAGTGCAAGCTGATCCCAAAAGTTTAAATTACAGCAGGATTTCAAAATCATCTCATAGTGAAAACAGCTTGGGCGTTTTAGGCCCCACTCTATTACCTACTACTCCCCCAAATCCCTCTTTGTAACTGCGACCCTGACGCGTATCTTTGCTACAGCTTCATACTGGCAGGTTTTTGACAATGTTTAACAGGAAAACACTAGCCGAGCTGTGCCCCAGGTGTGCAGTGCCTGGAATGGGCCACCACAGCAACTGCTAAAGGATCCAGTCTGACTGAGCTGTATTATATGACACTTGTCTTGGTGGCTTCTTTTAAACTCCTTAACGCAAACTGTTCCCTTCAAAATAACATTCAGCCTGGCAGCCAACCACCTGAGCTATTGAAACACATTTCAAACACAACCATTAAGCGCCAGGCTATTTTGGAACGCCAATCAGAAAAGGCATTTTGTGCTTTGCTGCAATCTGCCCAGCATACGGAGGAGTTGATGCATTTATACCTTTGACCTGGACAGATCTCATTGAAAGAGCAGGGAGCAGAGCAGGTATTTCTACCTTTGCTGGGAAGGCAATCACCATTTGGAGGGCAGCAGGACGCCTGGCCTCAGCCCATGCCCTCAGGGCGCAGTTATCACCCGTCCCTCTCACCTGCAGAGCTGTCAGGCTTCATTGCTCAATTAATTTACCCCTGCAGATTGTACAATAAAAATGTTCCCTACAGTAAATTCAGATGATTTAATGCCATTAAGTCCTTTGGATTAGACACAATGAGATTTTCTAAAATGCTTGAAAACTTGCCCTGTGGTATGTTTGCATTTCCAGCTCCCACGAAGCTAGTCAGGCGCTGAGTCTCCAGGAGACACGGAACCTTTTCACTTCCTGCAGCTCCAACAGGCTCCCCTTCAGTGCACGCAGCTGTGCTGTTCTCATACGGCCGCTCTGATTTTCCGTGTAGTATCTCGGTATTTCCAAACTCCCCTCGACAGATCCATTTTTGGCCTAGCGTTGCCCGCCCTGTTCTCATCCAGCCAAGCTGCTCAGTGGCTTGGGCAGAGAACAACAGGCTCCCCGGCACCGCACACTGACAGCAGCTCCTCGCCGACACCCCTGCTCCTCCCAGCACAACCGCAACTGAAAGCCCCTTTAACCAAGGGGGAAGCTCTTCTGCTCCATGTCTGCGCGTGCCCAGCCACCTGCCTGGAAGACAAAACGGAAGGTGAGGTGCCAAGAACCCTAGACCATCACAATATTGTTTTCAAAACAATGACACAGAACCAGGCATGTTATTTCATTTGAGCTAAATAACAAACTCAAAATACATTTATTACTTTCTAATTAGCTTCCAAAATATGAAGATTTGAGATTGACATCTAAAGTATGTAGTTCTTTCTTTCTTATCTATACCAGGACACAGAGAAGAGGACATAAAATTATCATCCAAGGTTACAGTTTGTTTTTCTGGGGCATATTTATGTATATTTGAATGGCCATAGATTTCTCTATATGCAGGCTACTAACTTAAAAGATTATCCAAGGAACCTTATATATCCAATATATAGCCAATACACCTTATATATGCAAAGGTTACCCAAGGCACCTTAATCCACCTTAATCCAAGGTGCCTTGGATTTGACACAGCAAGTTACAGCAGGGTATTCCAGAGTTTCCTGAGGCCTAATGGCTTCACTAATAAATATACTGCACATCTGTGAACAAGAGAACATACCAGAGTGTGAGGCTCCTCGACAACCACTAATAGCGGGCCAGGTGTCTCATGCCTTAGCATCAGTAATAGAGCTACTCCCAAATACCTTTGGTACTCAGCAATCGCATTTCTTCACCACAATCATTGCATTAGATCTGCAAACACATCACGGTGCCTTCTCCTGCTGAAGCACGTAAGGACAGCTCTGCTTCTGTGCAGCACCACAAATGCAGCACAGCCATAAACTGACCTTCTCCAAGTACCATGCTACTATATTTGTAATCAGAATCTGACCACACATAGAAAAATCAGCAAAATTATTCACATCTCCATATTTTGACCCTGCATTGACATTGTTTCTCTAGTTTTGTGTTTCAACATATTCCAATAGATACTGAATAACCAAGAGAACTGTCCCATACTTGCATCCAGAAGAACAAGTATATTTATTCCCCACAGAGGAATAACTATACATAGAGAATAAGAACTTTCACAGAGGCACAGAACGGTTGAGGTTGGAAGGGACCTCCAGAGATCATCTAGTCCAACCCCTCTGCTCACGCCTAGACTCAACACCTAGAGCAGGGGGCACAGGGTGGCATTCAGGCAGGTTCTGAACTTTGTGTGAATCTCTCTTTGCAAAACCAAGAATTCCTGTAACAAGGTTCATCAATTATGTCTTTTCTAAATTCTTCCATTTCTAAAGAGGCTAGCTAGGTAATTTCTCTGAGCAAGAATAATACAAATTCTTACTCTAAGTTAAATGAATCAACATGTTCTAAATAGCATTAAATTCACTTGGAGAATATTGCCTTTTTTTTTTAATGTTCTCTTTTTTTTATGTTTTTATACTTCTGAAAATACTTTATGGAACTACAATTTTCAAAAGCTTATTACCTAATTTATAACACCTCACACCTCTACATTTTCTTTCCCACACAGTAAGTCACTTTAGGGACATCTGTTTTGTAACAGATTCGGCTGCTGAATGATCACAAACCCCCAACTGCAAGCAAAGGGAGAGGTGTTTTTGCTTCACTTTCTTGATGGATTTCAAGCAATATAAGGCTGGCAGGAGCAGCTAGGATATGGAGAACGAACCATTTTTATGATGTTCCAGTCCTGCAACCATGCTTTTAAAAACATGTGGTCAAAGTCGTAATAAAGAGAAGAAATGAAAATGATCTGCTTAAACTCTATTAGGGCAAAGATTTACAGTATTTATGCACTAAATTAAAGAGATATATAAAGAGTTACGATGCTGTAACCTCAGAATTGACGATTATGTTCAGGTTTTCTGATGTGAGGCAACATTAAGTAAAAGCAAGTCCATCTTCTGGAGAGTTTTTATAGCATGGTTTAACTAGGGAGTGCACTGAGATCTTACACATTTTGCAAGGCACAAATTCTGTGTTTGCACAGCACCCACAGGCTTCTCCTACAGCCTTGCTATGGCCCCTGCCCATTATTTATCGAAGGAAGTCATACAATAAATTGCTACACGCAGGAGGCAAGAGCAGCCATGGTAATAAACAAGAGTTTGCAAAAGCTACAGCACCACGGCTTTCCATAAGGAAAGGCAAGGATAATTCATCTGACAAAAGGAGCTAGGCTGGAAAAAGCCACAATACTGGCTGGTAATGCCACTGAGGGCATGAAAGCCCTAAGGATTTTAGGCTGTTCACAGTAGAATGGAAGTGTTCTGGCTATCTCTTGGAAGCCAACAGTGAGCACATTTTGGAAATATCACTCACCTTTAAAGCTCTGCAACAACTTACAGATCCTATTGATCCTGCCTATTCCTTCAAGTGAGGCAATGTAATTCTGCTCCTTCTCTTATGCCTATACAGGCCATAGAATAACTAGCTAAAAAACACTCGTTTTGAATAAAACAGTTAGCAGTTGGAAAAGGGGCTGCTCACTGTAGAAATATGAATCTTCCAGCAACATATATGGAAAGCAGAGCTTTAAACGTTCATCAGCAGGAATGACCTGGCTCCATCTACACTACTTGCATGTGCTGCAGCAACACTTCTTTTAACTGGCAATATTTAATGGTCCACCACTTGTGAAGCAAGATGCTGAGTCAATTTAACTTGCTTTAAATTGATATATCTGTTGTCTAAGACATCTGATTTAACTTACAACATCTCCATGTGTCACAGAATCTTGTACACAAGAGCATGTCCATATTCCCAACTACTGCTTGCCACAGAACTGATTAGGGCTAGTTCTAATCATGTTATAAACTAGATATGCATCTGGTTTGGTCAAGAAATTGTGAAGCAGCTCCGAAATCCTGCAGGGTTTTGGATCGCAGACCCCTGACAGCTTGGTTAGTTTTCTGAAACTCCTTCACTCTTTATTCCTCCTGTTCAGACTTTTGTCTTGGTACAAAATTTCTCTGTGCATGATCCATGCTTGGGTTCCTCCTTTCCCCACACCCTGCAAAACCACTGAAACCAAGGTACCCACGGTGACAGTGTGGTAAAAAGCTGAGAAAAGCCCCAGATCCCATAACGACAAATAAAAATGCAACATTTCCCTCCTGAAGGCTGCCTCATGTCAAAGGGACTAATTCAACACAATAATTACTCATCAGGCATTAGAGAGCCCTCACTGGAACAGAGATGAGTGGAAAGCTGATGACAGAAATACAGTTCTGGGGTAGGACTAGGTGCGTACATGTATATGCCCTATGCCCCGACATATCCATATGTATATATGGATATATATGTGTTCATATTCCCTTACATATACACACACATCTATAAAATTCAGCATTTTAATCAATGCAGTTTCAAAGAAAAAGCTAAGGCCTTAACAAGACAATAGTTTTTACTATATTTATAATGCATCTATCTATGTAATTATCACCAGTGAATTATTTCACTACAATAAAAATTCAAACATTTATACATATGGGTGACAATCATGCACAGTACTAATCAGGAAGCCCCATTTTTATAGGTTTGTATTTGCTGTGACATTGGTAATTATTAGTTTAGGCAGGCCATGAAGTCCTGCTGATTTCTACTACGTATGAGAGGAAATCATATCTATTATTGCTAAATGCAATTATTATTATTTACTGATAGTTTTCATCACAGATACCTCTTGGTCAAAAAGTACTAAGTCCTCATTATTCTTTTATTAGCATTTGAACTGATACTGTTCAGGTGTTGATTCACAGCAGCAGTTTTGTAGTAAATCATTCCATCGGCTTCTCATTTCTGCAGCCAGCAAAATGTGCTGGCAATTCTAAGAGTGTAATTGTTGAAGCTGAATATCGATTTTTACTGCAGCTTCCCTAAAAGTAATAATAATAATGCATCCACTCTAACCTACTAAAGAAACAGAACCTCCACATTCGAGTACAAAGAGCATCTCGAGCCTTGATTTTTTTTCAGGGTGTAAAAAAAAAATGCTTATTAAGAAGCCTCAGGTTTAAGAAGACAAATTTATGGCGAGATTTGATACTTTCATGCAAGTGAGTCACTAAAGAGGAATGTAGGTATGTAATGCATTCAGTCAGCAGTGATGCATGCTGTCCTTGATATATGAGTGTCGTATGTGTAGAATAGTCCACACAAGCTTCCCCACTTCAAGAGAAAATTCTCTGTGGAACCTGCCCCCCCCTCCATCTATTCTCATGTAATGCTCAAATACTTCATTACCTTGATGGTGCTCTAAAGCACAAATGTCAAAAATCAAGGGCCTCACTCAAATTTCTCTTTTGTCTGACAGCACAAATCAATCTCATGGAAAGAAAAGTATGAAAACTGTGGGAAAAAAAAGACCTGTAAATGTGTTTGATAGCTTATGTCAAGAAGCAGAGTACATGTAAAAACATCAAACTGTAAACATTCAGAGCCACATATGAGCTTTTTTCAAATGCATGAAGCTCATTAAAATAATGAAACAGAGAGCTCATAAGAACTGCAAACTGTAGCAAAATCCCGCCCTTTATGGACCCTGGTGCTGTCTGTTTTTGCCCAACAGTCAAACAGCAAGCACACAGAGATGTAGGGTCTCCTACAGCCTTAACCTCCACCTTGATCCAGACGGGTGGACTCTTCTGTTTGTGGACTTGTACATAGTTGTGTATGTGGAATGCACCTAATGCACCCAGAGAGACGCATTAATGGCCAGTAGTAATGCAAGCTTCTGCATACTGCTGCTTACCGAGGCCAAAACCAACTTAGCAACGGGATTTCACCAGCACTTGTCATGCTGATGCCCCTCTTTTGGATGTGTGAGGATTTCTAACTACCTCTTCTCTTGCTTGAAGTTATTCCTGGTCTATTTAAGAAAAAGGTAAATATTCTCTAAAAGAGAACATGTAATTTTTTTTTGAAGAGGCTCTTTACATACTTAGGTGTGTGTGCATATGCATTTATATATACATAAATATACCCTGAATATATAGATATAGCTACACATATGCATCTTACCATCTAAATACACCACATCATTTATTTACCTCACAGAGAGATGAATATTGGCCTGAAGAACAAGAAATATAGATACAAGATATGAGCCTAAGCAACTCTCCATTTGACCAACCAGTATCACAGCCAGAGGGAATTTTGTGTAAGGATCCATTTAAATTCCAAGCAGAAAGAGCACACTACTCCTTTGAATAAACAACTTACACCAGATGATTTACAGATATTTCCAGATTTCACAGAACTTTTCCTCCCTTGCACCTTTTCTGCAGGAGCTCAGGGCAATAGGACACTACAGTGAATTTAATGTTAGAAATGAAGCTCTGCCCAAGATCGCTGTTGCTGTGGGAGAGAACATTCATGAAGAAGTGGGCTCCCCACCTGCAAGTTTTGGTTAAGGTAAAGACAGTTTCCTAGGCAAGGACTAGAAAGGGAGTCTAAAAGTGAAGGGGACGTTTATATGCTAAAAGCTAAATCGCCTGGCAGCTTTTCAAGGCAGTGAATGTCAATTCCCTGCGTGTGGGTACGGGCTGAGAGAGAATAATTCCACCTCTAATGGCTTTGATTGCTTTAACAATACCTCTTAACAGGGTGTCTGACAAACAGCTTCCTGACACAGCCTTCGGATTAAGCCAGGATGATGAAGGGAGCACTCCTTCCCTTCCCTATGGCTTTGCAACAAAACGCCACAGCAAATTGCTGTCAAGAATGAACACAAGCAAAACCAAGGGGCAAGTAGAGAAGTTTTTAAAAGCTGGGGGAGAAAAGATTCTTACAAGCAAGCCACAAATTTCACCCCCGCTTCTGAAAACTTCCAAGTAAGTAGGAGAAGGGAGGAAAAGCACAAACTGCCCCTTCAATCTCAAGGACTGGAAATTACCAGAGATTTCCTTTCTCTCTCACTCTCTTCTTTATAGGCAATGCAGATTGCCTGCTTAAAATAGAGTTTTAAAGCAGCTTGTTGCTCAGGCTCTGAGCCCGCTTGTGACTGGGTTTTTGCCATCGTGAGCACTGCCTAGCGCCTGCCCTGGGTCATATTTCCTCCTTGAGTGTTGTGCAAATCTAATTTGCAATTCTCCACTAGCACTGAAAGAGCTAGATCCTATCGGCAGAGGTGTATGGAGCTGCAAATGCAACTATGATGTCAACGCTGTTGAGCAGGGACGAGAGCAAGAGGCGACACAATTCAACAGAGCAGCCCTGCGTGTTCCCCGAGCTACGCTGTGCTGACCAGAGGGCAGCGGGCAGCTAATTCCTCATTTCCTCGTAAAAATCTGGGATGAAAGCCTCAGTAAGATTGTTCTGGATTATAACATCCTCTGGCCAGGACCTTGTACTGGGGCTAGGAGCTGGAATACTGATTGTCATGCTAGGTTTTTTGAGTAGATCCTCCGAGGAGCGACACACCCTGCAGGACCCCTCAGTTACTGTTGCTGGTGTCTGCTGGGGCATCTATGGAAGTCACCACAAGTGCAGGTAGCGACCTGCCCTGCTGCATGGTGGCTGCTCGCCCACACCCCGGGAAAGCCAAAAAGGATGTAAGGAACAGTAGGTGTCTTAAGGAAACATGCAGAGTTTACCAGAATTCACATAAAACTTCCTCATGATCCAGAGTAACTGGAACTACAGATCATAAACTATGAGCCCTCCTGATATAACTGGAAAAATATATAAGCTTCATGCGCAAAAACTCCCCTTCAGATCCCTACCACTGCCAGTATGCCAGCTTCTTCACAGGGACACTGAAAGCTGAGTAAGTAAACAAGAGAGGAAATCCAATTATAGTCTGCAAACGTTAAATACATGATAAATACCTGTGATATAACATGAATAGCTCACATAAGTTAAAAGCCATTAGCCTGTGCAACACTTGGACATCCAAACACACACAAGCCCTCAGTAATAGGCAGACTAGAATGCCTTCCTCATTAAGTGAGGACTGCAAGCACCATGCAACATCAAGGTGCACCAGTTAGCACATGCGCCTACTAGATTGCAACTTAGGGCTCACAAAGCTCAGTTCATGTTGCCATCACTTCTTTTGACCACAGATGTCATTAGGATTTGGTGAGTCACAGGGATAAAAATAGTCCTGAGTTTGAAAGCTCAGAGATGGCAGCCTGTGGTCACGGGCTATGTGCTCTGTCTTTCAGAGACAGGTAATGTTTAGATGTGAGAAATAACTTCACCTCTTCTTTGCTTGGTTTGCTTTTGCTTTTATTAATAAAATTGTAAAGCTAAAATACATCCACATTAACATCAGGAGTATCTGACAAACATTAAATCTGAGCAGGACAGTAGCTTGAACTCAAAATATTTAAAAAGAAAAAAAAAAAAAGAAGAGCAGTGTTCTCTAGTATTTCCAGCTTTTTTTCTTTATGAGTCATCTTCCTCTACTGCCACGCACATAAAATCTGCCAACCTGTCCCTGCAAATCTAATTGGTAACCTTCAAATATTGTAAGGACATTTTATGACCATCTGCTCAAGCCAGGAGAGGAATAAAACCCAGGCCCAGAGCTCCTGAAAAAGAAGAGGACATAGGGAAAAAAACATTCATGGACATGCTAGCTAATTCTGACTCATGATTTGAGCATATGTCTGACCTTTTCCATTCATTTTTCACTGGGCATTTCTATGACCAACAGCTACTTCAACCGTCCAGCAAAGCAATTTATGCCTTGGGGCCTTGATGCAAAAGCTCATCTATTTATATGTACCCCAGAAGCACTTGCTATGCCAGCCTGTGCAGGAAACAGCCACGTAGCCAGCAAGAGAAGGACAAAGAGAAGAGAAATCTGCTGGTTCACCTGCTGTAAAGGTTTCTTTTTGCTTTTGGCCAGGAAGGTACTCGGCTGTTTTAAAATCTATAGCTTGTGTACACAGACAAATATAGCGCTCCTTCTTGTTCAGAGGAGGACAGGAACAGGTTTTAAATGTCCTCTGGCCTTTTCCTGATAGATTCCTGTAGCACCGACTGCAACCCGCAAGGCCGCCCCGCGCAAGGCTGGGGGAAGGGAGGCTGCGCAGTGAGCGGCCACCTGCACACTGGCCCGCAGTGCAGCGAGCGGCCGCCTGCATACTGGCCCGCGGCACGGTGCAGCACGGTGCAGTGAGCGGCCGCCTGCAAGCGGGCCCACAGCGCGGTGCGGCGCGGTGCAGTGAGCGGCCGCCTGCAAGCGGGCCCACAGCGCGGTGCAGCGCGGTGCAGTGAGCGGCCGCCTGCAAGCGAGCCTGCAGCGCGGTACAGCGCAGTGCAGCGAGCCGCCGCCTGCAAGCGGGCCCACAGTGCGGTGCAGCGCAGTGCAGCGAGTGGCCGCCTGCAAGCGAGCCTGCAGCGCGGTGCAGCGCAGTGCAGCGAGTGGCCGCCTGCAAGCGGGCCCACAGCGCGGTGCAGCACGGTGCAGCGAGCGGCCGCCTGCAAGCGGGCCCACAGCGCGGTGCAGCGCAGTGCAGCGAGCCGCCGCCTGCAAGCGGGCCCACAGCGCAGTGCAGCGAGCGGCCGTCTGCACACAGGCACGCGGCGTGGCGCAGCGCAGCGGGCACTACGCGCTGCTTGTCAGGGCCGCCGTCACGTCCCGGCGCCCGCCTGCTCACGCTGGGCGGGAAAGGACGGCGCTGCAGAGCATGCCCACCAGCTCGCAGGGCTACGTGCCTTGCAAATCACGCCCTTTCAGCATGAATAAATTGGGCTGTCAGGGCCCCACTGTGGGAATGAAACTATGGTTTTGAATGGCTTGCTCTGTACTGCTCAACTGTACTGTTTGGATCTCCACATGGTATTTAATTACCATGAGTATGAGAGAACACTCAAATTCCAGGTGCTCCCATAAACCAAATACGGGTATTTCTTGAGGAAGGCTTCTTAAAAGCAGAAAAGCAGCAGTTGAACGTAACAGCTAGATCTCAAATTTTTTGCTCTGCCTGCAGGCCCTGATGGGCCTGTTGGCAGCAGCCAGCCGTGATCGTGACACTGGCACCATGTAGCCCTGCGCCCCATCGGTGACAGTGCCACCTCTTCACAATTTCAATAATATGGCCTCAGGCTTCCGCTGAAGACTCACTGACACTTTTGTGTGGATCAGGAGTTTGGTATCTTTAAGGAGCAAATTCATTTTATTTTCTCTCTTATTTACCACACCTTTGTAGCTGCTTTACACCAGTTGCCACTAGTCACCAGATGCTTAAACTAGTCCCTGCCTAAGTGAAAACCACGCCTGTTCATTAACGCAGCATCATGCTTCTGTGCATACCTTATGCACACTCCATGTGCTATTATTTCCGTGGGACTTGAAGGGTAAACCCCTGTGTGAACCTCTGCAGCTCTGGCACGGTCCTGCCAGGCTGAGCTCAAAATGCTGCTACAGCTTCCAAGTAAAATAAATGCAAGCGAGGGTGTCCAAAATAAAACCACAGCCATGAATTTCTCTCAAGCCAAACACTCAGCAAAAATCATAAACTGGATTTGGGATTAGAGGAGCGGAGGAGCTGTTGACTGCTCTGCGGCTGTCCAAAGCGCAGCTGCCCAGCCCTTGCTCAAGCCATAGCTGAAGAGAATAAATTCTTTAAGGAACCCTTTACCCCAGCACATAGGAAGGACAATTCACACTAGAGCCTTGTTCCCGCATGGGTCTGTCCTGTGCCCTGAGCCCTGCTCCCGTGCTCCGGGGGCTCAGCCCTTGCAGGCCACGTGCGCAGGCCACGTGCGCAGGCTCCGCGCTCCTTCTCCTCACGCTCACCTCCTCTTCTCACAAAAAGACACAAATTGGGGGGAAAAAAATTAACCTCCGTGCTCGGTTCTGCACTCAGCTAGTAACCAGCTGAGATGAAAAGGAAAAACTCCAAATCTAAATGCCAGCTCCCTAGCAGCGGCTGTTAATCTCATAGCCTCCATTTCTGCTCATGGCCGCCTATGAACTGTGGTTGATTTGCTCCCCTCGCCTCCCTCCCAAATCTCAGGGAAAGCTTTGCAAAATGAGGGTTATTTGTGTTAATGTGTCACACTCATAAACATTTACGAGCATATGAGCTCAGTCTAAATAAGAATATTTATGTGTGTGAGGTGAACCTAGGGCTTATTTTCTAAGAAGGAGAAAGAAAAATGTGCTAATCCATTGCGTCACCTAATCCCCTCTAATTCTGAGCTCTTTTCAAAACAAAAACAAGAGGGAACTTACTCCTGCAGCCCATTTCCCCCGCGCACCCAGCTTTACTGTTAAATTCATAGCTGCGTCGCTATAAAGCAGGCATTATTCACAGAAGCATGAGGCAATGCTGAAAGCAAATACTTGCTGCTGAAAAACACCCCTCTGCCCAAGCAGCTCCTAAGGCGGCAAGCCTCTGCGGAGGGGACAGCTTCGGCACCCAGCCACAGAGCCCATCTTCCCTTCTGCTGCGGCTCTAAGCGGCCTGGCCACAGCCACGTGCAGGCGAGAGCAGGAAGGGAAGGAGCCACCCGTGCCGACCAGAAACGCTTTTGCTTTAGTTCTAAGGCCAGTGCAGTGCGGTAAACCCGGTTCTGGCGAGCTGCCGAGCAGGCCTGAGGGCCCCGCTGAGCAAAGGCAGAATCCCCCCAGGCGCAGCCGCTCGGGAGGCGCCCGGGCCCGGCCGGCCGCCGGCAGCAGCGACGCGCAGCCGCCCTCTGCCCTCGCGCGGCCCTGCCCTGCTGCAGGACACTGCTCCTTCTCCGCAGCAGCGAGCACCCCGAGGCGCGCACACCCACCGACACACAGCCTGAGCTCTGCCCCTCGTGCACCAACACCGAGCCGCAGGGACACGGGACACTGTTTTGATCACGTGAAACCTTTCTTCCAACAAGGTCTTCCTTTAGCCTTTTCAAAAGCCAGCAATTATTTACTTAAAACAACAACCCCACATTGCTAGGCTAATTTCAATATTTACTCCCCCAGCATACCAAAATTCGAATAATTTGTCAACATCAGTGCTCTGTGTAACTACTGAATGTGTCTTTCTTTGTAGACAACATCAGCCTAACCAGTCAGGCATTTCAAGCTGTCTCAGAAGCTCCCTCAAAGATGAACCCTGACAACTTCAACCAGCAGCTGCCTTAATGCACCGTCTGACATTTTTCTCCTTTGTCTAGTCACAAGATGTTATTTAATTCAAAGTTTTCCTGCAAGCTATCTTAATTTCTACTATTTGGGTAAATAAAATGCATCTTTCCTTGCCATACTGTTTAAACATTACACGCATGCATACAAACAATAGAAAACTCTGGCCGATTGTTTGGCCTGGTAGTTGGATGACAGTAGCTAATAAATAACGCGGCTGCATTGTAACCCATAAGCACGGATAGTGAAGCAAATTCCAATAGTCTCTGCAGTGCTTTTTCATCTGAGAGCCCCAAAGTTCATCCTTTCACATTAGTGTTAGCAAGTAACTTCCCAGAGGAAATAGGCAAAAGGGAAAGGAATATAAGCCTAACGGCTAAGACAGTCTTACGTAGGTGTCCCGTTCAGGAATGAACTCTGGAAAAGGCCATTTCAAAAGGTTTCAGTTAATTCTATTGCAGGTGCCACAGCGAAGATGACAAAACTTCAGATATATCTTTTCTCATCTTTATGAAAAAAAACCCTTCTCTCCTCCTTGGATGGAAAAGCCTTTGCCAGTAGGTATCTGAGCTCTAGCAGCCCTTCTCAGCAATGACATGACCTGTTCAGTATTCACTGAAGCCTTAGACACTGCTGGAATGCAAGGCACTGATGCAAAGCCTTTCAAGCAACACAGTAGTCTGATGGCATCATCTTCAACTTCCTTCTGTAGCCCTACCAGCCTCTAGAGCTCTGTCATCTCAAAATATCTTTTTTTACATTGCTTGTAATGAAAGCTTGTTTTTAAATGTAATTTAAGCTGGCCTTCCAGATCTCAATCAGAGGTCATGATACCTGCAGCACCTACAGATATCAAACAGATACGAAGCAAGGTAGATACCAAATGCCTATCTGCTTTTTAGCCTCTGACATCTCTCTCATATTGTTTTAGAAAGTCAGGGTGTGAAACTGTATATTGCTCAAAACCTTCTGAATCACTGAAATGAAGAGGATATAAACTGTTTTGTTCACTGACTGGTATGTGCTTGAAATAGAAAGGTCACAGACTTGGATCTGTTGACTAAAACAACAGCAGCAAAATACATACATGCAAAAAGCCAGTTTTATCTCCTTGCACAGGAGATTTTAATACTGCAGATTTCTGTCAAGTGCTTCATGCCAAAGTACTTGAGAAATAAGCATGGTAGCTGGAATAAGCAGATTCTAAACCAAAGCACAGTGTAAGCAGGAAAAAGCCACATACAGGCTCACAGAAGTGAAACCATCTGGAAATTCAGGAGACTACTAGAATAAATTCACTTCTGTGAACCATCTGGAAATTCAGGAGACTACTAGAATAAATTCACTTCATCTGAAAGGAGGGAGTGCTGTTAAAGCGAAGGTAATCAGAAAGTAGCCTTTTGCCAATGACTCATTCTGCAGAGTTTAATAAAATTATTACACCACTGTAAGGCAAGTCGTGCAGGATTATTATACTACATGTGAAAATAAATCTCTGGGGATATGAAGGGATTAAGACTCCTAAGAGGCTAACAATTGAATCTGCTAACTTGTAAGGGATAGCTAAAATCCTGAAATATGCTCCGATTTTATTAGCATTATAATTTAAAAATCAAGGACTGAACCAATGCCTTCCATTACAAGACCAAGGCAGGTGAAACAAAAACATTATTAATTGAATCAATTTTTTTTTCAGATGCTTTGCAGCAAAGTAAAAACTGAATATTTTCCCTGTGTTGTGAACTACAGCTGTGAACTACCGAGCACCTCCTGGCCCCTCTCCTTGTTTCGCCTGAAGTGACGATGCCCGTGGCTCCGCTGCTGCTGGCAAAGCGCTCATCCATCTCAGATTTATTTAAGTACCATTATAGGCTAATCTCACACATGGGTCTTTGAAGAGTGGAAAAAAAAAAAAAAAGCAAAAAAAAGATCATTGATATAAACTAGAATCAACGTTCTCTGGTTCAGATTATCTCCAGGCAGAAAGAGCACTGGCTTGCCTACTATGATACCCTGTGCAATAATTTACATCTTGCTTCCTTAGTGTCTGCTTCTGTGCTACAGCACATTAAAACATCTTGTTTATAACTCACGCTGTTAAACTTCACAGTATTCCATGTCTTCTACAGGAACCTCTGAAGCTTCCCACATGATGCTGGGGATTATATAACATTGACTTATTCAGTTGGCCCTAGTCCTGTGTTGAAAATGCTAGTTTAAAATTGTGACTCACATTAATTTATAGCTCTTCTTGAATGTCCTGTGAACTCGTCTTCCATTTTTACTGCTGCCAAACATTATCCAGACGGTTTTAGGGATAATGATCATCTTAATGATACTCCATAATGATCCCCAATTTGCAGTATGTGAGAAATATGTTTTGGCCATCTTACTTGATCAAATTACTAAATTAGCACCCTAAATATAACATTTGGCCATACCCAAAATATCCTTCATAAATGCAGACACGAAATAAATTAACTCTAAAGAAAACGTTATACAATATAGTCATAAAAAAGGGGTAAGCAAAGTCTATATTTTTCCATAGATTTCAAATAAAGAAGGAAACTATGATGCATCCCACTGCCTGATTTGATGAGAATTCTCCATAAACTGGTGTTCCTCCATCCAAGCGGTGGTGTTAGATGTATGTAGGTATATGATGATTAAGGGATTTAATGATCCTGAATGATGACTAATGACTTAAAGGGTATATGATGATTAAGGGATTAAGGGACTGGAGCCTCTATCTTACGAGATAAGACCGAGTGAGCTGGAGCTGTTGAGCCTGGAAAAGACAATGCTGAGAGGGGATCTGATTAACATGTATAAGTACCTGAAGGGAGAATGTAGGGAGGAAGGGGCCAAGTTCTTCTCAGTGGTGGCCAGCGATAGGACAAGGGGCAATGGGTGTAAGCTGAAACACAGGCAGTTCCATCTCCAGGTGAGGAGGAACTTCTTTCCTGTGAGGGTGCCAGAGCCCTGGCACAGGCTGCCCAGGGAGGCTGTGGAGTCTCCTGCTCTGGAGACCTGGATGCCACCCTGTGCCCCGTGCTCTGGGTGTTCCTGCTAGAGCAGGGGGTTGAACTAGATGATCTCTAGAGGTCCCTTCCAACCTCAACCTCTCTGTGATTCTGTTGTATGTATCTATGCACCAAAGAGAGAAGCAGTGAGTCTTTTTAAGAGCATCTGACTGTCCCCCAGCTGCCAGGGATGCTTTTAGGTCACCTGCTCAGAGCCTTACAGACTGAGTCTTTCCCTTTCCCTCCTCCTCCTCACTTGCACACTGTTCACATTTTAATGGCTGACAGCGGGCTTGTCATATGAGCTTGAGCATTAAAATACATATATCTCGCTACCCATAGAGAAGTTTTGCAAATTTGCAGTTACAGTTCAGATTACATTAAAATTATTAAATAGTATCACATCACTTTTATTTTTTAAGTTCATCCAAATCCAAACTGACAATAAGCCTGGTGGTGATGGCAAGAAATTAGATGTGTCACACCTTTGTATACCTCAAAGCAATTACTCAAATTGCTCTAACTAAATCATCTTGATTTTAAACATTTTAAA
>VZSG01000618.1:37032-67406 GCA_013398315.1 Nothoprocta pentlandii | reverse complement strand
ATTCTGTGATTTTGGTTAGATTAACTGACCATTTAAAGTTGAGGCCACAGTTTGAAATTTTGTTTCTTGCCTAAAATTATTTTAAATTTATTTTAAATTATCTTTTTCCAAAGCACAGGAAAACAGAACTTCATGTAAACCTGTATTTTTAGGAGTAACCATATTCTTTAGGGGACTATTAGAAACAACAAATATAATTTGGAAGTTTTGCATCCTGTAACGTCAAAAGCTTTTTCTTAAGTCTGCACATCCATATTCTTGAATATGCCACCCATGGAGACAGTAAACCACCACAGAGATTGCAGTACGTCAGTAGCAGGTTAAGCATTTTGAAAGCTAAATTGGCTGCTATTTAAAAAAAATACTTTAGTCGTTTGGAAGAACAGAGGATAAAATCCTCTATCACCGATATTACATCACTGGAGAGTTTTAATTCTTTTTCCTCTTATAAAGTTTAGCCCAGCTATGCACACTGCTTGATAATGTAGTATCTGTTTTCTCTCCTCCTCTCAAATATAGAGCAGGAAAGTTGGACTAGATGATCTGTAGAGGTCCCTTCCAACCTTAAATATTCTGTGATTCTGTGATATTTCCAAGACCATTTTTCAATTATTAAAAGCCCGTAACAGCGTAAGTGAATAGGCTGTTGGAGTAGCCTTTTACAGAAGTGCTGTAAAATGCCCCAGACCGTAACAGCAGCCCCGAGGCCCACGCTGGATTTTAGGAGGGAGACCCTTCCGGGAGGCCCTGTCGGTGGAAAGCTCCTCCCGGGAGAGGCCGCCGCGGCCGAGCCTCCTTGTCACCATGTCAGCCCAGACTGCAACACGTCAGCAGCCACACGGGAAGCTGCTCAGCCACACTCCGCTACCACTTTGCCTTCTCCCTCTGCTTGGCTTCTCTCCATGACGTCAGCCTCTGCTTCCGAGTTGTACAGATGATGATAGTGCTTTAATTGCAAATACAGGCTAAATCCTGAAAGGTCACGGACTGGTCAAAGAAAAGGGGCATGCCTCATCGGTGCTTAATACTATCAATACATGTTTACTGGCAAAATATGGAGCAGATGAATTTCCTTCCAGCATTAGCTACTTCCATTGGAATAGCTGCCTCACTAGGAACTTGGGCAGGCCCAGATCCCTTCAGAACTCACAACAGACCCCAGTATGAAGACCAGCCCACGCGGAAGCTTCTCTCCTCTGGGAATGGACTGGCTCAGGACCAGCTTTCTCTTCTCATGCCAAACAGCATGACCGCCGCAGTCGCGCTTTGGGATTCATGCTGGAGGAAGGGAGAACAAAACCCCTGCGGCCACAGACACTTCTGAAGGGGGTGGCAGAAAGAAAATGGCAAGTTCCCTCATGAGTAATTACCACCAAAAGCCAACAGCTTGCGTTCAGATGTTTCTGTTTCTTTATGGGAATGGTGCCCCAGTCCTGGGGCTTTGAAATGCCTGAGATGCAAGGGGGGAAGCTGGAGAACACACCAGATGCCCCAGATTACAGCAAGGGCCAAGGGAGAGCTGATGGAGGCAGAAATCCTTTACCACCCTGACACTGCAAAGGGATCACAAAATGCTTCCGCCAGGATTCCTCCCGGCTTTATTCCCAAGCAGGGGCCATCCCAGTGGGAGTGGTGCAGAGGGAACAAGCTATTACAGACCAAATAGGTGGCAGAAGGGACAAAGTAATGAGATGTCAAAAGGGAATGACTGCATTGCCCTTGTGCTGACTCTGCCTTTAATGATAGGAAGCAGCAGTTAACGGAGCTTTTAGCATATTGCTTTCTACTGTGCAAGGGTTTTTTTTTTCTTTTAAGGATTTATGTGCAGCAAAACAAGTATTTTCTGCCTGCAAAAGGTAAGCCTGAGAAAGGTCAGAACCCTGCAAACGAATTTTGTTCCAGTAAAAGATATCTTTTTTTCAGATTTTCTTTCCAATACGTTAAAAATACATTTATGAACAAAGCGTCTTCCTTTTTAGCTAGATGTTGGTGAACTCCTTGCCATGTGTCCAATGTGCAAACCAGCTCTGCAGCTAGAGCCAGCTGAATGCCAAGTGCTCAGAACCTCCCAGGCACATTTCAGCAGCCCGTGGTTTTGTGCATGGGGAAGCAGATGTATTCGTAGCCTCGCACTGAATCCCTTTGGTTTATGCCACAAAACAGTCATTAAACAACATGAGTAGCAGTGCAGCATACTTTCTCACTTTTCTCTACCACATTACCTAAACTTTCTCAGAAGGTCACATTAGAAAGTCAACCACACTCATAAAGCACCCTCTACAAAGAAGAAATGCACATGCCTAATAGCTAGTGAATCACCAAAGCATCAGGTAAGTAACCACATTCTCCAGTGCTCCTAACCCTGCACTGGGTGAGGTTCATGAGGGTTCTGGAGCAGCCAGCCAAGCGCGTTTGAACAGTTCCTCTACCTTCTCTTCTTACCCTGGCTCCTTCTGTTGTCATCACAGCGGCCGCAGAGGCAGGTTATGGTGGATACACGGAGACATTCTCCTCCTGGAGGTGGTACAAAATCGCCTCGCCTCGGAGGGACTTAGAGCACTTGATGAGTTTAAATACTGAAGGGAGAATGCAGGAGTTCCCCATAGACTGCAGGGTACGCTACAAGTCTGCATCATACACAACTACCTAAATATACAACATCAAAGACATTTTGCTCCCCAAGAATTCATACAGTTTCCAATTATCTTCCCTCTAGCTAAATTTCTGTTAAGCAGGCAATCGCACGTGCATGCAAACCACCAGGGCACCACTGTCTATAAAAACAAAGCCGCCTCAGAGAGCTCCTGCTGTGGCCAGGGTGAAGCTGGTGCGGCTGCGAACGGCTCCTGCGCCCGGGCCCCATAAATCCCCCTTGATGGGCAACCTGCAGCCAGCGCCGCTGCAGCAGCCCACGGGCCCGGCCGCTGCATGCATGCTGCAAGGCACAGAGGTGAGCGCTGCAAATCACACCCCTCCTTCCTCCACCCCGTCTCTCGCTCAGTAATAAAATCTGCCCTGCAGTTATCCGGCTGCTGGAACCCTTAGGGAAACGGAGAGCTGATAGAGAGAGGGGAAGGTTGGAACGATGTTTATTTAGATCTTTTGCACACTGCTGTGCCAGCAAACATAATTTATCATGCCAAATGTAACTTAAGCCACACAAATAATATCTGATTTGTTATGATCTCTGTGTTAGTGAAATCAGGCCTGAAAAATAAGGAAATCTTCTGTGTCCAGGAAGCAGCCTTTGGCACAGTTACCAGGATCCACAGCAAAAATAAAACCAGATAAAAAAAAAGTGATTGCGATCATATAAAGCCCAGCTGCTTAGATTTGTAACCACAAATAGGAATTGGATCTTTTCCTCCTCTCTCTACACACCTCTAAGCTTTAACGTACCTTTAATCTTCTGGTCAAATAAACTTTACAAGATAAGGTGTGTAATCCTTATCTCCAAGTTCAGCATATGTTATGCTTCCACTCATATTTTTATTTGAATAGATTTCTTTCATAAATATTTATCTTTTCCAATGAAAATGTAGTGGTGATGTTGGTGTTTGCCCAAACTTTCATAAACTTGCACCCTTACTAAGCATACTTCCTGTTTAGCACATTTGCCCTTGTGATCCGATGCCTGGAGTTCCTAAGCGACCTGCCCAACTGAGGTCGATGCAGAGCACGTGTTTTCAAATGGTAACGAAGCTTCCACATCCTGGAAGACAGGCAGCAAAGCAGGGGGTCACCACAGGAAGATGACTGTCGCCCAGTCAAACTTAGGCTCTTTGCTTGCATGTATCTGAAATGGGACTTAAGCAACAGAAAACCTCAGCACAGAAGGGGAGGACAAAAAACCGCCACAACCACTACCTCCACACACGAATCAGAAGTATTTTGGATTTAAAAAAATTAAATGCCAACCCATTGGAAATGCACCTACTTCTACATTTTCATTTATATATCCACTTAGAACGAAACTGGAAACATCCTGTTTTTCCAGTACGGAACTGCACTTCATAAAAATTAGACACATTAGCAGAAATGAGCAGTCCAAGTATTTTCAACCAAAATTAAATAATCTGTCATCCTGCTGTGGAGGTCCTAGGATGCCTCCTTCTGAGCCAGTTGTTCATTAAGCACCATCCTTTCCCTGCCTATAGGGAACATGGGAAACCTGTTCTCGCTCTGCCTGGACCGTATCCTTCACATGTCACTGCCGCAAGGACCCACAGAAACCTCTCTGGAGAGAGAGCCTAGGCAGGAGGCTGCTGAGTTCATCTTCGTGTTGGCCATTCAGAACCGGTTGTTGCTACAGCCTTTCTTGCAGGTGCCGAGCTCCAGCACTGGGCTGTTTCCCACCCTCCTAAACAGTGTGTTCGAGGAAACAACTTAGCTTTTTGCTAGCATGCCCACTGCTTCTCCAGTCCTCCACAGACCTTGGAAATGGTTCCTCCTTCGTGGACGTTGCATGAATGTTTTGCACCTTTGGAAACTGGTTTACCCCAGGTCTTTTCCTCTGCAGGTTGAAGAATCTTCCCTTTCGACCTTCCCTCCCAGGTCAAGTATTTTAGACTTTTGATAACTCCCAGGCTTTTCTTCTGCATTCTTTCCTTCTCTCTCCCGCTCACCCCCATCTTTCTAGAGGAACACTGACCAAAACTGGACCCAGTAGTTGGCCTTGACTGTTTGCAGCAGAGTGGAAAGGTTACACTGACTTTCTCACACACAGAACTGTTCTTCGGATACCTACTTTTAAAGTTACATTTTCCAGTTATGTGAAACCCCAAGGTAAAGTATACCATACAAATCACATGCAGAGAAACCAGTAGATCTGTAAGGTGTTAGAAATTATAATCAGATAATCAGATTGTAAAGAGAAAAAAAAAGTTATATACCTATTTCCATGCAGTCAAGAAAGCAAAGGTGAAGAAATAAAACTAGCCCAGGAGCAAGTAACACAATGTTGATAACACTGTTCATGAAAATCATTATGATAACATTGCAGATTTTTTTAATGCTTTGCAGCATTCTCAAAAAAAAAAACCCAAACAGATATTTCACTGATTTTGAAAGTTTGGGAATTATTAATCTACTGAGCCACCTCCTTTAATGAAAACGGTGGCAACTATGAGGTTATCTACAGAGGCAGCTAAATGCCATTGAATGTTCTATTGAAAGAGGTCAAAATTAGACCTTTTGCCTTTGGTAAGCAAAAAGAAACTGATCTGAGTCTAAGCCTTATGTCTCAATTTTCAGAGAACCAGCCCAAAGCCACTCAGGCTCCCCAGTGTTTAATTACTTGTTTTATCTGCAGGGCAAGTTGGGTTCCCTCTTGGGAACTCGTTTATCCCTCAGGGATTAGCTGTGCTCTCCTTAGCTTGCCATGTGCAGGGGCTGATGGGCTCTCCGTGCAATTGCTCATGCTGCAGTAGGTGACTTTCCAAGTTCAGAGCCTCTCTCACCTTGTGACTGACTGCTCAAGCCCTTCAGCATCTGCAATGCTGAACTTTCCAAGCTGCCTTCTCTTTTAGGAAGGCCTTTGTAAACATGCTCCCAAGCAGACAATCCATTTGAATCCTCTGTTTTGAAGCAATGGAACAATCAAATGCTGGGTGGGGTAGATGTCAAAAAAGAAAAAGAAAAGTAAACGCCAGTAGTTTGAAAAAAAAAAAAGTATATATTAGAAGGAAAAATACATAGGTTTTACAGTTTTGTGGAATTTGCAAACAACATTTTTTCATGAATGTTTCACAAGCATTTAGAGGAAGTACGCTTGTGTTATTTCCTCCACAGGAAAACCTACAGCCTCCTCCTGAAAAAACAACAGACCTTTTCAAAGAAAGAAAAGGCTTGGCTGAAGTAAATATTTGAGGGTGTGGGAGAATGTGACTTCACCCACCTGTGAGACTTGTCACTGTTCAAAGTTAGCAAAATTGCAAAACGCAAGCTCTTAAATCTGCGCTTTCAAACGCATGCATTGTCACCAACTTGGAACACAGCCCCACCTCACCCCGTTGCAACTGTGTGCTGTGCAACAGCCAAGGGTTACAGCTGTAAAATTTCCAGGTACTATTCAATAGCTTTGGGTACCTCTGTGAGCTCAGATAATCAGGTGAAGGAAAAAAGGGTTTCAAAGCCAGACATTAATATTCAGCTTCTACACCAGTAATGACGGGAGCTTTAGGCCCTTTTAAACAAATCCCCTTCAGCCTTTGTAATGACTGGAGAAACCTTAAAGAAAGACGAAGATTGTGGTTGTAGAAAGAGTCAGAGGTCTGCACAAAGTAACTACTCTCAGTGCTTCTGCATCTCTCTCTGCAGAACTGAGTATTTCACTTTAACAAAGACAAAGCAGATTTTAACTGTGAGACATACAGCTCTTCTTCCTTGACAGTACCGCTTGTTGAGATTTAACAGGATTACAGTGAATCCAATCACTAGCCTGTTAATAAGCCCTCCAGCACAGTACCACTGGTTTCTTCAGCATCAGTACAAGTAAATTCATACTGACAAAGGAGGCAGCCCCCGCTGAGCAGCAGTGTGTGCCTGAAGCTCACTATTGCACCCGGCCACGTCCCTCACTCCCCAAAAGCACTGTGGCAAGTGACAGCGCTCCCCGTGACAGTTTATTAGTCGGGCTCTACCACTGCTGTGCTCGGGTTTCAGTAGGGATTCATCTGAGAAAAACTGAGCCTGCCAAGGAAAAGAAAAAAAGAGCAGAAGGACTCATGCCAGAAAGTGCATGACACCTTACCAATGCCTATGTCCCTGAGAGACTAGGCCTGAGCTATGCTAGCTCTGGTTCCACTTGTACAACAGGCACTCAATTCCAGCAAGTAGAAATCAGACCAAGAAAGCCAAAGATGTTAACTGGGATTTACGCTCCGCACATGTGCACTGGTCTTGGGCAAACTGGTTACTGCCAGCTGTGTACTCTGCACAGATGGGCAACTGGAAACATGACGTTGGCTCTTGTTGCAGTCCTAGTGGGCTGGGACTCGAGCGTCTAGACACTAGAGAAGTTCATTCTGCCACTGCTTTTGGGATACCAGTCTGCAAGCCTGGCTCTCAACCAACTCATTTCCCACTAGGTTTCAAGGCTCTCAAGGGAAGTTCTTCTGTGCGCTGCTGCCCAATGATGTCCAGCTAAAATGGGCCTTCGTGTGGTCACAAAACATCAAGAGGATGCATTGAGGTTTTCTAGGACCATACAGTCACCTACACTGTGTGGGGAGGGAAGGGAGGGCCACGAAAATAATTCACAGTAACCCAAAGATTATTTAAGGAAGGAAGTAGCTGTATCACCCCGATCTGTGGCCTTCCGAGACACCTCCTCAGCTGGTGCCGCGGGTGCGAGCGCGCGCTGTGCCTGGCACCAGCATCTCCCGGCGACCTGTGCTCGGCCGTAGCTTGAGGTATTTCTTAGTAAAACAGTTGAGATGGCATCCGTTCCTCCCAGAATTATGCCGCTCAGCTGTTTCTCATTCCACAGCTAATTTTATAACCACATTTACCTACGCCACATGCAGAGCTCATTTTCTCCCACCAACAACAGGAAATTCTAAGAGGAAAATTATGGGGGTGGAAGAGAAGCATTAATACGAAAGAAAGCTTCCTTGTCTAGACTATCATCTTTCAGAGCAGGAACGTGGCCCAGGAGCTGGAAGGTGCGAGCAGAGCTACAAGGCTGCTCTTAGTCCCTGCTATGAGAAACAGGTAAAAGCAGAGCACTTGCCCTCACTCTTTCCTGGCATATTGCAGCACTCCACACTGGGCAGAACACGTCGTAACTTTGGCCCAAAATACATGTTTATTCTCAGTGTTAATGGAAGAAAGATGAACCACTTCATTTTTTCTCAGGGCTACAATCCTGCTGAATTTGATGAGCGCAACATTACAGAATATTGTGCAGACAAGAGGCTTTCCTGTGCTTCATATGCTCTGAGCTGTGTAGTAGGGATTTGCCTTACGGAGCTCCCACACGCTGTAACGCACTTTCAAACCTCTCCCTGTATTTCAGGAGGGTTGGGCATGTGTGGCAGAATAGAAGGAAGGGTTTCAACACACTGACCAAATCATCAGGCAGTCAAAAATATCTGTTTAATTACTCCTAACGATACTGAAACGAAGCCTCAGGTCAGCAAAGACTTATTTGAACGAGGAACTGCACATTTGAAGAGGCGTAACTCTGCTCAGAGACTACTCAGGTGAAACTCCACTGCTTTGCTCAGGTGAAACTGCAATGTTTGCAAGGTTATAATTCAAAGACAACAGTATTTCACATCTGATGGCTCGTGCCTATCTCTACAGCTAGACTTGTACTCCCAGCAACTACTTATAGGCTTTGCTGGGAAGGGAAAAACACTTTTCCTTCATTTAATTTGATCTCCAATATCACAGTGAAAAGGAAAAAAAATAGCATAAATACGTTATCACAGCACAGCATCAATGTTCTCTCCGAGATATCATACCAGAAGTTTGATTTGACCACATTAACACTTCTGCAGAATATTGATGGCAGAAATGAAACCAATACCAACAGAATCTAAATAAAATTACATGAATAAAACCAAAGTGAATTCTGACTCCTGTGAAATGGATTTTCTTCCTTTTACCTCTCAGGCAAAATTTTTCCTTTTAGAAGAAAGTAGAAGGCTGGGTTAAAGATGCGTCTATCCTGATACTCCACGTAACTCCACAGCGGTTATAGTCTGTGCATGATACAGTGTGAAGTGACACTTCCCTTAGTGTAAACTGTATTTTTTGTCTTGGCACAAGGGTAATTTCCCGGATGAGCGGCAGGGACACCCCACGTCTGCATCATCAGGGCGGCTTCCCCAAGGCTCCAAGCCAATCCAAGTGTTCCCTGTACTGCCCATGGCAGCTGACGGGACTTCCACAAGTGGGAGCTGGGGCTGCACTAGTGGTTAAAATGCCAGGACACTTGCACCTCTGCCAAGCAGAAGATTCCTCTTCCAGCAAATAACCTGGAAGCTGTTGCATTACTAAGTGGGACCCGCATATGTAAGTGCAGAGGAAGCCAGGCCAGTGCTACAGTCCTTGGAGAAGCCCCCTTTGATTTCCTGAAGTCATGGGGCCAAAGTTTCTGGCTCTGTAAATGAAGGAAGGCCAGAAACAAACTTCACAGCTACTGCTGTTATGCAGACAATTAAAAATAGGACACCTCAGGAAACATAATTTTAAGTCAGAAAGACCATGGAAAAGAAAACATCTTGTATTCATTAACTTTGGTTATGAAGCACTGAGAAGTTTCGTTACTGTTTCAAAAGGTACGATCTCTACAAGTTGTGTCTCTGGAGATGACAAGTCTGATAGAAAATTATTACTTCCAGATATTTCAGTATGGCTCTTCAAAACCCTACAAGGATGATGATATTTAGCAAGACCAACTGAATATTCTCATACCCTTAAATTAACAGTTACTCTGAAATTACTCGGTTCCCTTCACGTTTTTATCATAAGGGCTATTGGAAAGAATTAAACCCAAGTTTTTAAGCCAGACAAGCAGATTTTAAGACATAATGCAATATACTCAGGAAGTCTTTATGGGGATATTAAATTCATATCCTTTGATGAAGTAAGTAGGAAGGAAAGGCCTGTCAGTCCAGAAACAAATTGCGTTATGACAAAATGACCTCGCTGTAGTTTCATGGCTAACGTTCATGAAGTGTCTTCCTCTGGCATTAATCCTGAGCCTCCCAGTGTCACCTACCCTGTTTGAAAAGACAAGTTCGGACTGTGGTAACAGTGCAGGATAGCAGGATATCAAAAGAAAGCAAAAAAGCTTAGCACCCTTCAGAATATAAGAAAAAGGTGAAATAAATCTTATTTTGCTAGTCGGGTAAGGAGGAATCTACTCAAAATGCTCAATGCTTTGATTTTGTGTTTCTGTTTTTCCCACAGCATTTGGTTCAGCCCTGAACATCAATGATGATGTTAGGAGCTATGTGAATAACTTGAAGAAAATACATGTGTTATGCCAGAGCTGGAAATCTCTCCAAAGACCCCAAACAAACAATGATTACATTTTAAAGCACGGAAGCACTAACATAGGGGATGACATGATTTTTCTATAAATCAATGAAAGAAGAGTTCCCATCATTTTGTCAGGAAACTCTAGAGTGTTATTTTCTTCTCTATTAAATATCTTGTCCATAAAATATATTAAGAGATAATATGGGTAGTTCCTTCCCCCTGCTCCAAGCCATAAAATGGATTTGGGAGAGTTACAGCTTGCCTGTGTGCACTTGCTTGCTCACTTGTCTCCCACGGGTCTCTCCATACAAGTGTCAAGGAATGGCACCTTCTCGTTAAAAGTGCTCAAGTTCAAAGTGCTACAAATATGGATTTTGGAACCATTAGCAATACGGTTCACAGATCTTTCTGTGACTGTTTTTGATCTTCTTTTTTCAATAAATAGTGCAAGGCACTTTTCTCAGTCTCCAGAGAAGGCCCTACAAGACAAGTTAAAAACAGATAACAAGCTGCTCTCATCTTCTACAATATTACTCAGCACATACAGCAACACACAGCATAAATCTGAAAGCTCCTGCTTCCTTTTGAGACAGGAAAATGAACTTGTAAGACTGAAAATCAATTAACTTCTCTATTACTTGGTCTTTCTCCCTGCAAAGCTTGTCTTTCAAATTACATTAATTTAGGAATCATATTAAACAAATGCTGCAGTAGGATTCTGTTGCCTTTTACTTAAATGTTGATAAAGTTTTCCTCCACAGTATTTCATTACTGTAAAGGAAAAAAAATAAAGCAGTGTGGCATAAGTGAAGACTGTTTTCGTTGCTGTAACTACAGATATCTGCAGTGCTTGGGAAGGACGTGCTCAGCAGCACCCTGGTGGATGCAGAAGGGAGGAGTCACTACCTTCATGTGTCTGGAAGGGGACAGGGAGCCAGGGAGGTTTCCCAGCTTTCTGCAGCACTGAAGTCCTCTGTTTTAAGGTACACATGAGCCATTTTAGGTAATTTCTGAAGCATTTCTAGTTACTTTCTTTCTGCTGATGGACCTAACACCCTGCCTATGGCAAGCATTCTTGTTTCAGAGGGCTCCAGGCTCTCAAGGGCACTTTCCAACGCTTTGCTTTCAAACGCTCTTGAAAAATCCCACCTACGGGTCCGTGCCAAGAAGTTGTTAGCTGTGTCTCTTACAGGCAGTACCTCTGTACAAGTGTATCCAATTTATAGGCTCACCTGAGGGTTCTGAACCCAGTGTTAGTCGTCAGTTTAGCCTGGCCCTTGTGGAGCCAGCCACCCCCAAGAGAACAAGTGGGCCCTGCCAGCTGGGTGACAGCCTCCCACGGACCGGATTAGGGGAAGGTTTGAACGCGAGGGGGCTCATTCTGCATCGTGATGTCTGACAAACTGTAAGCTTCATAGGCTACTTGTGAAGGGGAAAGATTTACACAATGGTTTGGGGGAAAAAAAGCTCTGATACTGAACAGAAAGATGAGAAACTGCTGCTTTATACCAAAATTGAATTTGCAAGAACAAGTGCCTTGTCTGATACTGTGCAAGGGGTCATAATGGTCCTATAAAGATGCACAGCAGAGCTCTGGAGAATGTCTTCCAAATACACTTTACTGTCCATTACCAATCTCTGTTAGTGCCGTCCTGAGGGTTCTGAGGCAATGCATGTTCTCCAGCTCCGCATCTCACTTGATTCGTAATTTCTGCTTTCATCTGAGACACCCCCAAGGAAGTGGGAGCCCACAAGTTCTTCCTGCATCTTGCTTGCTTGCTATTAAAATAGCAGCAACTTAAATTCCCACAAATACATGCACTAATATTGTGGAGAAATGCCACCGCGCCTTAAAAAAATAAAAATCTGGGCAGGCAACTACTAGAAGGTGAATCTATCTGACTTTACTTTAAGGCTGCTGGGTTTCTGCCAATAGTCACCTTAACGTGAGAGCAGGTGCTTTCGTGTAACCCTACTAAGATTAATTCCACGTTGCAGTGAACATACCACAACAAAAACCTTATTAAAAGCATAGATTAAATGCACTAATATATGAATCTCTCTTTGGAGGATGAAGCTGATTCTCTGTCCCTAAATACTAAAAATAGTACTCATTACTGCAAAGAAACAATCATCTTTTTCTAAGCTAGCCCTTGCCACCCTAGTGAGGCCCCAGCCACAACAGCCTGGGTGCTCAGGCATTAACGGGGCCTCTAGGATCACCACATAAGCTTGGGCTCCCTCAGCAGGCTCTGCACCAGGTACTTACAGAGAATCGGAACGTGACAAATCCTCATTTGGAGAGTCCTGTAATTATTTTCAACCTTTCTTTCCTCTAAGTGCCTTGAGGATCACTACGGCACAAGCTGACCTTTGATGCACACTTTGCACATCTGCAAAGCCCGAAACTCTTCCGATTCATTCTTGGATGTTTAAGAGGACAGGGATAAGGTGTCAGGTGATGGTGTTTCACCGGGAAGTTAAAAATTGAATGCCAGGGAGAAAACACATAGAGCCACCATAACAGCAGGAACAGCAGCTTCAGGAGAATGCTCCTGATAGAAAGTATGAGGCTGAAAGGTGAAGGGTGAAAATGAGTAACAAAGTATAAATAAGTATAAGAGTGAAAATGAATAATAAAGAATTATGCCCTAAAATTACTACCCTAATTTATTCTTGCTGCTCAGAACAAGATTCAATACCTTGTGTAGTAGACACAAGTGGTAGGTTTCTGTTGTACTGGATCAATAACCATCACAAATAAACCACAGCAAACTCTTTTGGCTAACAAAAAAAACCCCAAAAACGAATAACATGGCTTTGAAGTTATATATTCAGTGGCAGAACAATATGCTCAAACCAGGAAGACCCTCCCATGACTTTCAAAATCACATATGCCAGGAACAAGGCGAAGGAAAGCACAGCCAGACTGTTTCGGCCCTCAAACCCGGTCAAAGCTGCAGCAGGACCTAGCTGGCTTTTGGTGATCTGCTTCCTGCAAAGCAGAGAATTTACCTTCCAAGACTGAGAAACACTTGAACCTATTCCCAAATGCCAGCACTGGAGAGGCAGGAAGCTAGGAACGGTTGCTCCCACTTGGACCACACAGCAGCACATTCCTTGGGCGGGGGGGCTGACTGGGAGGGAGAAACATGGTCAGACTGTGTTGCAAACACTCTAGAAATCTCAACACTTCCGCAGCAGTCACATTTTGTGCAGCATTATCGGATGAAAAGACATCCTCAGCTGCAGAGCTATGGAAAACTTGTACAAGATATTTCATCTGGTTATCCCCACAAGTTTTCCTTATTGTGCACCTCGGCACTGAGGGTGGTACCACCTCAGCGACATTCCCTCCTGAGGACGCCCTGGGAAGAGGCACCCTGGAGACCAATCCGCACCCAGCAGTCCCACAGGGACATGCAAGGGGATGGGAATTCCACCTGGAGCCAGCTTAAGAGCAATGCTGAAGGGCAGGAGAACAGCCCACACACCTTCCCACCAGGGACACGTGCACACTGAACCTGGAGCGGCGGGGCAGGAGGCTGCACCTGCAGGGGAGCAGCACGCAGGCACTGCGGCCCGCACAGAAATCCCGGCGGCCCCGTCCCAAGAGAGCTTTTAGTGCTGCTAACTGCCGGGGGACAGGGGGAGAAAGCTAAGAGTCACCACAGCCACGTGATACAGGGCATTTTTACAGCAATATATATAGGTGTCTACGATTATAATTAATCTTGATCACGTAAAACTGCTCTAACTGTCCCAGTGAAAACATAATAATTAAAAATATTGAAGGGCCATCTTTCAACTTATTCACAGAGGCTAAATATAGACAACACACACTGGCTTATGGTATCTGTCCCCTCGGGGACAGTACATGACTGTTCCTTTCAGCATCTCTTGCACTATTTTGATCCTGTCCAAGATTCGTAACAACCCACTGATGACAAGCCCTATACATACAGTATTTTTTACATTTCAGTATCCAAAGACCCTCTCTGCACCCTTCCTGGACTGCATTCCTCCCTTGGATGCTCAGGCATTGTGCTCAATGCCACAAGAAAATCCTTCGCTCCCACTCGTGCTTTCTGACCCTATTCTTCAAGCATTTTTCAAAACGCCGTTAAAGTCATCTCTTTCAAAACATGGTCAGAGAAAGAGACGGTGATTTTTTTTTTTTTTTTTTTTTTTTTTTAACATTTACAGGCCGCAGTATTCAAGATAGAGAAAAGGGTGTTTCTTCCCATTTCCTTTCTCGGCTACCCCTCCAGAGTAGCCTCTGCCTAAATTATATGATAAGTTAACGGGAGAAAATTTTCCTATTAAATTACACTTAAATATTGGATTCTAAACACATCCAAACTTTTTATTATTCATTTGATCACAATGTATGCATTGCAGCCACTCTCTGTGGGGAAAAAAATCATAGATTTAATTTCATTGCTCCAGAAAGAACGGAAGAAAATTAAACTCTAGACCTCAGGTCTGCCTGACAAACGTCTAACCGAATCTAATGGAAACCAGCTAGAGTTTAATTAAACTGACATTCAATTTCTCCAGATAAAAGAGTTTGAGAGAAAGGGGGTCATATTCCTGGAAATCAATAGCTTCTCACTGCCGTGCAGCGCTCAGGGCCAGCCGCTACGTGCCCAGGCTGAAGGGAGCGGGCGGCAGCGGCTGCCCCGGGCAGCAGAGCCGGCACGCGGTGCCTGGGACACGAAGAGCAGCTTTCGACATCGTTCTTCACCCATGGAAAGCGCGAGAGGGGAACATGAAAACTTTTAAGAGGCTGTCTTTCACTGGAATAAAGGGGAAAACAGAAACAGCGCTATGCCTGGCATAATAATAATAATTAAACTGAGAACACTTACAGAGATAGGGACTGAATGATGTTCTCACTTGCACACTAGGAAGAGGTACTGCAGCGTTACAGGTATTTACTGAACATTCCAAGCAAAGGTAACGCTTAGTTTCTATGCAATCTAGGAAAAAGTATGGAAGAAGCCAAACTGAGGCATTACGGAAGTGAAAGATCTCTTTTCCTTGATGTGCTACTTTAATAATGACTAATTTCACACCAGTCACTAACTGGAGCGTCACAGTGTTGGCATTTGGCAGGAAACACCAAAAACACGACAACTGTGGCAGCTGGACATTGTGCCTACCCTTCTAACCCTGTAAGCACTGCACTAGCCCCTCACTGCCACTTGCTCTTGATAGTCACTTTTCATTACATGTCAGTTCCATCTCCAAAAGGATTAGTCTTGTTCTTTGGTGCTCATCTCCCTCCTCCCATAGTCTTTCTTACAATGAATACCACCTTCTTAGTTAAAATGCTGTAAATTCATCTGTGCAATAACTTTATTCTTCCTCCAGGCTGAAGTCTCTGTAAACCTAAAAAGAAGCTCACCTGAAAGTGCCAGCACTCTGTACTGAAAAGACTGTGGCATTCAGATTGATATCTACTGGAACCAATGTAATTGTAGAATAATATAGTATCTTCTCTAGATACTACTGTTGTAGAACAGTATCTTCTAAGACAAGGAGATCCAGAAAGAGAGAAATGTCAGAATTTTAATTCCCAACCTAACACTTCCTAGGGTAACCAAATTGAGTATTAATACTTATAAACTCAGTTCAGTGCACATTTGTTAATGAATAGAAATAAGTATCTGATCTGCATTCCATCCTTGCATACTGAAGCTTGACACTGAAAAGTCTTGCTGATAACCTGGCTCAAACCTCTTAATGCAATGTTATGTCTAAAATCCACTCCCAAGCTATGTGAACAAAGGCTAGCAGGTGAGTTCACAGAGCCACGTGGATAAATGCTCACACTAGGAGAGAGTAAAAAGTCCTCAGATGCAAAGGACACATCAGAAACCAGTCTACCTAAAGTTGCCCTCTGTTCAACACTTCTCTTGGGATGCACTAAATGCTTCCTCAGCTGTAACCAGTGAATAATTCATCTATAGTATTTCCTCCCACAGCTGAACATGAAAGACTATAGGGTCTTTGAAAGTTCACTGGCTAGTGAATAATGAAGCTGCTCACAAATGGGATGTACTACAAGGGCTATTACACACAGAATGATAGTGACATGAAACTAATTTTCTTTCAGCTGAAGTTGTTTGTCAGCTTGATTCACGAAGCAAGATAAGCCTTTTTAGGGGACCTGCATGCTGATTTCTGATGGAGTCCCTGCCCAGCAGTGTCACAGCCACAAATGTTTGCACTGTCCAAGAGCAACAGGAGTGCCCTTAAAAAGTCATTTACTTACCTGACATTCCAGCAATAGCCTCTCCCTTCACCACACTGCCTGCCGCAGCGTCCTTACCTGTCAGCACTGGCTCGTCCCAGCTCGACAGCTGAGATCTTCTGAGGGCCACTGAAGAGCTGCAGCGACAACAGCTGCTAGTTCGTGGAGAAGGGGGGCAGCTCTCACCAACCAAGCAAATTCAGGACCCCAAGCAAACCACACTACTAATATGCTCAGAGCAGAAGCAGTAATGACCACCATGTCAGGCACTGATGTACCAGACATTGTGTTTTTCCCATATTACATCCCCTTATTATTTCACTCTCTTCACAGAAAATCCTGATTTAACTTCTGCATTTTGCTAACAACAGTCATCCCACCTCTGAGCAAGAGCAGGAAGGCTCATTTCCATGTGAGCAGTATCTAAAGCCACAGGAAGGCAGTAAGACTTCACATCAGCATATTGCAGAGCAGGCTACAAACAGACTCAGCTCTTCAGCAAGAGGAGCCACAACAAACAGATACCCTCTGCTTTCGCCTTAAAGAGCTGTGGCTCCGCTCACGCATGTCAGCAAGGATAAAGCTGTCAAGGTGGGATAGGCGTCAGGCAACTTTTTACGGGAAACGCTGCTGCAAGCTAATAATAAATCAGAAAATGAAGACTTGAAGGATGATGGTCTCTGTGGAGAATGAATGGCAGCCATTAATACAAGCAGGAGATCTGTCAGGTGCATTCAGTGCTAAATTCTCAGGAGCTCTGAGAAGCTGCTGCATTTGGAAAGTAAAAAGGTACCCGGGCCAGTTCCCTTTTACCTGTTTCACCTGCAGTTCAAGGGCAAAGACAAGCCAAAGAGACTCATGTTATCTCTGCCATTGCCACCCACTACCAACTGACTGGTATATAAACTACGTACCCTTGGTTTCAGAAATTTAGCCCCATATTCTGTGCATCTTATGTGTCAATGTCTTACGTGTTCCTGCAGAGAGCAAACATTTTGCAGTCAGAGATAACTGCATTAATCTAGCTTGCAATCACAAGCCTAGAGGCCTACAGCTTGCAATCTGCCTTCTATATTCTCTTCTCCAATACATATACATCTCTTCTCACACACGCACGTTTAAGAGCCTACGTTAAACACCACTACTTCAAAACACCCTGTACATATACAAAATTTACAATCATTCCTATTCAGTCATTTCTATTGACAGTCCTGCTTTGGAGTTGGCACTTGGCTTTGGAGTTACCAAGAGGAGAACTGTTTTAGCCAGATACCTTCAGCAATCTTGCTTAAAAGTCCCAAAATAGCCCATCAGCACAACTCAAGACTCCAGTAAGCTCTGGAACAGGCATCAGAATGAGAGGTTATGAATTATTTTGCTTCTGAAAAGATACACAAGGCACCTTTCAAAAGTCAACTTAACTCGATGGGTTAAAAAGTAAACAGAAATTTACATTTATTGTGAATCCTGCTCTAAGAATTTGTCATTCAAAAAAAAAAAAAAAAAGTTGCTCTTCAAATACTTTGCAGCAACATTAATAACTCCTCCAGGTATCTGAAGCAATTAGTACAAAGCTGAGTTTACTAGACAGGAGTTGCAGTATTACAGTAAGCAGCACACGATGGTTCAAGGCAGCGGCGACACAACAGACCGGAATGCTGAACAGCTGCCTAGGGAGCCCCAAAGGACTGCAGCAAGAGTGAGAGCAAATAAGCAATACAGCTTTACCATGGACTTCAGCACAGCTTGGGTTTTACCTAAGCTCAAAGAAGTCTAAAATTCCACCTGTTCCTCTGGAAGCATAATAAAAGCTATTAAAAACTACTAAAAGCTTGCTAATACATATTCAACTCAGTAATAACATATCAAATGATTTAAAACTTTGCCATGTCTGTTTTGATGTCTCTATGCATCTGAGGTAGGATAAACCTTCCTCTATATGCAATTTGTATGCAAGGCAGCCAAAAGCATTTAGGATTTTCCCTGATGCCTTACACACAGTAAGCCAGAAATCTCACAAAACTGAACAGTACCATTAGACAAAAAGGCAATTCTTTGTACAGAATCATAGAATTATTAATTAGACACTGGGGTGTTACCAGAACCAACAGGTAGACGTGTGTCAGGAGTCTTAAAAGTCACATAATAAGTTGACATAGAACAGACAGTTGAATGCAGATGCTGCCACACTTCAAAAAAACAGCAAGAATTACCTAAATGATAATGTTTGAGTCAGTCAAGGTTTATACATTTCCATACCTACAGTTATAGTCAAGAACATATTTGTGGTGCTCTTGTTTCTGCTAGAAGGTAATTAGGGAACAGTCCCTAAAAATACACCAGGAAGGACAAATAATTTAAACTTAAAAGTGGTTATACTTGTTCACAAGCATTCTGGTAAATTATCTAACTCTTCATGCTTTGGGAGTCATATATTTTTCTAAAAATAAACACATGTTGGAGAAGCCATATTGGGGGAAAAGATGCTCTTATTTGTACATCTGACACCCAAGCTCTAAGCCCTTTGCTGGTACAATAAGTAGTTATATCAACAGAATACAGAGAGTTGCCAGAAATTCATTTGTAATGAAAATATGAAGGTTCATCAAAGAAAAAGCTAACTCCTTCACATCTATCACACAGTAAAACCATGCTCTTACTATGGAGTGACTCATAAACCTCAAATTCAGCTATCAGTTAGTTTCTACCAGTAAGATGTGTATTTGCCCAAACATCAGATAAGGCTGTAGAAACAAGTCTGAAATGGATACAGCACAATGTTTAATATATTTCTGAGTTACTCTCAAAAAAAAAAAAAAAAAGGAAGTAATAATCCTTCTTAGTTCCTTTCAGTCTTCTTCTTTGTGTGGAATGTATCTGTTCCAATCCACAAATATCTATTCTTCAATGAACTCCGAAGTTAAAATATGCTCTTTATACTTACTCTCTTGACAAGGCAATTCTTCAGCCTTACACTGCAGCCATCTCACAGTGATCGCCCTCTTTTCCAGAGGCAGGATACTCAAGTTCTCTTTCTTTAAAATTAAAATCCAGAGGCTCCAAAAACACTTTTCTGTTTCCCACCTGCTGTGCAGTGAGGACATCCACAGTAACTCACCTCCAACATTAGCCAGTATCACATGGGCTAAACATACTCCTGCAGCATTTTTAGTGCACGCTGGTTCATAAGGATAGTTTGCTTTCCTGTCAGAAGCTTAAGAATTAGCTTAAGGTAGCCAAGCAAGAAAGACATTCTCAAAAATACTCGCTTTTCAGATCTCAAAGCAACAGAGCAGCCTGACTGCACCTGTCACACAGCATTAAAGCAGGAGAAAACCTATTGCCGCAGAACACAGATAACTTCCCACATCTCAGCAGTACCCACAAAATACACCTACAAGCAAACAAGCAAATAAGCAAAGCTGGGCCAGACTTCCACACAACTAGATATTGAGGTCAAGCTGAAACCACAATCTCTGGATTGAAATTGAAACGCTTTTTCTCAGGAAAGGTTACAGAATTTTCCTGACGCTTAAAAGGAAAATGCAGTCTTAAGATGTTCTTAAATCTTCCTGTAACTATTACCACTTAGGTCCTTATTGTATTGCCAGAGTATCAGAAAGGGCCTCGTTGTAAAAGGCTTTATACAACAGCAAGGGAGAACATTCTTCAAGTGCAAATAGATCAGCAGTCATAGAAATGGTGGAGAAACAGATAAAATATGCCTTTTTCAATGCACATCAGGCTTCAATGCACATCAGGCACATCAGTAGCACACTAGTTTAGCAACTTTAAAAAAAAATCTGGGGCTGGAAAAATCATCAAATTGATGGCTCTTCAAGCAATCTGGCACCTGATGCGCATCTTGATTATGGCAGGACTTGCTCCTCATATCTAATACCTCTCTGGGGCTACTGTTTGTAGAGCTTTAGAGTAGTCTTCCATAAGCTAATTTAGGTGTCATTAGTTCTCTAATTTTATCATCTACCTTCCACACGACTCATGTATGTTTATCTTGAAGACAGGGAAGGCAAAGAGATACAGAGACTTGTAAAAAATGATGTAACTGCATGTGAAGAGTAAAGAGAATGAAAAACAGAGCATCTTAAGTGTTGTGGAAAAGTCATAAATTACCAGGATCCTTGAATGAAACTTGTATGTTTTCTCTTTATTAGACCAATAGCCTAGTACATTACTGCAATTATATGAGCAGCAAGTGAAAATCTTTGTAATCTTTTAGGGGAATTACAAATACAATTTTATGGAGAGATGAGCAGAACTTGGCAAATCTAATTTGCGTGGGCAGCACCAAGCAGCTGCGGCGAGCAGCTCCCTGCCTGCTCATTTTCCACTTGCCATTTCCATGTCAGATACTGCATGTCAGCTGCTCTGCAGCTCAGCCACAGGTGCCTCTGCAAAACATACAGCCAGGGCACCCGAGTTATTGCCCACCCTGCAACTGCACAGAGCAAGCTAGCAGGACCCAGCAAAGGCCCCTGAGCAGGCGAGCGCTGTCACAAGGGCCCTTTGCTCAGCCCCGTTTACAGGAAGTTGCATTTATAGAAATGCGATGGGTTGTTTTATGATGAGACAGGAGATACCCAAAGGAGAGCACATTCACCCTACCCTGTGGGAATTGCTAAGTTACTGATTTCAACAGCAAGGCAAACAGCAGTAAAAATTAAGACTTGAAATTAAAATCAAAAATCAAGAATTAAAATTTCATCTTCCAATTTTAAAGTGTGCATATTCCCTTTCCAAAATCTTCATGTACAAGGTTTGATAGCTTCTTTGATTAACCGAAAAAAAAGAGGGGGTAGGGGAATTGTAAGACTCTAACACACAGTTCAGTTAAACCTCTGACACCCCAAAAGTGAAACAACGGCTCCCACCTACTTGCTGTTCCCAAGGGCACACACCAAAGGCTCAAACAGATCTTTCACAACTTTCAAGTCTTAAAATCCAGATATAATTTTAACCTTGAGGCTACCTGACTGCATCTATGTGCCGCTCCTCATTGTCCAAGATATCCAAGGGGTGATGTTCTATTTGATGAGGGTCTGCTTTTCATTTTTAGCATGTTCAGCACACACTGACTTTATCCAACCTGCACGTAGGTTTTCTTGCTGTTCATTTAAGGAGCTCTCTTCTTTTTATCAAATAAACAATGGCCAAGTCAACGGATTGACTTAAAAAGATTATAACCATTTTTACTCCGATGGTTGGAGGATTTCCAAATACACCGTCAGCACAGTTAATGGAGTGGCAGCAAAGCTAAATTGGTCCCTCAGGCTAGGTGATCACTTAGGGAGCCACCAGTCATTTCAGAATCCTGAGTGCAAAGTCTTCTTTCCTGTGCACATCTAATCACTTCTGAGATGGAAGAGCAGTGAGATAAAGCACTAAATCCATAATGTGCCTTAAATTCAGCCAGGTTTTTACCTCCAGTAAGGATTACTATATTTCCAAATTCAGCAAAGAGGAAAAGGCCAGTTGATGTCCAGCAGCACCACACGCTCTGCACAAGAAATATGCTGTGTGAAGTTCCCAGCATGTCTCCAAAACAGTGCCTGGCTGCAATATGCTCTTCAATATTCCCACTCCCACTTTGCACTTCAAAAATCACAACAAGCAAATACTCTCAAATCCATCATCCCACAATAACTTACTCTCTGATTTCCCCTGCCTCAAGCTTTCAGGTCTCCAAGTCTAACTTTTCTCCAAACCCATCACTCAGGATCTGCAGTTTCTCCATCCCAACCACCAACCCTGAACGCTCAACCTTTCTGATACCAACCTCTGCCCTTCCTGGAACAAGGCTCTCCCTTACCCTCAACACCTCTGTCTGCTCCAAAGCCCCTAATCTCCCTCAAACAGAGCCATTCATTCCTTCCATTCAGACTACCCAAATCTCTTCCCACCTACCCTACCTTCAGTTTCAACCCTAGCCACCCACTTACTCTAGCAGTCAACCCTACCCATCTACTGTCCCAACTCAGAGTCTCACGCTTGCTGTTTATCAGTTTACCTGTCAGGACATGTTACATTTAGCAGGAAGACCAGAAGGCAAAAAGAGTAAAATTGCTGGGAGAAAATGAACACCTGCCCAGCATGTATTTAGAGATTGTCTGGGGTTATATCACCTTGGAGGATACAGCCTTGTGTGGTGCCGCAGTCCCTTCCTGTGTACAACTATTTTGAGTCACACTGTGTTCTCCATTATTCTAGAATACATGTTTAAGCATGGTAGATGAGATCACAGTCTTCACAGTACTGCACAGTCAAGTAGTTTTATGTACTAAACTACTATAATACATTTTTACACTTTTTTTTTTTTTTTGCTTGCTTGATTCTCCATCCATCTAGTTATTTGCATTTTACAGGCTTTACACTGACTATCCTAACAGTAATCAGCTGTGGATAGGTGTGATCTCCTGTTGCTCCTTCCTACCTCCTCTACCTTCTTCACGATACACAGGGCCACAGGTTCTGCAGAAGACACAGCACTGGACGCCTGGCAGTAAGGCATTTCTAACCCTTCCTCAAACAAGATGTTTTGCAGGGAAACCTCAGCAGCCTCAAGCTCTCAGGGAGCTCTCACAGGCTTCACTATTACACTAATTTCTTGCTTCCCACAAAGTCAACCTTTGTATGCCAGTTTCTCATTGATCCCTCTTACATCCCTCAATTCATGCCTAATTTATTTCTAACTTCTTTTAGTCGAGAAGCTGTGGAGGAATAGGAAGAAGTGGTCTTGCTTGCACTGACAGAAGGACAGTCGTCTTCTCTATGCCATGTTCTCTGCATGCATCCATCAGATAACAATTATACTCCAACTTCCCTGCAGCATAAAGGCCATCTATGCTCTTAAGAAAATACAGGAAGGGAAAATTAAGTCTCCTTCTCCTGGCCACTTCAAAGAGAACGGAAAAATATATAGACTGTATCCTTTAAAATTTTTGAATCTCTTGAAATGGCACATCAATAGCAACTGTACTCGCATCAAACCCCAAGATTATGCCTTAAGTTTCAAAACTACCACAGGGTCAAAACATGAACATTCCCAGTGAAGTCAATTTCTGACACGTCATAAACTGATCCTGAAATAAATATATATACATATATATATATATAAAATATATAAAATATATAAAAAGCTTAAACTTTATGTCCTATCATCACTATACAAATTTCATTAAGAGACCGTAGGTGGATTTAGAAGGAAAGAAACGGGTCAGAAGTGAAATGTAACACTGTCCAAAGAGATGCTGTGCTGTACTGAGAGCAAACCAGTCCTGGAGGTAACGGATAAAGCAGCTGCTCTCCTTGAAGTCAAGATAAGAAGGTGCACTGCAGAACTGCAGATGAGGCAAGCAGATCAGTCATGTGGTTGGTAAGAACCAAATGCATAAAAACAGTTGAAAGATGGCTTTGGAAAACTATTTTAACGGGAAATGATAATATGTGCTATGCACTTTCCGAAATAAATCCAATCATGGGGAAGGCATAATCTTGCCATTTTTAAATTACTGCAAAGCAATCTGATAAGCTAAGAAAAGCTGCTGCACTAAGAAAAAGTGCGCAGGCTAACATATTTGATTAAACTGAGAGATAACTGGGGAAAAGATGTTTGCATCCCACTCGCATGAAGTCTGGATAGGAAATCGACCTGTCTGCTTTAGTTTTGAGCTTGGCATACTCATGATGACAATTTCTAAAATCTGGGTAAATTCAGTTTATAAAATGTACATTTAACAAGTTTAACAAAAATGGACTATAGATGTAGTCATGTCCTCTACAAATCTCTTTTATATGTGTCAACAGATATATCTCCTTCCAGAATCAGAATATATCTCCTACTACAATCAGAACTGTAGGCCATCTAAGTGAGAAGCTTAAGAAGGAAAAGAAAAAGTATAAGGAAACAAGAGATCTGTGGCTACATTTTTAGGTTCTTATACACAAACGCAGACTTCTTAGAGGAATTTCTGTCATTCAGGTTTTTCAACCAACCAAAAATATCACAGACCACTTATATTCTCTCAGTTTCTGTCTGATCATGATTCTTATTTAACACATTGGATGACTCTTTGACAAAGTTCAAAATTCTTTCTGACCCACCTCTTTCAATTCCAAAAGCTTTTGTTCAAAGTAAATGAAAAAATAAGGAATTAAAAAAAAAAGTTTGTAACTGATGTTTTCCAGGTTGCCCTGCTCTCTTTAGACTATTCATTTGGACTCATCTTGCAATTTGCTTTTTTTCCTTTTGAGCACAATAAATAAAATAATTACCAGGTGAGATTCAAGCATAAGCAGATTTTGGTTCCTAAAATCCTTATACCTTGTTCCTCACAAGTTTCTGACTCTTCCCTTTGCTGCTGAGTCACCTGAAAAGAAAGTTTCTGCCCGCTGTGAAGGAGCTTTCAGTGGTGGGCTTACATCCATCTGCTTTGTTATGTAGGAATTTCCCTTTAGAAGCTGCAATATTGAACTCAGATTTGCAAGCAGAATGAGAGCAGCAAAGCCCATGGCTATCCACAAGCCCATTCTCACATCCCCGCGCTATTTATTTACATGCAAGCAAGTGCCGGGGACTCTGCCGACCTAACTGCAAGTTAGGGAGAGCTGGAGACAGAGCTTTGCTTGAGGCCCCCCAGGGCGCAGGCTGAACATCTACCCAGACTGCAAAGCCACCAACAAAGGCCTCCTTCTCTAGCTTCAGCTTTTACAGCTTCACACGTGGTGCCTCACCAAATTCAGTAAGCAAAACAACGGCAGGAGGATAACGACTGGGCATGTTAGCAGACCTCACAGCCACCAAGCCTAATTGTCCTACGCTGACTGCTCCTGTGTGACATTCATAAAATAAACCTGCACCATTCAGCTAATCTACAACAGATGTCACCCCGGCTGGGATTGCCTCAGCTGCAGCCAAGACATAAAAAATTTTAGTGGTCCCAAATCAGGAGGTAGATATTGCAGGTCTTATTCTGTGTCAGGGATTTTCATCATGAATTGCAATGGTAGTTTAAAGGTGCAGCATCAGCAGAGTTTTCTGCTGATGTTCTTCTAAAGAAAACAAAAAGCCACCTAAGTCAATCAGATGAGAGTGATATCTCATGCTCTGTCTTGGGAAGCAGGGGATACTCTGAAGTTTGGAGTGTCTTTTCATGAGCCCGAGCCTGCCATTCCCTTAAAGAGATTCTGGTTTAGTGAGTCACGGTGCTTTTGGTGCAAGACAGAGAAAGAAATATTTAAGAAAACACAAAACTGGATCCAGAATTACCCATTTAGCTTAAGCAGATTTGTATTCATTTTGTTTTAACTGTTTTTCTCGAGAGCAGCAAAGACATAATTTTTTTTTCTTTCTTTTCTTTTCCAGATTTTTATAAGCTAGATACTAATCAAATTTCTTTGGCTCGAAAAGAGTAAGATGCATTTTATCTTCCGCAGGAGAGATCTGGCTATCCAGGAATGGGCAGTTACTTTCCAGTCAGGCCATCTGCTAAGGATGAACAGTTTTCACGCCAGGCGTCTGCTGTCCCTTTGAACAGATGTTGAAGGTGAAGAGAAACTGTTATCTCAGCACATAACGCTCTAAACATATTAATTTAATGACAGATTTGGGAGCACACAGCTAGCTAAAAGGGAAACAAAGCAGCTCGGGAGCCTCAGCAAATCAGCGAGAATGCTGTGAGCAGAAACCTCGGTGCTGCAGCAGGGCAAACGCAAATGGCTGCGCTGGGCGCTGTCCCGCATGGCCGAAAGCTAAAATGGGTCAATTTGTCCAGGTAAACCCGAAGAACAGTGCACCACAAGAAAACCCTAAACCACCTCTCAGCCATTCCCTGTATTGAGGTTCCCCAAACCTCTGAGGTTATAAGCAAAACTACAGATTATATTACAGAACAAGCCAAAATTGTCCTTGATTGTGTATGAAAAAGCAGTGTTATTTTACAAGCTGTCTTTAAAATCGACACAAAGAGATCAGTGTCACAAGCAAGAGGCTTACATGTTCACAGGAGTATCTCAGGGGTGAAACCCACAATGCCTAGGTGCTTTAGGAGCTCCCGTGGAAAGCCTCTCTTCCTGAACTTTTGTTTTCTTGTGCTGCTCTGCAGCTGATCTCTGCCAAGAGCAGAACTAGTTTGGAGATTTTAAGGTCAGTTATTTTTAATTAGGCAAAAGCCATTCATTTTTTACAAGATTTTTGTTTGTTTGTTTTAAGAAATAAGTATCAATGATTTTTTCTTTCAGTGTCCCCCTGCAGGGCCTCTTGCCTTCAACTGGATTAATACACATTCACTTGAATTTATGGGTAGGCTGCTACTTCTGGCAGCATTCCCAGCTCTGGTAGCTAGCACAGTGATCTATCAGCTCTCTTGCCGAGCATCTTCAGCACAACCTGATTTCCAATTTTCTGAGAAACGCAGGAGCAGATTTCTCTGCCATTGTTCCTCATGATCGTATATCTTACGTTATTAATATTAAGACTTAGCATTAGCTGATTACAGAGCTGAGTCTGTATTCTCTAATCACCCCCTTCAGTTTCAGTCCTCCTTGGAGAGCAGAGTCATAGCTCAAAACAGAAGCCTAACCTATAGGATGATCTTGTACTCCTGCTGTCAGGACTAGACTAGTGAATCTTTGAATCTTTGATAAAAGAGCTCTAAAACACTATTTTAATAATTAAAAACATCACACACATGGACAGTCTTATCTGTAAACTTATTTGCAATTAGTAACTGAATGGCTATGGGTTTCTTCATACAAAGTCTCAAGACTTTTGTAAAAGTCATGTCAACGCTGATTAGTAACTCCTGAGAAACATAAGAAATAAATAAATGAAAAAGAGCTGGAACTAAATACAAATAAAAAACCCAAAGTGGAAAGCGCATTCCAGTAATTAATCTATTTCACACAGTTATTTCAGAGAAAGGAAGAAGAATAAAATACAAAGAATAGGTTTTGTAATTTATGGACCATCCCCTCTTACTGAGTTTCAGGCTTTTTTATTTTTTTTTACTTGCTCCTGCTGTTGCCAATGGCAGCTGTACTGCTGTCTTCAGGAGGAGCAGAATATCCACGCTATTGATATGTAAAGCTGTATTACACACGGTTGAATCCAGAAGCATATGATGTGTCCAAAAGAAACAGTCCATTTGGAAGTTGGGAACACCTGCAGCACCTGGAAAAAAAAGGCTCCAGCTAGAAACAGAAGAAGGACACCACATAGAGCTGTGGGGCAAGGCGCTGGGCTCACATAAGGGAGAAGGGACCTCCCTATCCACAGGAGCCACCGGAGCGTCTGGCTACACATGCAGGTCTCCAAGAGGCTTCAGAAGCACCTATCATGGCCTGCCACAGCGGCCAGAATACCGCAAGGCTTGTGGTGATTCCTCACTCCTCGTAAGGTAATTCACCATTTCATTTGCCCTTTCCTGGTTTTCTTGGGGCTAATGTTAAAGCCCTTTGAAATCATAATCCCTACAACATATATTTTTTGACCCAAAGAGTCTGCTTTACTCCATAGTAACGAGTCTATAGTCATTGTACCAGCATAGAGATGAGAACAGATGTAGAAGTCTTCTCATCAAGTCAGGTCCCTGATGCTGCAAACAGCATCAGCCTCTTAAGGCCAGGTACCAAGGTCGTCCTAAAACTGGTGTGCTGTATACAGACGTTACTAAGGGCCTGATTCAGTATTTAATCTTTTACTGGTGAGAAATCATCTATTGCCCAGATTAAGTTAACCTAGGTCAATTACTAGGTGCCTGCTTTCTTCCTAGGCACTACTTAATAGGTCTCCCAAATAAATAAGCTTGTTTCTGCTTACCAGCCTAGTAAAATAAATTCTAGGATATTGGTTATAAATTGAACACACTGAAATTAATACTCCAAAAAACCATGAAGTACTTTACAGAAGACGGTATTTGTTGTTTGACCTAAATCTGAAGAACTGTGCTCAACACTTCACAGGGTCAGGCACCCAATCTTACCACGCTGGCGCCCAGCGCAGCCAATGGGTCATCTACTTACTGAGAACCATCCCTGGCCAATTTGTCTCCAGGGCAATTTTCAAATCTTTTTCAGGACTCAGTAACAGCCAATTTTATGCCCTTTGACACTGGTGATTAGATCCCCTTATCCAGAGATGCTGATAAAAGCGAGGGTAATTTGTTTTTAACAGGGTGAGCAGCTCCCTGTGCTTTGTCTGACACCATATTGTCAACTTCTCTGCAGCTCCTCTTATCTTACGTGACCTGGGGGAGATGTAGCACTTTGTGCTAAGCAGTGTTTGCTTCTGTTATCAGATATCTCAGATGACAGACAAAAGTTTTCCCCTGACCTTCTGATAAGGTCATTTTACATTTTCCCTCTTCCCCCTTATTAGACTAACCTATCTATTCCCTGAACAAACCAGGAATTTTTCTGTTGTGTGGCTATTCCTGTCTTTGTTCCTGTGCAGTGATTCCAAATCAAAATGCAACTTGCCTGCAATAACAGCAAACATCCTCTCTTTATAAATAATACAAAGCACTTTTAATTAAATCCCTGTAGCTCATTTCATGAGTCAGTAGCAATGCACACAAGACGGCACATAAACATGCTGAAATTACAGTTTGTTGTTGTTGTTGTTCTAATTTACAGTGCAAAGTGCTACGCATTAACACAGCAGCAGCGATCCATGGGAGCAGTGGGTGTCTATGAGCCCTGCTGCTCCCCAGCACCTGCTTATGACACGAGGGAAGTGCAGGCCCGTGCGCATTCACGGAGGCAAGTGCCCCTGCTGCTCCCCCGAGACGAGGCTGCCCGGAGCTGCTGGGGGGCCCCCACACAGCACAGAGACAGCCCTATCAAATCCCTGGCCTGGAGACCGAAAAGGCCCCCGCGTGTGAGCAGACCTTAGGGCTGTTTAAGACAATAAAGATAAGCACACCTATAAAATCCTTAAAAGATCAGGATCTTAGGAAGAAAGGGATTAGGGCTTCATGTACATTTAATGCTGTAAAAGCTTCGCTAACATAGCCTTCAGAACTCACAGCTTCATCTTATATAAATTCAAATAAAATATTTTATCTACACATATTTTTTCCCCACATGTAGCTAGGCAAATTTGATACAAGTTGCCTAGTGTATTTGATATTCAATTGATGAATTCAAGATCACTCTTTTCAAATAAAAAACACTTCCAAGGCAGTCTTTTCTAAAAATAAACTTTATGTATCATACTAGGAATTACAATGCACCCTGTCCAACTGACACCAGCGTACAAAGAAATTCCCATTTGAAATGAAGTGAAAAGCCCAGAATTTCCTGAATGCAGTGTGTGCCAGTAGCCATTCTGTGATCGTCTGCTTGGAAAGCAGTTATCTGCATGAACTGAAAAGAATGAAGAAACAAAGACTTCACTCTGAGAATGTCATTTTACACAGAAAAAGTATACAGTGTACGATTTTTTTTTAAATCATTCTCATACGTTTCCCTGGCAAGATAAGTTTGGAATGGCATGTCACTGGTGCAATGGAGAGCACTATTGCTTTTATGTGCTCCTGAGACATCCGTAAGTCCATGCAACAAGTTCTTCCCTGGTGTAATTCAATGGCTCCAATGAAAGTACAAGACCCACAGGAACTTGTTGGGCTTTTCATTAATGGTGGAAGGAACTCTCTTGGGCTGTTACAAGACAATGTGCAATACATTTTAAGTGTTATGCATTATCCAATTAATACATGCATTTGATGCAGTTATAGAAAAACACACCTAAGTATGCACCCTCATGCCTATGTATGATCAGTTAATATGAAATGCTCCTAGATATTAAAAAAGGATATTTCTTCAAAAGATACCATTAGTCTTCGTGATCGTTAGTGATCAGAACACCATAGACGCCACCACTGACTTGCCAGGAATATGTGGAATCTTGCCCTTACAGAATTAATCTGAAAATGAAATTACGCTTGCTAAGAAGAAAGCGGTAATACTTGAACAACATTGTCCTGCAAGTAAAAATTCTCCTCCTCTGGACTTCAGTGCTCACATTCACCACTGAAAGGTGCTCAGAATCACAGAATATTCAAGGTTGGAAGGGACCTCTAGAGATCATCCAGTCCAACCTTCC
>VZSG01000618.1:0-36503 GCA_013398315.1 Nothoprocta pentlandii | reverse complement strand
GGCCTTCTTGGCCACGAGGGCACTGCTAACTTGACTTGGTGTCAACCAGGACTCCCAGGTCCCTCTCCGTGGAGCTGCTCTCCAGCAGGTCGACCCCTAATCTGTACTGGTGCCTGGGGTTATTCCTGCCCAGGTGAGGTGCTCACATTCACCTCTGCTGAGATCTCTGCTGAGATCTTTTTCCAGCAGAAAGCAATAATACATTTCAAAATTAAAGCTGGGATCCTAGACAAGGTAAGAAGGTAGATAAGGTAAGGGAGAGGACCCAGAGTCTTCTACCTCCTGGGTCACTGATCCAGTTCAGTTGTAGCCCTGGACTAAAAGCACCTCAAGGAGGTGCTCTGTTCCTCTAGAGCACAGAAATGCCACTTCTGCCTTGTCTTACATTCTGTAGTTAGCTAACAGACCCACTGGCTAGAGAGTCAATAATCTGGTTGAGCTTTGAATTGCTTCCCAACACTTAGAGGAGCTTAAGCAATGCTGCAAGTTAGCACTGAAAACACATTCACACACAGAGAAATACTCCTCCGCACACATAACTAAAGGAATGATTGTGACTTTCTGTCAGCTTGCAGTATGATTCAGTGGATATATGGAAAAGGTCATGTTTGCTCTGGTAAGCCCTTTATGTATAAGTCTAACCTGGTCATGCAGGCACAATGCAAAAGACAGCTTGTTTCTCAGAAATAAAACTATGTTATAAAAAAGTAACTGCACGATTGGTCCAGGTCTTAGGACAACTCAACAAATGCATTGTATTAGCACACAGTGTGGGTTAACTTCTCCGAATGGAACTGCAAATGGAAATAATTTTTATCCGGAACATTTACATGTATCAGCTTATCCACATGACTTATGCCTATCTCATACACTTCTGTAACTACAAAAGACTTTCAGATGCAGAAGTATCTGAGCTATCTCAAAGCAGACAGCAGGTACACAGGATAACACCACCTTTACATTTTTCTCAAACAGAGAAACCGTTTCTCTAACAGTAAATACAGAAACACAACTGGAGTAAATGTATTGAAAATTCTCTAATATCATTGAGAAAAATGCCGCACACTGATCTATTTTTCGACTTCCATATTCTTCAATACACATACTCCACTTATACCTTCCTTTTAGAATTATTCTATATTCTTCAATACACATACTCCACTTATACCTTCCTTTTAGAATTATGAACAGAAATCTGGTTTTCAATTTTGCCATTATCTGGTAGTACTCCTTAGGTAAAGAAGGGAGAAAACAGAACTTTTCCGAGTAGACTGCAGAAGGCAAAACAGCTGCAAAACATTGCATCCAAGTTAACAAACTTGTCCAAGGTGAAAAACAGATGTTTCTCAAACTTATTTCCTGTATCCTCGTGACAATGAGGTAATCCTCAGTTCTGGAGTCAGATTTGCAACCCAGATGGCCCATCACCATGGGAAACATGGCCTTGGGCCCACTTCAGACAAGGGAAAGAGCAGAAGAGAAACAGCTTCATTATTTTTCTACAGATCTTACAAACAAGTCTGAATTCAAGAAAATCATCAGGAGAAAACTAACTTACTTAGAACATATGCTAAAATATTTTAGATCTGGATCAAAAACAAGCTGTAGTTATCACAATAAAAACAATAGAAAAGGAGCAGGAAAAATGCATACTTTGTATTATAGCAGAGTTTCATATCCTTAGCGTTGGGAATATACTTTGTCTTTGCCCGTACAAAGTTAATAGGATATTTTTTGTTATTTTTCCACAATGATTAAAAAGAAAACCACTTGAGCTATCACCTATAGAGTTTCATAGAGCTGTCTATGACTGATAAACTGATCTGTTCCTCCCAGCCTCTCAGCTAAAATGAGTTTGAGAGGTGTCCCTGGGACATGTAGGGAAACCAAGTTTCTGGGGCTTGCACACTCTCCTCAGGGTCCTACATTGTAAAATGTTCTTTCCTTTCCACTTGAAACCCTACACCACATCTCCCTCTTTCAAGTTCGTAATGGGAGCAACACCCCTTTCTCATAAAAAAATGGACTGGTATTCTTTTCTCTTGACTAACATAGACTGAGTTGAAATCTAACTGAAAAAAATCTACATGGAAGACACATGAAATATCAGAGTTTCTTTAAACAAAAAATGCCAATTTCAATAGAAAATGCCAAACCGCCTGAGCCAGGGGCACTGCTCTGCTCACGGCCGGCCGGGTGACGGACTCCAGCTCCCGCTTCTCCCTTGCACAGGGGAGGCTCTCACCACAGGCACTGGTTTCACCCTGGGAGACCTCAGCATTTCTTTCATATAAACGTCAACGTGACAACTTTGAAACCTGTTTTCACCAATGTCACATAACCCTGAAACAAGCACCCTGTTCATGATAAATAATATTATGCTGTGATATTATATAGCTGAATATTAACCTAGTAGAAATACTGATCATTTACCCTTAATGAAGAATCACACTGTGGAAGTTTCATAGAAAATGGATCAGAAATACTAACTGGAAATACAGAATTACTCTTCAGTACTCATCAGTTAAGTACCTGAACATGTGTTTTCAAACCACAAACTCATTTCAGGAAGAGGAGTCTAAATGTTTTGAATGACACAAACAGAAGCAGAAATGCTTCCACAAATAACCCTGTAGACTTCTACTCTTCCCTGAATTTAGTGATCATGAATGAACAGCACTATTCACAACCCTAAGATCCAGCAGATTCAAAGCTAAGGACATACAATCAAATAAAGCAGGTTACCAGAAGGGTCTTTTTATCTAATGGCTCCACTTCCTTTGCTCCAGAATACCTATTCCAGTAGCTTAGATTTCACCTGTCAAATAAATAGCCCTGTGCATGAGTATATTGAGATAAAGAGAATAAGACACCATTTTCTTCTCGGTAGAAGACAGACAGGTTTCAATTGGGAAAAAGTAGATTTTGGTATTTGTATTTGGACACGAGAATTAGTATCTCACATATTTCATGAAACCCCTTTTTAAAGTTTTGAATGCGGGAAGTGTGAGGGATTGCTTTAACTCATGTTACAAACGGCGAGCAACAACTGTCTCTAACATTAGAGTGTCTAGGGGTTAATCGGAGCCCGTGACTGGTAAGAAACAAGTCTGTGATGGTTAAACATGATATTCACAGGATCTGCAAGCACCTCAATAAAGATGCACCAGCAGCGTGGCACAGTTCCAGGATCTGGGTTCAAGCATTAGTGTAGCTTAGGTTATGTACTGGAGTCATTCTACAAACCCTACAATAATGTCTTGCTGTATGTATCCAACCTGACTAATTGATCCCAGAAATCTAATGCTTTCCACCCCACTACTCTTCCACTGGAAAATCATTAGCCTGGATCCTCGTACCTGGCTTCCTTGAGGACATCACCTTCCCTAGCCTCTCGCCAGGCAGCAGAACAGACCGCTACTGTGACTTAGCTGTCGTTCCACAGCGCTGCAACAATGAGCGTCAGCAGGTTGCACTCACTCCTAGGGGCTCATCTTAAACATCTGCAGGCAGTTAGGAACGCAGGAAAACTGGCAGCACTGCACAGGAACAGAGAATGCCTGACAGCTCCATCAATCTACTCCTCTATAGTACAGTCATGGTGGCAGAGGAAGACACTGAGCAAACTGAGCCTGGATTAATTTCCCCTTTGTCCCCCAGTTCCATCCTCTAGTGAGGGCATTTGTCTTCGCTAGTGCACTGCAAGGTCTATTCGGTACAACAACACTTGTGCGAGCTCTCCTGACTGCTTGTGTATGAGCAAGCACAGACGAAGGCAATGAAGTGTTTTTCAACACCTCAGAGAATGCTGTTAGAGGCACAAAAATGCAAGTCACAAAACAGAGGTTAGAAAGAATGAAAAGAAAGTGCTGACAAAAAGGAGAAGGTACATGTAAAACCTCACCAAAAGTAACACCTTTTGCCAAAAAAAGGAGAGAGGCCTGTTTAATCTCACTTGAAGTACATCTGCTCGTAGCTCTGCACACACTGCAAGCCCCTTCCTGCCCACTTACGTTCATCCTCAAGGCCTCATCCGCTTCTCTTGCCTTTACTCTCCCAGCTAGTGTTTCTCAGGTTGACACACTCCACAGCTCTGTTCATGAAGTTTCACAGCTGAACTAAAGCAAGAGAACAAACAAAACGAGCTCAGTATAATCCATATGGTACTACAGGTTCACCACAGAGCTGTACCCTGGGCATGGCAAGTTTGCTCTAGCAACTCTGCATCATCATAAACTGTTGCCCCCTCAGACTGTATCTGTACTTACATAGCATGTTCCCAATTCCTGTGGCATTACCTAGGTACAGACGACACTAACAAAGAATGAATCACATCTATTCATAACATTTTTTTTTCCTACTTTTGCATGACACGAGAAAAGCAGCAAGGTAGACAGTATCTGGAGCCTTTCCTGCTTCCCGTATGTAAGACCGCCTCGCGTTTGGCTGGAGGACTAGACGCTGCACTACCATTCCTGTGGCTGGCAGCATTAATGAGTCCTGCAGTGGTAATGAAGGAGCAACACCTTCCTCTCTAAGGATGAAGGTGGACACAGAGAAGAGCCCAGGAGGGCTCAAGTGAAAAAGTAGGTTCCCTACAGCATTTAGAAGAGGTGGCACAACCCCACTCCCTGAACAATTTGTGACTTTTACAATATGTTTCTAATAAAATATTGGAGTTGTCTCCCTTATTTTTCTAGCTAAGCAGTCACAGGCAGAATGTTTTAAGTTAGACGAGAGGAATGTTTCCTATTAAATCTGATTTATGTCTTTATACACAATAAGAATTAACAGCATATATTTTCCAATTTGTGGTTGACAGTATGATAATACATGTTCAGGGATATTACCAAATTGTAAAGTGATTGAGGAGGTATTGTTGTCTATGACTTTTTGGATACACCTCCGCTTTGAGACCTGGAAAGTATTCCTCATGCTGCTTCTCCAAACAGAATAATTCTTCTCAGGATTCAAGAACTATAGCTCTACAGTTTTAAACATCTTCTTTGCACAGTGCTATGGCCTCAAGGCAATAAAACAGAAAGCAGAAAGCCAAAACCACAGTTACAGAGCACACTCCATTTAGGTTAGATTCCACAGCCAGGCACTCTAGGAAATGAGTAGGCTTGGATGGAGATACAGGGGCACCAAAGGACAGAAGCAAAGCAAGCGAGGGACACGGAAGTCTCCTTTCCCTGCAGAGCACCTCCAGAGTCCCCGGTGCTGGTTTGCATGTGCATGTCCAAGCAGTGCAGTGAGCAGTGAAGATGCTCTTTTGCATACAGCATTGGATGAGCATGCCTGAACTACAGCACAAGCAGAGGAAACAGCCATGAAGAGTTCCTCACATAATGATCGATTCTTCAGAGCAAGAGAAGCCAACTGTCAGTAGCAGCTATATATTCAAACAGCAAGCATTACACAGCAAGGTAAGTTATAAAGATCTTAAAACTACATTACGATATGACTGCAGTAAAGATTAGAAGAGAATAATTCCAAAGATTTTGTCCTCGACATAAAGTATATCCTACATCCCTCTATTCCAGAAGAGAAAATCCTCGAAATGCAGCTGGAAGACCACTGCCCAAAGCCCTGCACAACCTGAACCAACATCTGCATCAATTCTTTTGCTGTTTTTCCCTCTCAAAAACATCTTCCAGCATTTTATGAAACCTCTGCACTCACAGCTGCTCTTATATTTCCAACCAGAAACAACACCACTAGAATATATTCAGAGATTTCCACTCACTTTGCTCATGTCCTCATCATCTACCTGAGGCTCAGCTGCAGTTCCTCTCTTCAGAGGGAGCCATGGGAGCACAAATCACCCCCTCGGCTGGCAGCTCACTGGCAGCTCACAGCACCGCAAGCCTCGTTTGCAGGCTTGCTCTACTACCACTCGGCTATTTAAATTCCATAGCTCGCAAGTGTTGAATGCCAAAAGAACACAAAAATGTGACAATTTAATTTACAGGCATTTTTTCCAATTATTTTGACCTAAATGACTGCAATGAAAGAGAGGTCTGCCAATTTGAAATGTTGTGGCTGCTGCTATTTACCATGTAAGATTTTGTACACAGCAGAAGGAAACTATTCTTTGAGGGAAGGTGAAGTTGTGCTTTATTCATGGGTGAACATCTTTTGCACTGATTGTCTTCACAGAAGCCCTCACCTGTTCAAAGCCTTACGAATTTATGCTGCTTCAAGGTGCAGTTCAATTTTCTAGCCTGGATTATGTTGCAAAGTTAGACTTTGTTAGAAACTTAAGCCTGCGATGTGAACGCTCATTTGACCTATTTGAGAAGTCCCAGAGCACAGGCTGAAATGAGATACGCTTGCTGTTTGGTGACCTTGGTTTTATGATGTTAATCCAGCTTTTCAGGAGTGCTGGTGACCACCTACGGGGAGCACAAAGGAGGCTTCTCCACACTTGCACCAACGGGCCTGCTGACTGCCCCGTTCCCAACGCGCTCGCTTCTGAGGTACGAAATGGCTGGTGGCAGCCAAGACAGACAAGCTGTTCTGACCAAAACCTTGCCAGCGCCCAGCAACTGGGGGGAGGCTGATGGAAACAGTCAGACTTCTAACAGTAAAGAGTGGCCAACATTCCTCTGTTTTTTTCCCTTTAGGTCTGAAGTACGGCCCACTTTCTTAGCTCACTGCTGCAAGGCCACCAGGTACATTCTTTTCTTCCAAAGGTTGCAGGTATTAGTGATAGCCTTTACATTTCTGTCTTCTTTTCTGCAGAAAGCTATAGTTGGGGCTACGAGCTTTTTATATTACATTCAAAATTGTTCTTAGGGTGTCAAAAGAGTCTTGTGACCTAACATGTTCTGCGAGCTCCTCTATCTTAAGCGACAACTGTATGATACCTTCTAAGTGTAGCTGAACGACATGCAGTGGCCCCTAATCTGAGATTGTCTGAATGTTACAAATTATTAGAAAATTGATCTCCAGTTTCTCCAGAAGATCCTTGTCATGACTGCATAATTAGCACCATGACCTGCAACACTGCAACATACCTCCATTAGTTCTAGTATGCGCCTAAGGAGTGTTCTGGTTTAGAGCATCACATTTTGGGATAGTTTAGGCTGCAGTTTGCCGTAACTGTCTTTTTCACTAGCACAGCCTGACTTACAACAGGATTTATGACTTTTCACCCTTCTTGCAATAGTGCATTATCTTCCCTAAGCTTTCAAGTTCATGCTTCCCTGGGTTTTAGCTGCAAATTAATGCTAGTCAGCGTGGTGGTAGTTCCCGCTATGTAACATTCATTAGCAAACAATGCTCAAGAAATCACACTTCACTTTAGTTTTTCAGCTCTACATTACTGTCTATAAAAAAGTAGTTACCTTCCTTCTTCCTCACGACCTATAACAACGCCATAGCTATCAGGTCCTAGTACAGCATCGTAAAGCAGACACATCAGAGGTCTAACAGCGAGGACTTCGGGCTACACAGCCTCCTTCATACATGTGACACAAGACTCTCTGGGAAATAACTGCAAGCCTAGTTCCCTGCAAGGTGTTTATTCTCCCTAGAGAGTTGACAGCTGAACCTGCACTGATTCTAACAGGTCTTTCAAGATCACCTCATGGAATGAAGAGAAGCTCTCTATCTTAATTTATTTGGAAAATGTTAGCAAAAACATTTTTCAAAGCAGTGCAAACGTAAGAAAAGTAACATCCATAAAACAGATGAGATTAAGAAGAGGAACAATACCCAGCTCTTTTGGATCTAGATATGATTAGAGACTGTTCAGAATGTCTTTCTATAGCACAAGATATTTCTTTATACAACTCTCTAACAACTTAGTAGACGGGAAAGTATTTGTTGAGATACATTTTGCCGAGCTGCTCCAGGCTTGGATTGAAACAAGCTTCAAAGAAATGTTTTTAAAGAATCTGCAGGATAAACCCTAACAAAAAGTGAAGTCACATATTCAAACAAAGCAAACCAGAGAGGTGCCAGAAGCCCTGTTATGCCCTCCCTTTGCACAGACATTTTGCAAGTCTTCAAATACAGAACCACATAATCTTTTCCACAGATTTTTGCCTCCTCCTATGTCAAATTTTACATCCCTTCTAAAAGGAGGAAGGCACAGTGTCTGCTGAACTAAAATACTGTATCATTTTTACCTCCATCATGAAAAGAAAATTTTCCCATCTGCTCTTTTCTCACCTCACAAATGACTAAGCCATTTTGGTAGAGCTTCTCACAAAGCTTCTCCACCTGAGAAAAGCACTAGCAATGGAAATTTTCTATTTCACCAGCTCTTTAAACAAATAGGCGGAGATCCCAGAGACTGTATTTAGGCTAAGGAGTACCAAGAGTAATGGGGCAATCGTAACAGTCCAGCTCTGTCTGAAATGACTCCTTCCTGCACGGCGAGGGCTTGACGCTAGTGCATGGGTCCAGGATTCACGCTGCAGGGCGGCTAATCAGCGCAGGCCACAGCCCATTTGCTCTATCAGTTCCTCCCACATCAGCCATCAAACAATCCTGACAACACCTAACCAAATAAGCCTTTCACTGCTGCTGCTGTACTGGGGCCATTACAAACATGTCCTGCCTTAGATAGTCATTTCAACAGCACAGAGTCTGGCAGATGTAACTGCAATTTATAAAAGCCTGAGAGTAAAGTAAGCTCCTGAAAATGGGAGGAAGAACTAATAAGAAGTCACCCGAGAAGACTGTTTCATATTTGTCACTTGACAAATATTTCCCTCTTGCCTTCAGGCTCTGCCTGATGAGTGACACGGGTTATTAGGAAAGCAATCGGGCTGGCCTGGCACCCAAACTGCTGCCGAAAGAGCAGACCAACACCCCAAACTGCAGAAAGCACCAGCTCCCCCGCTGGCCCGCAGCACTGCCGCCCATTGCCGCCCACTGGGCCACAGCCTCCAGCAACGGCTGCAGCTCCCACTTGCACCCTGGCATCCCACACTCATAAAGCCAACTGGTTTCAATTGTCAGTTGAAGTTGTTAGGATTACAAGGAATGAACCAGAATAAAACCCCAAACATTACATGAGTTCATTTGTAAAGTCCCAAATGCAACACAGGTCTGCCAACCTTAGAGGAATGGAGGCTCCTTCTCTTTGAAGGCAGTGAGTTCTGCAGACCATCCAAGAACTGCCAGCCATGATGCTGAATGAGAATTAAAATGAAATGAAACTTATTCATAAAAGCATTAATCTTCTTGAAACATCAGGTCAAAATCTTGGAAAATTCATTTAGGTAGAAATAGAGCTACTTCAATAAACATGGAATCTGTGACTATTTAATGAGAGAGACCAAAGTTTCTTGATGCCACTGTTCAAGAAGCAAAGTTGACAAAACTATCTTGCTTGTGATTACAAATCATAATGCTTTGAAATTTTTGTTTCTACCTAGGTCCCCACCTAATGCAGCAGTTGTGCACAAAAACACAGAGTTATTTAATGATATTTGCCATTATCAGAATTCATGCTTTACAAAGTTTGGTTTTGATTATGAAGTATTTTTACCACTGAATCATTCTATAAAAAGAGGGGAACCCACCCTGCATTGACAGAGCTGTATCATCTTTTTGCTAAAAAAACAGGGTGCTGTTAGAACTCAAGGGCCACTCACTCCAGGACCTCGCGCAATGGGATTGCTCCTGAATTAAACACAAAACAAAAACACCAAAGCTGAAACTCTGGTCCTTAAAAAGAAGAGATGGGAAAGTTTAGAGGAAGAAAGAGGAAACTTTAGATTGAAAATTCAGAAGAACTTTTTAAACAAAATGTACTTAAGCTTTCAGGAAAACAAAGTCAGGCAAGTCAGACCGAAGGCCCTTTGTGGTCTTGGAGAGTCCTTGGCTACCCACAGCAGCATAAAAATTCTTCATCAAAAAACCTTGCTGTAGCCTTAAACAATGACCAGAAACATGAGCAGGGGCACTGGGGCACACTAGCCCAGTGAGGCAACATGAGCCTGCTCCCAGACTCCAAAGCAGGCCAAAAGGGAATCGCAGTGCTCACGATATTGCTGGCTGACACATGTGCAGTTGCCTTCTGCTGTGTTTCCTAAGCAGAGGCCCCTAGTGCTTGCTTGCCTTTCCTGCACAAGCACACGCATCTGACAACTCAGACCTATCCTGTATCCTTAAGCTACAGACAAGGCTTTGCCATGCCCGTCCTGGTGGAAAGGCAAGGAGTGTGCCTGAGGAATCAGGAGCTGGTCCACGAGGGGCCAAACAGCTCTCTGGGCTTGCAGCCCTCAGAACCTGGGCCAGGCCAAGCATCTGACCCCCTAACACTGTCATTTGTCACTTTGCACAAAAGACACCTGCAAAAAGCTGACTTCTGCCTGATCATAAATACAACACAACAAATCCAAGCTCTAGCACGCGTGCCCTTGGGCAAACAAATGAGGTTTAACCCAATGTGCAAGATAGTCTGAAGCAACTTAAAAATCCTCATGAAAGAGCTGAACTATATGGCAGCCACAGGATCAGGTAGTGCCTTAAACTTGAGTTCAAGAAACTTGCTTTTGAGCAGAGCATGGGGAGCCTCCTGCTGTTACCTTTAGAAGGTACTATTATTTTTCCCTAAGGTTTGCAGCGTTGGCAATACAATAACATCTTCAAGACATAAACAATTTCTTTAAAATTCTTGTGTTTTTTTTTCCCCTATATACCAGGGCAAAGAATTGCTTGAATCTAACTCATAGGGAAGAGAGATATGATTTGATTATATGCAAGATATCTGATAACTTAAACACTGAAATTGTTTCTTACCTCTGATTTCTTTGACAAGAAAGATGAACCTTTTCTGGAAGGAAGTTTCTCATTTATGCATTATGTTCATTCCGATTTTTCTCATGCAGCAGTTTTTCTTCTATTATTTAAAGGACATTCACTGTTTTTCTGAAGTTACCCATTGCAACTACAGTGGAATCTTAAAGTTAATTAAAGGTGATAAAAGACTAAGATTCCACTGCAGAGGAGTTCTGTTTTTCAGCTTAGTCCCTTCAGCACTTTCCATATGAGAACACGACTGTAAGCGTGTGAGCAGAGCCCGCATCTCAGATGATTTAGCAGCAGAGTAGCTAGGAAGGTTCAGCCTAATCTGTAACAGTAATGCTGCTAAAGACATTCAATAAACTCATTCAACTTAAACGATAAGAGAGAAAAACAATTTGTATGTGTGTGTATATACACACAGACACACATATTTAACATGTTTTTGAATGGCCATGGGTACATATACAAAACGTTTGTTAGGGATAATAATTGCTAAGGTAGGTGAAGTAAATGGTGCATAAATTTAAGCACAATAAGAATTTTGCTTATAAATAGAAACCTATCAGAACCTAGCAATGGTTTAGGCCAAAGCTAGACTGCAAGATCGTCAATCACCATTCAGAGGAAAAAAAATAATAACAGTAATCAACAAATATCACTATTTGCCATTTAAAAAGAACCAAGTGATTTCAGTGATAACGCAATCCCTCTGTTCCACTAGTGAGAAGGTTGCATGTTAAAGCACAACTTCAGTAAACCTGCAGAACTGGCTATCTCACACTGGAAAGAACTGAATAAACTGGTTGAGAGGCTCTGAACATCTCGTGTTGCTTTTCTATGCAAATCTCTGAATACTGGGAAAGCTCCAGAGGACAACAGAGGAAGAGTACAAACCTGCAGGGAAAAAAGTTTTGGGGCAAACACCAGGTAGGAATTCCTCTAGTTCCTTAAACATTCTTGTGATGTTAACAGCCATTTTAGCCATATTCAGTCCCTCAGCACTCACTTTTCACCAGTATTTCGACTTCTGCTTCACATGAAGCCAAGCTCATGTTCTTATTAAGGACCTGAAACTTGACTCTAAGGCAAATCAAAAACAAAACAAAACCCTCCCACTGGTTTCAGAACTGCAGAAAGCTGCCTGTGATTTCCCAGCGCTGCAGCACGCAAAGCCTACACGTTAAGCAAAGCTTTCCTCTTCTCTGTGGACATGCATCACTCCTTTGGGGCCTCAAGCCCCTTTCCCCACAATGCTTCTTGCATTTCTTTTTGATACCTTCAAGCCAACTACTTCAGCTTCCTTCTCCAGTCTTTCAGCCTTTGGTTTGCTTTGCAGTCTCTAAAGGACCGAGCAAATAACATGAGCAATATTCAGGTGTTAGGCTAGCTTAAACTTTCTGCAGCCTTCTTCTCAGTTACAACTCTCTTGCTAGTCATCCAGCCACAAAGAAAAACAAGGATGAGAGCTCACAGACATTGCTTGAACTCCCAGCTGAATGTACGCCATGATATGCCCATGTAGCACTTGCATTCAAAAATATTCTTTCCCAACACAAAAGACGCTAAAAGGTAGGAAGTTACCAACATCTGGAAACATCAGTATCAGGGACACGGCTCTTGGGAATCTTGCAATGAACAGCAATGATGCTCCAAGAAAAAAGGGAGATTCACCAAATTAAAGAAGAAAAAAAAAAAATACCTCTAGGTTTTCCCTTGATGTTGCCACAGGCCTGGCAGCGCAGGCTGAGTAACACCAGCCCCAGGCATTTACTCAGCACTGTGCCAATATTTGGTTTATTTGATTAGAAGCAAATAAAAGCTACTTTGTTTCACAGCAGAGTGGTGAGAGGTCACTACTTTGTCCACAAGTATTTTCCAGTTTAACCTTTCTTAAGTTTAGCTCCGATTCAGAACAAAAATGCTACTTCAAAAAAGTCTGTTTCAAAACATTGATCAAACCAATGATTTCTCTCAAATTTCCTTTTAACTAAATATATGAATTACACAAAATGGCAAAAGTAAATTCATTATTTGCAGAAAAACAGGAAAACATTTGAGCTACCTTTAAGCCCAGTCTAAGCTTTCAGTCTGGCTTAAATTTAGGTGAGGCTTAACTTGAGGTCCCAGTTGAGCTTAAGGAGATTCAGTGAGCCTGCCTTGGCTACTAACTCTGGCTTAACTCCTCCCTCCGGTCACTGCACAGTACAAGTAACAGGTGCCACACAATCACAACGACAACAGATAAAAGACTATTTCAACTGTTTTAGAAAATTCTGAGGGTTGATGGAAAAGTAAGAAAATAAAAACCAAAAAAACAGAGGCTGTTTTTTCAAGAGTTATGCTGGAAAACGGTAGCAAAGGAGCACACAAATTGTGATCGTCAGTAAAATCCTGGCTCTCCTTCGGTTCCTACATGCTGTTGTTCTCACACTCGCGTGTGCTGTGTGCATTCACTACCCACACCACAGTTCCTGTGTCTGGAAGGCACTGACAAATTACACTAGGGTTTCTATGACCATGTTTCATTAAGCTAAGCTAACTCATCCTCTGGGGCTCCTCCACGACTAAGACAAGTGCCAAGGTTTACTGTAAGCTGGCAGCGTTGGCCTTCTGTTGCAAAACAGTGCTCCCACATTCATGCTGAGGGTGACAACTGCGCTACATGGAGGTGAAGCAAATCAACTTGAAAGACACCAACTTGCATCAACAAGCCAGTTTACTACAAATTAAGAAACTATGAACCAGTAAATCAAAGAAGGGGAAGGGCAATTCCTCAAAAATGTGCTTTATTGACTGATTTACTTTTTCTTTAATCACCTGTATGCACTGGTACCATTGAAGTAGGTCAAATGACCTCTACGTAATACAAGTCGACAGACTTGACAGCGCACCTGAGTGCACGTACTAGCACAACTGTTAAAATGAACACACCTCCTGCTCAACATCGAGAAGATTTGAATGCTATATGGAAGGTCCCAAATGGCTATTCAGCAGATCCATTCAAGCGAATTCACTGAAGGCAGTCAAGCACGCTAAATGCTCTGAGTTTTGAACATTCATGGTTAATAAGTCAATGCAGAGTATGAAACAGCTGTTTCATTCTTATTCAACACCCCTCAATACATTCTTAGTATTCTATATACATATTTACAGGCAATATAGGTGTTGTAAAAAGTCATTTGCATGTGTCAATGCAAAATGATTTAATATGTGAAATAGCATATAGTGAACAGGAAAAGGACATTCAATCTCCAAATGTACTTATGAATGGAGATTATAGTAAGAACATTCTTGGAATAAAGATGTAAGCAGTGTTATTCCAGAACCACTACAGTTAATCACACTTTAACACAACCCTCTGTGCTATGTAAGAACTGTGCTATGTAAGAGGTGCTCCCTCCTCTATTTGGAGGAGACATTTCACCTTTGACAGCATACTGAGAAATAAGAAGTTTGGTCCCTAGCAGTCTCCTAAGTACATTCTGGGTGATTAAACTAGTGCTTCTACTTCTTCAAGCTTCTTCTTCCTAGCATAGAAAAGTTCATCTGAAGAGGCTGTATTTTGTTGTTTATTTATATAAATGGATTCATTTTTACTCCATTAAAACGTACAGTAGGATGATGACTTTAGTGACTACTAAATAAAGGCAAGACACTTTCTAGTTCCAACCTTCAAAAGGGAGATTTCTGTATAAACTTAGCTTTCACACTTGCGTATGTCCATGGCCTTGGCCTTTTCATGAAAGCTACTCTCAGTGCCAGGTTAATGGGAACAGCTTGCTTTGGTCACAGATCTCATTTCTAATAGTAAATATATGTCAAGGAAAATCATACTTGCTTTTAAACTAGGAGATTTAGTCTATAAATACAGCAACATAAAACCAACAACCATTAGCAGATGGATGATAAAAATATGTGTCTGTAAAACTGCTAAATAGTACTGAACAGAAGGCAGCAGTGGATCAGTTTTGGCTCCATTTTTTTTGGTATAATTTATGGTACTTACTCTGAATACTCAGAAAGTCAGTGAGATGACAAAACCTAACAAATAGTAGGAGACAGAGAATAAAATCCAAAGTCTTATTTTGACATAAAGCTAAATAACTAATGGTAACTGGCATAAATCTTGAGTAACTCCTGGTTTATTTTTTTCTGAATCTACTTAGGAGAGCAATTTAGTATATGAGTCCAAGATTGATCTCTCTTAAGGCCTGATTGCTCGACATGCACAGCTTTCATCCTCTCTCGGCTAAAGGCAGTGCAACTGCTGGAGCACTGAAACACCCTCCCAGCAGGGAGGAGAAGATCCTTTGTGTCCCTCGGGCTGGACTAGCCCTTGCTGCTGCACCTCCTGCCTTTGCGGCCAAGCCACTGGCACACACACGCTGGGGAGCTGCTTCTCTGCAAGCAGCTGTTACAGAAATGGATTAGAAGGCACTTAGAAGGAGGAAAATCTCAACAGGTTGAACAAAAAAAAAAGTCATGGTCAGAAGCAGAAAATTCTAAATTATCAAATATCAAAACTGTCAAAAAATACCCACAACTGTCAGTAGTACATGCTTTTAAATAGGTGATTTTTTTAATGACTTTCCACGACTGCAGTTTGACTAGTGTAGCTGTACACTGCGTTAAAAAAGAAGTTAAATCACTGTCACTTTACCCCGTTCTGTTTTTTACTCCCCAGCCCTTCGCTTGCATTTGCTTACAGGATCTCCCAGCTGTCTCTCAACTTCCATGGACTTTGTGTCTGTGCACGAGCAGGATCTAGCACAAAGCAAGCTTGCTGAAAGAATATTTTTTCTTTTTTAAAAAAATATATTACATCTGACAATAATGAAAATGCAGATCAAATTTCTCTTCCTCCTCACCCTTCTTCTTGCCTTCTTCACTGCTACTCTTTTGACAAGACAGTATGGTCAAGTAAGAAATCCTGAATTGCACAGCAGTGTCAAGTGCCAGTCCTATGTTTGAATAAGGGGAGCTTCACGTTCTGAGGAAGAAAACAAAAACAAAAACATATTAACCTTTCTTTCATTTTCTTTTAGTTTTCTTAGTATCTGAACCTGGTAGAAATGAATACCTTAACCAAGACAAGGATTCACAGAACCTGGTACTCGCCTTTGTAGCAAGAAAACTCCCTTCACGGGGGCGGAATTTGCTGCTGAAGCCTCACTGTTCCAGGCCTCTTCCCAAACAGCAAAGAGCAAGCAAACAAAAAATTTGGCAGTCCTCTGCAAGTTTGCATCTGCTGCCTGGAATTATTTTCACATGACTCTCTGAAGAATAATTCTTTCCAATTTGCTCATAAACTGACATTAAGGAGTGTGATGTATTTAGCTTGGCCTTGGCATCAATTTTTGGCACTTCGGACCTAACGCATCATCTCTACAGAGCATCTTCCAATAAAGTTCTCCCATAACAGCTTTGGTCCTTGAGAGACCTATGGGAATTGAGATAGTGAGAAGGGATGTGTGTGATAAAAAACATAGGAGTGAAATTGCTACAATATCACCCCAAGGAGCCTTTTTCTAAAAACAGTTTTAGCCTCAACTGGGAGGTCACAGTATTCATCCAGCTTGCAAAGCAACATGTTGTACTACAAGTTCATCAACAAAAGCTATTCTTACTTACCATACAGGAGTTAGTAATAAGAGCAACACAGATAAATCAATGTCTCCAGACAAAAAAAATTAAAAAAAGTATTTTTTTAAAAAAACATGCACAAAGATAGCAGAAAATTAAAGCAAAACGTTAACGATCTCTCTGCTTTGAGGTTGCACACATCCTTATCTGCTTGTCAGCTAAACTGCTGAAAAGTTCTCAGAAAGCAAAAACCAGCAGATATATTAAGCGTGGGAGAGGGGAGAAACTTTCCTCCATTCTTACCTGCCTCATGGCAAAGAAAGAGCCGCAGCACTCAAATCAGAGCCGAGCTAGTGTGAAATCAGGGAGGGCGAGGAGCAATTCAGGCTGAGGGTAATGTGAAAAGCTACGCTGAAACACTGCTCCTGTGGCTCAGCGAGCTGCCAACACGGCCCGTCGGACACCCTGTGAACGCTTTGCAGGCCAACCAAGGCCTGGCACTGTTCGCTCTCCGTCAGCTTGCGCTGTCAGCCCTTCATGGAGGGCGGCAGAGACCATCAAGTGTGACTGGAAAGAGATCAGCCCTCGAGTACTTTACAATAATAATAGTTGTTTAAAGAATTTAAGAAGAAAATTACAGAGCGCTACAGAAGCCAATGGGGCTTTGGTGGAAGAGGGAGGTTTGATTTGCTGGTGGCAACACGGAACGTGAAGTAAAGGGAAATGCGAACAGTTGAACGGGCAGTGGGAAGCAGGGGAACTAGGGGATGCCCCATTAAGGTTCATGAGGTGCATCCCAGCGAGGGAACACAGTAGTATGCAGCAAGAGAAGATGCTGTTTCTTGAACTCCCTCCAGAGCAACAGAGAGCCCGTAAGGGCTCAGTGCACAATAGGCGTTTTGTTCAGCATCCCCATCGCTCAGCGGCTCCTCTGCCAGGTATCGTGTTTTCCATCTCTCAGAGCATGTGCTGTGGTACTTCTGAATAGTTGCTGCATGTTGATTCTGGCCTGCCTGGCACAATAGCTGCTGAGTGTTAACTGGGGCAGACACACAAAATTGTTTCCAGCATACTGAAAGGGCCTTCAGTAAAGAAAGCTGATAATTTGGGAGAGGGCTTTTTCTCCTCTTTTTCCTTCACTCTTCTTGGTGACTGCCAGGCAAGCTGTTAATAGGAGCTCTGTGTTTTGCCCTCCTTTAATGGAACACTGGGCGCAGAGAGCTTGCAGAGATTCCCCAACCACTTGCCTAGATCCCATGCGCTGATGTGTGTATCACCCAGCTTTAGTATGGAGCCTACCCACGAGGCAGAAGAGGTAAAATCAGAAACAAATTTAGAGAGTCAGGGGAAAAACCTCTAGCTGGAATAAAGTGAAATCAGTATTGTGTATAGGCAGTTCATGAGCTCCTATCTTTCAGTTTATATTTCAATCTACTCACATGATTTAACTGTAGACATAAGTGTTTATTAATCATTAAAATCAGGACTAATCTAAAAATTAAAGGAAATGGGGAACACTGGCCAGAACACACAAAAAGAAGAAGCCCGGCCAAGAGCAAGGCTGCTCAGGCACACAAATAAGATCTTTCGCTCATCTGGGTTATTTTCTAGTGCAAAGAACTATTAAATACAACCTTCTCTCCGCTTCTGAATTACTCAGGTTTCTTATTGCTTCTTATATTGCTCATAGAATGCTTTTTTCCTGTTAGTACTCCCACCCAATAACTGATCGAGCACTCTCTACCTTTTCCTTTTATTACTATAGAAAAGTCAAGTGTTCAAATGGTTAAGCAACCATTCTTACTGCTTAAATCCAGGATTCAAGCATTAAAAAAAAAAAAAGCTCCAGATATTGATCGTACATTCAACCAACACTATGATAATCACATGAAGATTTCCTGGAGGAATTTTAGCTTTTTTTTTTCCCATTCCTTTTCAGTTGATGATCCTTTTCTACCAACCTACCCAAATTTGTATGAAACCATTTTAAATATAAATATTTATGTCTACTCACAGTTCTCATGAATTCTGCCCTAACATCAAGGTAATTAAGTTGAGCTTAGGTAGATTTGAAAAGGAATGGGTACTTGGAAAAACACTTAGTCAGCGTTAGCTATATTAAAAACGAATGCATTTTGCCTAAGATTTGCTAAACCTTAGAGCAGATTTTTAAGTAACTTGATGTATCACAGTTAAAATTCCTTCCTACAGGCTTAGATACAACAGAAATCTTTCTTTAAGTAGTCTAACTATATTTATTTCCAGATACTTTACGTCACACAGATATAAAGATAAAATTCCCTACCCATAAACTAACTGCGGCTCTGGGATACAGTAACTGAGCTGGAGTATAAACCAAACTATTCCTGAGGCAGATATGACATGGTTAACTTCATTAAGCAACACCCCTGCAACTTGAAACAAGATGTACTACTGGAAGTAAATCCTCTTCACTTACAGAACTATTGCAAAACAACAAATTAACAGATCATCATATCTGAAAAATAATTTACACCAACATAAGAAATAGGCTGAAAGTCACTGCCAATCAGAGCTGGGCATTCAGGAAAGAGCACACAACAAAAATGGGAGAAGGGGACAGGAGACAGCCCGGAAGGCAAGCTGGGAAACAGCTGGACCAATGATCTTCTCCAAAATGAAAAAACTTGTAAAAAAAGACAGACTTGGAGAAAAATGACAGCTTAGAGCAAATCCAAAACTCTGGAGAAGGTTCACAAAGTCAAATGCTTGCCATGAGACACCTACAGTCTGGCTGGGAGATTCCTAGAGAATGAGCTAAAGCTTTTCCAGGATTTCCAAGTCCAGAAAATAATGTAAGAATTCAGAAGATCTGGGCACAAAGAAGTTGAGTGCAGGCAATGCTTATTGCGACTTGTGGTGCTTCCTACTTGGAATACACCTTTGCTCCCAAAGCAAAGGGCCACTTTTGGCTGCTTTATTTTGCCTGTGTGTCTTCATTGACTTGCTAGAGTTTGTGCTCCCTTCTTTCCTCTTGTAATGGGTAGTGACAGTGGCAGAAGAAAGTCCAAGATCAGATGGATGGCTTTTTTCTCCACAGGGAAAATCGTCAAAACACACAGGAGTCAAAAAGCGGTCTCATAAACTGAGTACATACAGCTAACAGCAGTATTTTTCTGTCTCTGTAAGTTTAAAAATACACATACACTCATTATGATCTGCTCTGCCACATACTCAGCAATACATCTGCCAATACATTTTCCTTCAAGAATGCTGTTCTTGAAACCACTACACTTCAGCCTTGACCTTGAGAACATTTTGTTCAGCCTGATGCAAATTCTGAAGCAATACTGCCTTACCGGTCTGCTCTCCTCTGACAGAAATAAATAATTTCAGAGGAAGCTTTGCATCTCTGAGGTGCCCCTTTCAGTAATTCATCTTCACATTCAGCACTCAAAGTAATTTAAGAGAAGACAGTCAGATGTTGAATTATTTCCTCTCATATATCCTGAGGTTTTGACATAACAAATAACTTTGAAAATTACTGGTTAATTTTAAAACTAGATCCCCATGTCCCAGGGCAGATAATAACAAAATTTACAAAGAAGAATTTAGATTTAGTCCAGAGGCAGAAGCTGACTGAAGTTAGGTGAAAGGAGTACCCAAAGCCACATGAAAATAAAGTGGTTGTTAAAAAGTAGCCCCATACTTCAGTAGCTTTCCATCTAACCAAGTCGATCACTTTTTTCTTGCAGCAAGCTCTACAACAAGCTCACGGAGTTGTAAATTCCTGCTACGTTAGCCTTTTCTCTTTGTTAAAGTTAAAACTTCAATATCTTAGGAGCTAGCATTTAAGCATAAGGAAAGGGTCAAGCACTGCACTGAAATGAGTGGAGTTAATTTCTACAGGTCAGAAGTGTTTACGTTTAATTAGCAGATCTCATGAGCACTTTTTTTTTTTTTTTTTTTTTGGAAGAGTTTTCACTCTCTGTTCTGTAAGCAAGCCCTACAAAAAAGGCCATACTTTTTAACTCAGTGACACCCTAGCTGCCCTGTTAGCTCTTGGAGAAGGACTTTTTTCTTTAAAGTAGCCTTTTCCTGTACACAAGTGGATCTTCTTTCTACCATCAGATAAACAAAACTAATTGCTCTTAAGTATGGGAAGCTGCCCCTGAGCGCCCAGGCCAGAACACATCACTCAGCCTCTTCAGACTGGGTTGCTCACATTCCTGCTCCTCTGCTTGTGCTCTGCCTATCCCACATGTCAGAGGGACCAAATGATAAGCAATGACGCTTGAACTCAACTCAGCATTCATATTCTGTGTAAGTAAGTGAACTAGACTCTAGGGGTTCTACCCACGTGCTACGTGTCCTACCCTAGTGTCACCAGTGAAACAACAGTGAAGTCCAGAGAGGCAAAGTCCAAGTGGGTTGTATCATAGTATCCGTGGTACACAGAAATAAAAGAGATCTACCTTCTTTCAACTCCAGCAGCAGAAACTTCACTGCACATACTGCACTACTAGGCAGGTAGGGCTACCTGCATTTCAGTGAGTTGTTATGCCCATGATTCTACTTGCATCCTTCAGGGTCTAACCACCTGCCAGCATGGCAAATTTTTGCAGCTCAACGAGTACAGAAATAGAAGGGATAAGATTCAATTTAATTCAAAAAAAGAAAAACACTGAAAACACTAGCAGAAAGACTTTTTCCTTATTGATTCTTGGGTTTTTTTGATAATATATGTAGAAGTGGATCCAGATTTAAACACTCATGAGGGCCTAAACATCTAATTTAAACCGAGACATGAGTTCATACATAGTAAGCAATCAGCCATCTGAGACTCACCTCACCTTTTATACCATTCTGTGTTCTGCTTAGCAAAATAATGAGGACCCTTTTTATCAGACAGCTTTCTGAACTATTTCACCAAGTGATCCTTACAAAGCTTTTTTTCCCAAAAAACTTTACATACTGAAAGGCACTGCAGGGGGAAGACGGGACTGATCAGAAAATAATATCCAGCAATCCATAAATGTTATTTAGCCTGCATCCAGGTAAGCTCCATGTTTTCACATTTATTTCTGAAATAAATGTGTAAATACTTGCAGTGTCAAGTCTGGGGATGCACAAGAGAAGTGGCATGCCCCAGGGAAGCTGAGCAAAGCATCCTCACTTGGAAATTCTCAGCTGCTCAGCTAGGATTCCTGCAAGGAGCACCAGGCAGACAGGAAAGGGGCTGGGAAAGCCACAGTGGAACACAGACAGAGGAGAGAATGATGGATTAAGTCCTAGTGTTTTACTTTACACAAGGTTCTTACAGAGCCATGGGTGGAGCTCTCGATATTTACACAGCAAATCCTAACAGGATTTAAAACACATGGCAGTTCCAGCGCCAAACACGCTATTTGTCCAAGAAATTAAATTATAATGCTGTGTTGGTGCGGCAGCGTGATAACTAGCAGAACAGCTGCTACTTTTTTAAGCATGTTAATTCAAAGGCAGAATGTTCATCGGTGCAGATTTTAAATATTTTCTTTATGCAAGTCAAACAAGACAAGTTTATGTACAGTTTGGTCTGTTTTGTTCCAGTGCCTCCATTTCCAGCCCCTTGACTGCATTTTTGCTGTCCTTATTGTTCTGCAGATTCGGGTTAACCTTCCCAGGTAGGCTGCATGCTAACAGCATACTAATGAATTTACCAAAATGTGTTCCAGCTCTGCAAGAAGCTGTTCCTTCCCTTCAATTATCTCATTCTGCAGAAAGCAGAAAACACTAAGCCCTGTCATTACCTTCTCCAAACTCTGAATAATGATCACACTTCTCCACATACTGCTTCAATCCTGGAGTAATTAGAAGGAATAATGTACACAGCATTATACATGCAGACTTTTTTCAGCCAAGTACATTAGCGCATTCATATCATTTATATAAAATGAATTATGCATTTCAAAATCATTAATTAGCAAAAGAAATTCAGTAATCTCATTGTTGTGCTCTGCAAGAGGCATCCATAGTGACGAAAAGCAATTTGTGGAGTTTTTCACTATAAGCTGGCAGTATCAATGGCACAAACCTTTCCTACCAGAGCAACACACTATACGCACACATGCAATGAGAGCTAAAATGTATTCATAAATGGAGCAATAGTGATAGTCTTTTTAATGTTGATGCCAAATAAAAAGCCCAAATTTTGGTTCATAACATTCACAGGACACTAATATTTGGCAAAATGTTCAAGTCTGTAATATTCAGCACATCACAGAAAATAATTAGCAACTCCTATACTCAGGCTGTAAGTTGGAATAAATGAGTGATGACAGGAAAAAAACATTTTGCTTGGTCAAGTAAACATTATTGTTAGGTGATTCACTTATTCACTCATTTTTAACACAAATTTATAGAACTGGAGTTGTATATGCTAGTTTTAGTTGTACAGTTAATCAGGAATTCTGTTCTTAAGGACAGTAGCCCGAGGCAGAGGATGAGAAGATCATTAGAGACTACTATTGTAACATCTATATTCTCTCTAACATTTCTACCTGTGACTAAGAAAGCAGAATATGATATGACTAGAAACCTCAGATATCCTTAGGGTTCAGAAGATGTCTTTATGAGGAAGAACTTCTTTCCTGTGAGGGTGCCATAGCCCTAGAACAGGCTGCCCAGGGAGGTTGTGGAGTCTCCTCTCTGGAGATCTCCCTGCCTGGAGCAGGGGGGTTGGACTGGATGATCTCTAGAGGTCCCTTCCAACCTCAACCATTGTGTGATTCTGTGATCCTCCACAGATGATTACGTTTTAACTGATCTTGTCTTGACATAACATCTCACTGCTTGTATCTGACTCGCTGCACGTTTCCTATCCATGCCAGTGAGTTTTTACAAGACTACTTTGTTGTGATCTTAATCTATTGAGCTTTGACAGCAGTTTGTGTTCATGAACACATTTGTTCTTGGTGGCTAGCTTACCTAAGTCTGTGTTCACACTCTCAAGGTGGCTACAAAGAACAGCCTATAGTTACGTTCATTGAACTCAGAACCCCAATCAGAACCACAGACCACTACGTAGAGATCAGAACCTGTTCTGCAAATTCTATCATTACGTACAAGCTGCCACTAGACCAGCATAGATTCAGCATCTTTTTTTTTTTTTCGGTCATCAGAATACTTCTTGGTTTTTTCCTTTTTTTTTTTTAAACAAAAGTACCATGCTAAACAGGAACTTCAGCAGTTCTAATGCACTATCCTCCATACCAAAGACTGGAAAATGGCACTACCCAGTTTTGCATTTGTCCGTTATCCTGATTTTCCAGATTATCCACGTTGCATCCTAACAGTTTTGAACAGCTGGTGTGGACACTGGGGAGCCGAGGGGAACTCTTCTAGTCAGCAGAGATCAGTGGTGTTACCCTACCTGAACAGGCAGGTACAGCACAAGGCAGCCTGCTTCCATCCCAACCTTCCGCACTAAACTAGGCTGCCATGTAATTGATGCTAAAAAGCTGCACCTCCTTCTAGCACCATTTATTTCCAAAGCACCCTTATTTCATGGTCCACACACCCTAATTCCATTAGTAGCACTTCCCTCTCCATCACGAGGAAGCCATTATTCCATTTTGCCTGTTGGCATCTCCTGGCGGACACACTGAAGGCCAAGCAAGCCTCTCCATCACGTCTGGCAAGCAATGTGTTAACGCACGCATTAGTGCTAACCAGGGATAAGGCAAAAGTAAAATGAACTACTTCATATGCCAGCAGCTGCATATAACAAATGCGTGGACTACATCAGTTTGGGGGGGCTGAGGGTTTCAAATGGACTGAACACATATGAATGCAGCTATCTAAGGTATTTCCAGCTGCTAGTGTGTTTTATTTATAGTAGCTAAGATTTCAGCATACAAAGCCTATTTGTCTCAGTAAATATTAATATAAAATGTTCAACAACAGCTCCAACAGAATCATTATAGGGGATGCTCTGAACGTCAATTAAGATATGAAAAACCCTTTGGCTTTTAACATGCTAACCTATAAAATGCCTAAAGGATTTTGCCATCTATTCCATAAGTAGATGTATATAAAGACAATTCAACCCTGACTTTCAAGTACCACATTATATCATTTTTTTTTTCCAGATTCTCAGTTCACAAATATTACAAAGTCACAGAATGGCTGAGGTTGGAAGGGACTCCTAGAGATCATCCAGTCCAACCCCCTGCTCCAGCAGGGACACTCAGAGCATGGGGCACAGGGTGGCATCCAGGCGGGTTTTGAAGACCTCCAGAGAAGGAGACTCCACAGCCTCCCTGGGCAGCCTGTGCCAGGGCTCTGGCACCCTCACAGGAAAGAAGTTCTTCCTCGGGTGCAGATGGAACTGCCTGTGTTGCAACTTGCGCCCGCTGCCCCCTGTCCTGTCACTAGCCACCACTGAGATATATATTAGGCAATACGTATGTTTCTCTAGTTCTGTGTTTAAAAAGGACCTCTGATACAAAATGGTTAATCTAGGACTTCCTTGGGTGCCCTCAGTCACCTAAAAACTATTTTCAAATATCAAACCTGCTTGAGTCTGCAGTCCTGCAGACTAAATTTTGAAATGGAAGGGAAATAAATAAAAGTTAGGAATTGGTTTTGGCATCAATAATCAAGTAACCTGGATACAAAAGTGCGCAATACCATGCTTCAGTTTTTAAAAGGCTATCTTCCTGTGTCAAAAAGCACATCAGAGCCACTCAGTTGCCAGGACTGCAAAATATACCAGGAATGTATGCTAATCCACACATGGCCACTGAGACCAAGGAGCTTGGACCTGCTCCTACAACAGGGTTTGATGCTCCAGCAGGTGCTGCTCCTATCCTACTTCCCGTGGTAGCCATCTTGAGACAATCCCAAAGACCAAACAGATTAAAATTGTTTTGCTTCAAGATATGTTTTGGTTTGATGCACAGTGCTGGGGATGTGACCCAAAATAAACACACAGTCTATTTTGCCCTGCTCCGTGATCATGTGGTGAGATCTCATACCACATACTCTCCGTAGGAGTCACATGCCTTCCAGGTTATTCACTTTATTCATCAGTTTCCACAATCAGATCCTTCACTCTTCTTATCTGGATAGATTTTGTTATCTCTTCCTCTGAAACTCACACTACATTCTCATCCAGGCCTCTGCAGTGAGAGAGTAGTTTGTTCTCTGAGCTCTGAAGAAGTAACAGAGAACCTCTTTTCTGAGTAACTTATTTCGAGACCTCTCCCTTGTAACCATGGCCCTGACTCACTCCACTGTGCTTGCACCAGATCAAAGGAACCAACTAACGGGATCAAAGCCACATTAGAGAGAAGCTCTCCATGGGAATTTTTTCACAGCAGAAGACAGCTAAGGCACCAAGGCTGCTTACAAGCACCACTTGCCAAGATATTAATCATTACCCTAAGTTTTTCTCATGTCAGCAGGGGCCATCCTAGAAGTCAAAGTCACATAACGGGGACAATGTTGTGTCTTCATACCTGACTAGTATATGGGTAAAATGGCAGTAGCATTAGGATGTTTGCCCTAGTTCGCTTGTTAATGCTGCTTACTTGGGTTGTCTTCAGTTGAATTGTCCTTCATCAGTCTATTCAGGAAAAGCTTCCTGAACAAGTTGTAGTGGAAGGAATACGTGAAGGAGAGCCTGAAGCTGGACAGCTGGCCCACAGCGGCCCTGCACATACACTGCAGCTCAGCACACAGACTGGTATCCGCAAAAGCAACACCATTTCAGAGTTTCTTGCCCGCTGTGGCCAAACTACAAAAGCTCAGATGTTTTAAAGTACTTTTTCTCAGGCTATTTGAAAAATCTGCTTCATTACAAGTGTTTAAAAACTATGAGTCTTTAATGTAAGATGCACTAAATGCCAACACAAAAAGTTAACAGATGAACAGAGCTCGGACAAGACGCTTTCTGCCTTCTTTTACACTGATATGTGTGTGTGTTTGGGTGGCAGAGTATCATCCTTGCATATTCAGACTTTCCAAAATTGCAAATTTCTTGGTTTTTTTGGATTATTTTCAAAGATGTTTTTCAAACTGCTTACCAGCTTAAGTTAACCTTATTTCCAGCTTAGCAATGGCTGAGGAAATTCCTCACATCTTCCAAGTGACAAACTCTCATCTAAAAGACAGCAGTGAATACGAAATTTACAGATTATGCAAAAATCCTTTTTTTTTTTTTTAAGACTATTTGCTTTATTTTCATTCTTGTGCATTCTTGCAGCACAGTTTGTAAGAGGCCATGCAAGGAAATATTAGAAAGATCAGTCAACTACTTTGTGTTTGTCAGGAACAGTGTTGAAGACCTACACTGACATGCTTGCATCAGTAAAACTGAACTTCATCATTTCAGTAAAAGCAGGAAATATGCTAGACTTGAAATTCGTCCTAGTGTTAAACTCTTAAGTATGTGCACTTGACCTCATAAGCTCCAACTTTTTTAGAATTAGGCTGGGTATGCAAAACTATAGGTAAGTCATTTCTAGATTGGCAAATCAGCTGTGGATGCCATCAAAATTCTAATTAGGATTATAATTATGTAAGTTATTGCATCAATAAATATAATTAGTATTAGATTAGAAAAATATCCAAACAAAATAATTTTTATAGGCATAGGCCTAAATTGTTTATCAGGTAACTTTGTTTTTCTCTATACTAATAATATATTAAACTGCAGCTGATTGGGGTAATAGGTATCCAAATTTACTCTTGAAGCCATCAGTAGCACGTGAGAAATATGGGCAATTAAATGAGTGAGAGCTTTGCTCTTGGGAAAAAAGGAGGTCATCGTTTGGATTCCAGCTGGTTTAAAAGACAAAATGTGTGTGCTACATTCCCAGCAATTCTGGGAACTAAACTGATAATCATTAAAAATCCATCATGAGAAGAAAAACTTGAAGACAAACATCAGTCTTCTTCAAGACTATTACTAAATTCAGCATTTCAGCAATTCTGTCTGCTGTCAGAATAGACTGGATAAATTTTCAATTTTAAAAATACATGCATATACAAAGCAAAGCTTTAAAAATGGCCCAGACGGTTCTATAATTAGCATCTATTATTTGAACTACAATCACATAATCTATAATTGCATACTTTCTTTTTCAATTTGAATCAGTCAAAAGGAAGTAAAGAGGAAAAAAAATTAAATTTTGAATCATCAAGAACCTGCTCCAGTCTCTGAAGCTTCATCTCTCTCTTCTATTCCTTCTCTCTTCTGCTCTCTGACCTCTTTTCTCAAAATTACTCTAGGCTTCGGATACCTTTTTGTCTCTCTCTAACTCCTGGCACCCTAGCTGTATTATTCTACCTCAGTTCCTGGAGTCTCTTTTTCAGCTTTGCTTTCTTGTTTCATGGGGTTTTTGTTAGGTTGAGAAACTGAGGGGCATTTTGTTTGGCTGGATGGTTGGTTTCAGCCATGCCCTGTAGGTACAGCTTCTTTTTCAGGATACAGCTTGTATGAAAGATGTGACATATAGTGGAGAAGTACAGAGGTAAAGAATACATCATCTAGTGAATCTGCAAAGGCTCCAAGTTTCCAGGCAGATTTTCACCCTTCATGCCGTCTCTTACCGTCCCTTCTGACCCGGCATCGTTCAAGTTTAAAGCCTAAGCTGCTGCTGTCTTTTGGAAGTTTGCAAAACACCTTCCCGCTCAAGCCTTTGTACCTAGCTGACCCACTGCTTCGCAGATCAGTTTTCAAACAATCCATGACATACATTTTCTCTCTGTTTCCTGGTCATGAGTTCAAATACCCCTTAGGCTCAGGAAAAGTTTCTTTCAGTCCAGTTACTGACACTGGCCATTCTTAGGTGTTATATGTCTCAGACACAACGACAAAATCCTTTTTTTTTTTTTTTTTTTAAATAAATGCAGTTCTTCTAAATACTAATAGTCCCTGTCTAGTCCCTGAGTACAGATATTATCACAAGAGAAGCAGACTCACAGGTACAAAACCTGCCTCAAGCAAGAAACTGTCACTGTTAACACTCAGGGATTGCTGGAGGCCATGATACAGGATGAGAGATTCATAAGAAATCCCCACTCCTCTCCATGAAGGAAAGATGACAGCCCAAAATGCTTTCCGAAGAATTAGGAAGAAATGGGAAGAAAAGAGAACTGATAGTCTCATAAATGTAAAGCCATCTGGTTGCTAGTCAGTTAGTCTGTAACCTCTCCAGTGTGTTTATAATGTGACCAGCAATACTGAGCACAATGATATTTCCAGCCAGAGAAACAAAATTAAAGTAATCCAGGTGTGCAGATAAAACAGGGGATTATTTGACCTCAAAACCTGTTGGATATTACTATAAAAGTTGCAGATGGTAAAGCCAGAGCATTTACGGATTTACTAAATACCAGGAAGAAAATTCTCTCGAGTAACATCTTCATGACAAAGGAATATATTTCCTGCCCTTATGAGAAAAACCATAACTCTGTCATCTCAGACAACAAAACAGCATTCCAAACAATGCCTGTAAGTAGATCTCCATAAACAGCTGCACTTTTAAACCCAACATCCTTTGCATTCAAGGACAATAAATTTTTCCATGTGTTGCTGTACAGCTCATGCTCAAAAGAATTTAAAAAATATATATATAAAAAAGTTATACTTGTGACTTCACAGTCCTGCCAGATGACAAAGCATGGAAGAAAGTCCCTCCTGCTTCCTCCCAACATCCATGCCTTGGGGGAATGAGGCACAACGGATTTCTTGGATTAGCAAACAGAAGAGCTTTTGTATTATTCTGCTGTAGAAATGCTTGATGGTCTTGTAACAGCTTTTATTTGCATTCTTATTTTTAAGAACTGAAGCTGATTTTTGAACTGGGAAGGAAGACTGTTCCTTACAGGCTAAGATCATTTATACCATGCTTCAACCTTCCAAAATTAGTATGTATTAAGCAACAGAGCAGAGAAGTGGAAAATGAGAATGCCACCATGCTTTAACTACCTAAAACATCTTACTAAATAAACTTCATTGCCTAGGCACTGACAAGGCAGTGTATGATGACTCATGAAAGCAAACTCATTTGAAACTTCGACCTCTCCAAATATTTCTTACTAGCCTTCCAGTAGTTTGATTAAACTATAAATTTATCCTGAAAGCCATGGGGGAGGAAAAGAAAAAAAAAAGATCAAGTGATACACAGCTCCTACTTTTAGCTGGGAGTGCATCCAAATGCCTAACGTCACCAGCAGCTGTGTGTACCCAAAGTACAAGGAAGCCTCAGTTACAGGCATTTATGTTTACAGTTGGAGGACCTCACTCCTTTCACAGCTTCACGGCTCTGAACCAGGAGTGCGTCCAGGAAAGTTAAGGGAGATATCTGCGAATGACCATGACACACTGAAGAAGAGAATCAGACACTGATCTCTGTGTAAATTGTTTTCCTAACCATTATGAGGAAGAGGTAATTGCTTTTGCATTTTCTGTGGTTATCTGGCATTTTGTAATTAGTTGTCAAGTGGTTGCACTGCATCAATTCTCTCACTTCCCTGCAAAAGTGTTAAACTCTCTCATCATACTAATCTTTTATTTGCACATCTTCTACATGCTTGCGTGAAGCTTTTCAGGCAGGCAGAATGTACCCCACATATTCCTTCGCACTAAGACACAGAGCATGTGTTTGCACTTCCCACTGTTCACCAGTTTCGGAGGGCAAGCAAGGAACAGCTTTAGATCCCCACCTACCACAGGACTCACCCAGCCCGTACCAGGAGGTAGGGGCAGGCAGACCCACTTCTCTCTGCTTCTGCGGTTGCAACACATGGCTCAACACACTGGAAGGAATATGGAGAGGCATATTCCTCTGGAACTGCAGAGCTGCAGTTCCACAGCCACAGTTCCAAACATTTTAGTACCTTCTTTTGTCACTTCAGCAATGTTCTTTTAATATAAATAAACAAATTTTGTCATCTTTCTTATAAATGTTGATACTCCAAACAACAGCTGGGATGGGCCATCTAAACTCACACCACAACATTATGCTAGAGATGTGATAAAAATAGAATACAACAGAGTTAGTTGCTATCTCCTATATGGACAAGATAAAAGTGGGACACTGCCCAATGATTTTTTTGCCTTCATTTACTGATGGCAGACAAATTGTGAGGAATTTTGAGTTCCTTTTAAAGATGCCATTCAAAATTAATGTCATTAAATATCAGTTATTTAAGGGAGCTGTTAGAGTGCTGACTTCCAAATTTAAACTAAACCTACAGCTTGAGGATTCACAGGTGCCTGGTTGCCAAGAGTGGTGGACAGGCTGAAAGCTGCTCCGACAGCCTTTTGCTTTTATTTTCTCCTCTTCCACAAACACCAACATTACCACATAAGGCCACTACACAGCATACAGTTATTAAGAAAGCAGATCTCACAGCCAAGCAATGCCAACTTCATAGCCTGCGCTTTAAGGAGAGCAAAGGTATCAACACATCTTCTATCTTCATATACACTGAAAATACTACTGATTGCTACTAGCTGCTACTGATCCCTGACAGCTCTTTTTATCTACAGTCTGTAAGCAGTGACTGATTAAAAGGTGAATATATTTAAGAATATCTTACTTTAATAATGTGCTGTCATTATTTTACTCTCACCAAACCCAGCAGAAAGTCTCTTCTGAATTACAGCTGAGTGGCTGTAACAATGCCCTCATAACTCTTTTGTAAGTTCTTGTGAATGCCTCTGTTCTAACATATAAATGCATTTTAAGACATTTCCTGTCTAATCTGCTCCTATAACATACCTGATTTCCAAGAGCTTTCTAGAATGAGTATTTGATGGAAGACAAACTATCCAAGACATCACACATTACAGGCCAGTCTCAGAAAAGGGTGTCACATAGTGGACAGCCTCAGTCTTCAAGAGATTTTGGCTCCAGTGCATTCACCAGCTCTAGCTTCTCTTCTCCCTACGGCACATTCTCAACTAAGAATCATGACCTTCATCCAGTTCCCCAAATTAGATGGATGAATATATTGTCTGGCAGAGAAGCTGCAAGTGGAGCTAAGAAACATGGATGGCATTATCAGGAGCAGACGGAGCAGGAAGAAGTGCATCATAGGAAAGGTAAAACCTTTTCCTAGTTTATGATACTCAACATCAGCATGGTTTGGTGGAGATCTAACTGCTCTGGTCTGGGGGTCTAAAAATCTCTGGATTCATAGGCCACGAAATAGCCACTAATTGATAAACATTGCCATAGCACATTTCTTAGCTAGTCTTTACTTGGAAACAAGGAGAGTTTCCCTACACTTTAAATCTGCTGGCTGCATCCCACACATGGTTGCTTTTTATATAGACAACAGTTTGTTTTTACAGAGAATAAAAGAAAGGAAGTAGTGTTACATCATAACATTAAATCCATTTCTAGGAAAGAATATAGTACTTTTATTTTTTAAGAAAAGAATCACTTAAAAGTAGAACTCTTGGCTTTGGGGTGGATAGTTTACACTTTAGGAAAAAAAGGTAAATAAAATAGTTGTTCAGAGCAACAGAAGTTGGACTGGGACCTTCTAAGGAATTGAGATAGATTTAATTCCAGGACCTTGGTTAACCAAGAAAAATTTTGTCATGAAATTAAAAATTCTGCACATTTAATCAGCGTGCACATATGGCCAACAGCGAGGCTGGCAGCTTTCTAAATGCTTACTGTGCCTCCCAAAAGCACATGTTCCGGTTCTAAAGTCAAAGGAACTGGGATATAATAATAATAATAATAATAATAATAATGATGATGATGATGATGATGAAGCTACTTATTGTTTCAAATATTAAGCTTGAAGTAGTCACACATTTCAACAGCTGGAACATAAGATGTGTTTGAGTAAACGATGAAAACAGTTCCTCTCCTCCCTTTTCCATTGACATGGCTGTTCAAAGTTAGTATGAATTTCTTTGAATTTCTTTTAAAAACAGAACTGACAACCCACCTTTTCAGAAATTATCAAAGCCAACATTAACTAATGGTAGCTTCCTCAACTGGAAGATGCCAATGTCAACTCAAAACAACTACAGCCTTCTCGCCACATGCTCTTTTTGTCTCTTTTTCCTTCTTCGGAACTTCTATCCATTGACTTCCACATACCCGGCATCAGGTCTAGTCTATTTGCACTGACACAACAGGAACTTGCAAAGTGGAAATAGAGGAGAAACCATCTAAGCATGTCTTCTGCTGACATCCTGGGGATATGCACTGTTAAGTGGCAACATTCCCCAACATTTCTGAGAAAGGAAATTAGAGCCCACTGAGTCATTGGCAACCTGAGTCACTCATAGCTGACAGCTCTAATGACCCAGCCACCAGCTCAGCTGTGCCCATGTTGTGTATGTGCACTGAAGCACAGAGGGACAGTCACCAGCTGGCATCTGCAACCCACTGCACATCGTTTCATTCATCCACTGTATCATTAGGATTTATTTGCAGCGGACGTTTTACCCTCTCTTCCTTATAGTTAGCATTCAGATTGAGGCAAGAACTGGAACTTGAGACACCTTCCCCTAACCTACTACCATGCTTCCTCTTCTTCCTCACATGCACACCACACTAAACCTATCTTCAAATGCTCCATCAAGATGTGGGGCAACGACAGACTCACATCCATACTGATGTAGCCACACACTGAAAAGCCAGTTTGAAAGACAGAAAGCCAGGGTTTCAAACCCCCGATCAACCAGCCTAACTCAGGAGGAGTTTGGCACTTTCTGGATTTGTAGTAACATAAGAGTCCGTAAGTCTTAAAATCCCATCTACTGGACAGGAAATGTGGTTATTTTCTACAAGTACTCGGTGACATCCAGAAGAATCTGGCTAGTGCCACCAGAAATCCACTGATGACTCCGAACAACATTTTTGAGGTTCTTGACTGCAGATGTACACTAGAAATTAATCTGAAGCAGAGCATCCATAAGTTTTTTCACATAAACCCTCAAGGAATATGTTTTATTCCAGACTTGTGGCTGTGCAACGCTAACACACATCTACAGTAACAGGAACTGCAAATGGGAGGTCGAAGCTCTGGGTCCTCCAAAAGCTCATTGTGCTCAGGAACAAGCCCCACAGTGAGGAATGGCCTCACGTTTTCTTTAGCAGTCCCTGTGGCAGCTTTCAGGGTTGAGCTGGCAGAACTGGAAAAGGCTACGGAGCCGAGGGCGCTTGTGGGCACAGCTTTAAACTCTCAGAGCGGCGTATTCTTGAGCGCCATCTACTGCCACAGGATTTTTTTGGACATTTCCCAACAGAAGAGCTTTCCCCTGCTCATAGCTTCATCTAAGTCTGGGAACAGGATTTCGGTGCAGACAGGGTCTGCACGAGAGGAATGATAATTCTTCAATTCTGTACACCATAATTGTGGATAAGCCAAAAAAAAAAGTCTAAATATACACCTTAAAAAAGGTTTTATTTAGTTTTCACTTTTAAAAATCTTGTCAATGCTTTGCACATATTATTAGTCTCCACTAGCTCAAATGTAGCCCTTGCATATGGCAAAGAAATAAAACAAAATCCCTGAGGCTAAAATTCCCTACCGCTCAAGTGAAATTAAATGTTGTCACACAACAACAAATTATTCAGATATAATCAGAACAAAGTAAAGCATTCTTTGGAAGGGTCGCGTTTTCAGTTGAGAAGCGAGAGATTTAAACAAGAAAATATTAACTGTGTTACGAGTACTTCTAAACAGTTAGAAAAAGAAGTCTATTTAGTCCTAATGATATATTATTAACATTGATATTATATGATATTGATATATCACATATATTGATATACTGATATATCAGTATCATCGATATGGATATTATATTGATATTGTAAGACACTGTTTAATAGAAACACTATTTAATGATCATTCGTTTCCTTACAATTTATCGTTGCTTAAGTCTATAACTAGATACTGGCTACATTATTCAGTATATGGCACAATAGATATGCAGAAAAATATCGAAAAGTTGGCTCTGGAAATCAGATCTTCAAGTCAGTTTGCAGATATATGAAGCAGGCAGATTTCTGTTGTGCTCTATTTGTGTGTTCAACCATTAAGTCAGATACTGGCATCAACACAGAGACTGGGTAAAATCCTGGGTAAAATCTTCAATTTTCAGTATTTTTCTTTGAAAGGAAAGAAGTGAGTGTAAGCAGGAATATAATTCAATCATTTAACTCCTGCTTCTTATCTCATAGGTTGACTGTCCCAGGCTACAGGCTATATATTTAGCAAGCCAAAGCTAAAGGACCAAAAGAGCTTCTACCTCTGACCATATTCTCAGCTGGAATTGCTCACATCCAGCTGAACAGGACTGGAAAAGAGTTAGAGGTGTATAGTAAAGATCTAAACAGAATAGTGCTACCTACTTTGAAAAAGAAAGCATCATTCTGATATGATAAAATTATAGAAACCCACAAAATCTAATTTGCAGGACTACTCTAAAATGTGCATAATCCGAGCACTAAAAAACAGCCTCTAGTCCAGTGGAAGCTACAGACAAGTACTAAGAGGGGACAGAGTCTCCACGTACTCTCCCTGTAGCTAGACCACACACGGATGGAGCCAACATTCAGCCTTGCTAAGAGCCACTGTCACAGAAAGCCGGTCTGCATCCTTGTACCTGGAAGTTCAAGCAGCCTCTCCCTGTTTAGTGATGCAGTCTGAGAAACACAGCTACTACTGGGGTCGGAAGCTCCCAAAGTAGTATCATGCCAAAGAACTCCTAGGAGAATCTGTTAGTCAGCCAAAATGTGTGTCAATATTATTCAAATTGCATTAGTGTTTGGAATACCTATTAAATGGGCCTCAAACACTAAAGCAGGACTTAACACTGTTAATAAGACATTTATTTGTTCACTTCGGCATACAGTTCTTAAAATCTAAGTGCTGAAAAAAAAACGCAAGATGTAAGTTTTTAGGGTATCCTGCAGGGCTTTAACTGAAAATACTGTACTTTATAACCAGTCATGGGCATTCAAAGTTCTTCAAATTTAGAGCTTCTAAGAAGCTTCTCTTCCTCCACCAGACTTGAAAAGTATCTCTGCATCACTCCCTACAGATTGATCCTGCTCCTACAGATGGATCCTGCTCCTACTTCAGTCTCACCCCACAAACACGCACCATCTGCTTGAAGCCCTGGGGTAATCTTTGTCTTCCTTCAACTCTTTGGCACTGAACTTTGTAGCAACCAGAGCAGTTCATTATTGTTTGTTGATAAATAAGAGAGTGTTCAAACACTGAGACAATTTCCATATTCTTAAATATGGAATACTTCATATTTCAAACACTAGCAAACAAAATATTAGCTAGTCCTAACATATGAGATCAAACAATGAAAAGCCAAGAAATGCCTTTGGCCTGCATTACATTTGTTCGGAGGTCCATGAGACAAACCCGCTGGGGTGGCACTTAACAGAAAAACGCCATTACAGGCAATGAGTGATGACTCGTTTCAGAATTCTTGCTTCTAGAAGCTCAGCAGTTAAAGCAGTATTCAGTCAATGACATATTCCATCACATTAAAATAAAAAAAAAAAAAAAAGAGCCAACACACACACATGCAAATTCTAGACTCTAGCCTCTTCTTTGACATCAAACAAAGTGGCATTACACTGAAAAAAACACAGGCAGCATAAAAATGTGGATGCTCCTCCCTTCCCAGGATTCTGTGGAATTTCAAGTAAAACTGCCTGAATCTCAGATGACAAGTAGAGCTATGAGAGAGAGAGATTAGTAACATATCAGTGGAGTTACACGAACATGTGAGGGCTAATGCCACCTTAACCTAGGGGATTCATATTGCATTGCCTTCATTGCACAGTATTTATTTCCTTGGACTGTACAGAAGTTTGCTATCAAGAAGCATGTTCATCCAAAACTAACTAGGATAAGTGAAAAAATGGCTCAAACCAAACCAAAACTGAGTTCTGTCCACACCAAGTCCACTGCAATTCTCCTGTAAGCTGAAACTCTCCTCCTTGCCATGAAATCCACATTCGGGTGTCGGGGAGGTTGGCTTTGATCTGGCCTCTCTCTGCTACATATGGTCAGCACCTGATTCAGAAAACAGTCACTAAAGTACATTTTCCTGCATCAACTTTTAAATAAACCCTTAATCTCTGTCAGCCAGATGGAGGATAAAGCAACATGCTTTGAGG
>VZSG01000617.1:419000-464255 GCA_013398315.1 Nothoprocta pentlandii | reverse complement strand
GCCCCCGCGTCACTCGTGCCACCCGTATAAGACGCGGCCGCGCCGCTTCCATGGCTGTCTGCGAGGCGCCCGCCACTCGCGGCCCGGCAGGCTCCGCTGCGCGGCGGCGGCGGGACGCGGGCGGCGGCGGCGGCAGCAGGAGGAGGAGGAGGAGGAGGATGCTGCGCGCCTTGGTGGCCGTGTCCCTGTGGCTGCGGGTGAGCCCGCGGGCGCAGGGCGCGCCCTGCGAGGCCGTGCGCATCCCCATGTGCCGGGCCATGCCCTGGAACATCACCCGCATGCCCAACCACCTGCACCACAGCACGCAGGAGAACGCCGTGCTCGCCATCGAGCAGTACGAGGAGCTCGTGGGCACGGGCTGCAGCCCGCTGCTGCCCTTCTTCCTGTGCGCCATGTACGCGCCCATCTGCACGCTGGAGTTCCTCTACGACCCCATCAAGCCCTGCAAGTCGGTGTGCGAGCGCGCCCGCGCCGGCTGCGAGCCCGTGCTCGTGCGCTACCGCCACGCGTGGCCCGAGAGCCTGGCGTGCGACGAGCTGCCGCTCTACGACCGCGGCGTCTGCATCTCCCCCGAGGCCATCGTCACGGAGCTGCCCGAGGGTGAGCGGCCGCGGCGGCGGGCGGGGGGCGGCCCCGGAGCGGGCGGCGGCGCCGCTGCTGCCCGCGCGCCTCTCCTTGCAGATGCCAAGTGGACGGAGCTGGCGCAGGGCGCCCTGGCGCCGGAGAGGGCGGCCGGGGCCGAGTGCAGGAGCCGCGGGCACGGTGAGCACGGGGCGCCCCTGGCGCGGGCGGCGCGGCCCCGCGGGCCCCCGCCTCCTAACCGGCCCCTCTCCCCTTCCCGCCAAGAGCGGTGCAGGTGCAAGAAGATCAAGCCCACGCTGTCCACCTACCTGAGCAAGAACTACAGCTACAGTAAGTTAGCGGGCTTGTACAGCTGCCGTGTTGTCCTTCCTGCGGCACCTCAGCCTTCCCAGCTTTCCAGCCTTCCCAACCTTCCCAGCCTTCCAGCCTTGCCAGCCCTCACTCTTCCAGCCTTCCCAACCCTCACTCTTCCAGCCCTTCCAACTCCCGCTCTTCCAGCCCTTCCAGCTCTCACTCTTCCAGCCTTTCCAGCTCTCACTCTTCCAGCCTTCCCAGCCCTCACTCTTCCAGTCTTTCCAACTCTCACTCTTCCAGCCTTTCCAGCTCTCACTCTTCCAGCCTTTCCAGCTCTCACTCTTCCAGCCTTTCCAGCTCTCGCTCTTTCAACCTTTCTCTTCCAAAACCAGGTACTGGCACGTGCGACTGCTGGTGCCCATCTCCGACAGGCAGTAATCGTCCCTGTGTGGATGGCAGTGCTTTTCTGATAAAAAACAAGGGGGAGAAAAAGCTCATTAAAGTGACCCGTGAACACAGGTTGCTCTTCAGAAGTGCTGCTTGCTAGTGTGGCAGTCACACCTGGTTAATGCAGTTGGATTCAGTGCGAGCGTGACCCTCAGGTAGCTGGCTCCGGCTTGCCTTCAGCGGGTGGAATAAAGCAGGGTTGACTTTTATCACATGCCTTTTGAACCTTAAGGGTTAAGGAAGGTGACGCAACCTAATGAAATACTTCAAAAGTAACTTTATTACTCACAAATTGTTATATTCTATCTTCTGCTCACTAGCCAGAGCCTCAGCTGGTGAGAATTGTCATAGATCCACTAAATTCAATGGCAATTTACACCAGCCAGCCAGGAGTCTTATATGTTGTATGACATAGTGGCAATGCAAGTGAGTGGGCGCCCCACTCTGCCTTTTCCCTCTTCCATCCTGACCCCTGGGATTTCTGATCTCAGGAGGCAGGAAAAAAAGCTAAGTAAGATGAGATAAATACCAAATCAAACTTCTGTACTGTCAATAGAAAACTGCTGTTAATTGTGAATTTAAGATATTGTATCATGATGTAGTGGAGTGTAAGGACTTTTTTTTCCAGAGAAAAGTTGTTTCTTCAAGGGATATTTTCATTTCTTGTATAATAGGGGTATTATATCTTGTTACAATAGACTTGTAAATTCTTATTTACCTGATATGGAATGAAAGTAAGTTTGTAGCTATTTGCTTCAGTCTTTTTACCACTACAAAAAATCACATCTATCTTGGTAGGAATGATCAAACTCAACATCTGACTTACAAAGTTGATTTTGTCATGGCCTTTTGGTGCGTGTAGTTCCTTAATCCACCTCAGTGTCCAAAGAGTGACAGATAGTTCGGGTAGAAGAATGACCTTCCACAACTGCCTGAAATATGTGAAACAGAAGTGCAATAAAGTGACTACTCTGAAATACAGGGTTAGCCATTCAAATTCGGATTCTACTGACATTGGTGAGAGTGTTGCCTGAACAAGGGGGGATCTTAGGTTTAGAAAAGCTTCAATAGTTTATTTGCATCGAGTTTGTAAAATCAAGATCCTATTTTTGAGAGGTATGTTTTTATTCAGCCTCTTTTAAAATAAACAGATGTATTCATGTGGGATATGATTGGGAAATGGAACAAGGGGGAACAAGTTACAAATAAAACAGATTTTTTAATGTAGACAGTTCAGTTGCTTTTCTGTCTGCTTAGAATTATTTTTTCAGTTGTTAAAATGAGAGAAATAGCTGATTGCCTGTCTATAGCTATAAACATAATTATAACCATAGCTATAATTTTATAATGTTCTCAAGAACCATTCATTGCAATAGATATTTATCATGCTTACAGTAGTGGGTCAACATCTGCATTGATCACTGAAAAGCAAATTCCAACTAAATTCCACGCAAATATGATAGGTAAATATTTTCAAAATTTTCTCTGCTCTTTAGGAGCTGAGGTGCTGTTTGGTTTCAATCACACTTTAAAATATGTTGTGAGTCTAAAACTGAACTCCCAATGCATTTTGTAGCTGTTATTTATGTCTTGATAAGGTGAGCGCATAAAACCCAGTCTGCATTAGAGCTGTCCCTTCCTCTTTGCTTGAAATTTATTCCAAATGTTTTGAGATGCATTTAACTGCCTCTGGCTTGGCAGCTGCCAAGGGCAATGTTGCTGCACACTGATCACAGCATGTTCTATGTCAGCTGGGTCTGCATTTAATGTATATAATAAGGAAGAGAAAAAGGACACCTGTATTTTGCTGTTTCCTTCAAAACCTCTGTGACTGTGGCTTTCTTCCACTTGTTATTAAATCAGCATGTTGAACTCCATAAAAGAAAGCTTTGGGGCCTAATCATTCATTCCCTTCTCACTCAACGTTCCTGGCACTACTGACAGGACTTAGTGCACACAGAGGTTTGGAATCCAGCTTTTGGAGCTGAGGCACTTACACTGCTAATTTCACAGAGGAATTTCATGGTAGTTTGGGATTAACATCCTTCTAATTTTGATACTTCCTAGAGACAAAGTCCTTCATGTAAAAATCTTTCTTCATTTCTCTGTTTTGGTACTTGGCACAGAGACTTAAGAAGGAAAAACTGTGTGCAGTAGTACAGCAGTAGATACCTCCAGGCTTCTCAGGTACAAAACTGGGCAGGTACTGTCCTCAGAGTGATCTGTAGACCTTCAGTTTCTTGCAAATCTGCAGGCATGAAGTTTTCCTCAATAAAAGATAAGTATGAGAATCCTTAACAATTCAGAATCAGAACACCTTCCAGAACTTTATTTTATTTGGGAATTTTTACTACTGAAACGTAATCCAATACTTAGCTTCTCTCTCAAAAAAAAAAAGAAGGCAAAAGAAAAAAGTATAAGTCATGATGAAAATCCTAAGTCTCTGACTGCTTGCTTCAAATCCTCTTTTCTTTCAAGAGGGAGGCTTTAATTCCCATGGGCATACTACAGTGAAATGATTTTATTACTGAAAGGCATGCATTAATGTAACCTGTCTGTGAGGTAAATTATTCATTACTTAATTGAAATAGCACCATGCACCGCTATGGAATAATCTCTTGATTTATGCAGTGGGTTATTCAAGTGTGAGTCGAAGGAACTACTTGTGTGTGTGCAGTTCCAGGCTAGATAATCCCTCTTGATCTGGCAAAGCTCTAAGCACGTGTTTAATTTCACACTTGTCAACAGTCCTACTGAAAACCAAATCAGGATTGTGCCTTTGTTGTTCTAAGCCACTGTACATGCCCACACATGAAGGAACAGTTCTAGATTCACAACCAAAATGATCACTTCCTATTCAAGACATTTTATTTGTTTTTAAGATGTACTTAAGTTTCCAATACAATGCACTGTTCTCATGCCTGTTTTTCTGATTGCAGTCATTCATGCTAAAGTAAGAAGTGTAGAAAGAGGGAGCTGCAATGAGATAACAACTGTGGTTGAAGTAAAAGACATCCTCAAGTCTTCGATGCCTATTCCTCTGTCTCAAGTGCCTCTTCTTACAAATTCCTCGTGCCAGTGTCCACCTCTTCAACCAAAGCAGGATGTTCTCATCATGTGTTATGAATGGCGTTCAAGGTGAGCACTTGCTATATGGATCAGAGAAGCATTAGCTTTATGGTTAGCTGCAATAGAAGAGAAAGAGGCAAAACTCCCTTTCTGTAGATATTTTGTAAGTCTATAGCTAATATTACACTGATTGTTTTCCTTAAGATAACCTACATACAGACCCCTGTGTTTCAATTACTTTTACAGTTCATGTTTTGCACTGACTCACCATGCGATACTTAGGCAAACTGGCTCTCACATGGAGCATAAACCCTGGTGTCATTAAGAGCAGCATCTTGTTTCACGTGCTGTGCAGGAGTTCAGGCATCTCCAGCTGTCTGAGAGTGTTTTTCTAGGGCTGTTTTCCAGAGGTACGAGGCTGACAGTGTCTGTCATGTCAGGACTCCTTTCATTCCCACACCGTGCAGCAGCTCCAAGGAAGGCAAATTTCTGCCTCTGTAGGGGTGGATAAGGAGATGAGGGAGCCCACAGAGCTGCGGGAGATGTAGTCAGCCCTTCTCGTTCAGCTTATCTGTACTTCAGACTGATGCCATCAGTGAGATGTTTCTGATCCCACAGCTGCACCAGCACTAGCCAAAGCAGCAGCCGTGGGAGCTTCGGCTCCTAGATGGCTGATGAAAAGTAAATACTTGCAGAGTAGCTTGCTAGTTTTGCTGTATGATTTAAAATAATAATAATAACTTTAGCAAACCTTTAAACTGTCAGTCAGCCTAACTCCAGACCTGGGAGGAAATCCAGCATGCTGGTCTGGGGGAAGAGAGAGAATGGTGGATCACAAGTGTAATTTTTTTTTTTTGAGGCATAAGTTAACATCCCTTCAGCACCCAAGTGCACCAGTAGCAACAGACTCCAGCAGGACAGGACATGTATGATGAGCACATGTCAGTCTGTCCTATGCAGTGTGGGTAAGGTTACTCGTAAGACACGCCATGCCCTGTCCTACAGCAGTATGACTGTTAATTGAACGGGTGCAGTTGTAAGGATCGTACTATATCTACACACAGAACTTGATGGGCCATGCCCATATTTTAAATAATTTTAATGTTGGTACTTTAAAAGCGTTTTATAGGTGTTTCTAAAAGCTACCATCTGAACATCTTATTAACATAACTTCTTGCAAGCCAAAAGACCTGCTATGCTGCTGTCACACAGCATGCTCCAGTTCTGGGAGAATTTCACAAAGATTAATTCAGAGCTCTTTAAGAGTGTTTCCCATTCTAGGAAAAAGACCATGACTGGGATTGCTATTCAGGAGCACTGAGCTGCAGAACTTTGTTATAGTTGCCTCTCAGGAGGTTATCAGGGAAAGGGGATTTGAAAAGTGGAAGATCACGATCTGCTTCTCAATTACAATGGAAAAACACACCAATTACCAAATATTTTGTGATGGTTTTTAAAGGTCATTGAGGTTTTTAATTTCATATAGTGTACTAAAATGGATTTGAAAAAGAAACATAAACTATTATATGTGTTTCCTGTTGAACTCAGTGGTATGTAAACGGAAGGTTTTGAATTACAGTGGCTTTTTAAAATGTCAGAGACGCAATGGGTGGAAGCTCTGGCTCCACAGAAGTTGATGGCAAAACACCCATTGTTCTGGAGCAGGGTTAAGGTTTCACTCAGTAATTTGTCCAGAACAGAAGATGCTTCAGCTATACAGCACGTTGTGCCTTCATTCATTATGATGTGGCCTTAGCTTTGGTCTTATATGGTTATTCCATAATCACTCCTTAGAAAGGAGACGTGTATCATGTTAATCTGATTCCCTGGGGTTTGCACTCAATATTGTCATTTTATATTTGGGCAAAATAGATAATAGTGCTACTGGATACGGTTGGCAGCATTTGATACTCTCTTTGACTTGGATTGAATGACAACATTGTTCAGGAACACTGAAAAGTGAGACCCTGCTGTGCTGTGAAAAGCCCACCTGCCAACTATTTGAGACTGTGTACACATATCATGATGCTTTGATTTCTTTAGGAAACATTGATGTCTTAATTAAAGCCTCCCGAAATCAATTGGGATATATTAAGGCCTTACAAAGTACCTTTTGTAGAACTACTTAGCAATAACAGGAAATACAGAAATTCCATCATCCCTGTGCTATAAAAACAGTTTCTAGGTTTCTAGGTTAGGACCTAGAATGTGTGACATCAGAGTGTTTTAGAATAAGCAGAATATAATGAATGGAAGCTTTTCAAGGCACATGTTATGTAGTAGTCACACTTGTTGCGTTCATTTCATAGCACCTTGACTGGCAGACTCATATAGGAGTTAGCCAGATGTCATTGGTAGACACGTATCACCATCCATGCATTTTCTAAATTCACTTTAGAATATTCACTTTAAATATCTTCATAATACATTTATAGGTAGTAATGTACATGACTGCAAATCATCAGATAACATGTTAAGTATCTTAAAATGTATTTTACTGGTACATATGAAACTTATTTTTATAAATTCAGAAGTAAAATACTTTTTAACTGCTCTCTCCTAGTTTAGGTCAATATTTTATTTTATCCATAATATATAGAACATGTTTTCATATATGTACACATTAGACATAATTAAAAAACACATAATAAAGAAATGTAAAGAGTTTCTTAGGATATGTTCTAGGACATGTTCTACAACTTAAATCTTCATTACCAGTGACTAGAACCGGACAATTTTCTCCTGCAAAGTGAGGACAGAGAACTCTGAATGGTTTCTCAAAACTGTTCTAGTTGTAAAATATGAAGGGAAATATGATTTTATTTTCTTTTCCCATAAATCTGAAATATTGATGTGATTTTGATCTAAATGATCACAGAGCTTGGAATGGAATTTTAAGAGTATTAGTATAAGTATTTAGAAATATTTTTACAGTGAAAATGTGTCCCATCCCTCTCTAGAGCTACCCATATGAAGAAGTGGCCAGTGCCAGTACTTGCTGGCTCATTTCAACTTCGAGGTTTATTAAATCAACTGAAATGACATCTCAGGACTCAAAACTAAAATTATCTGTAACTCTCATTTATTTCTTAATTTGCAGGTTGATGCTTCTTGATGGATGTTTAGTTGAAAAATGGAAGGATCAACTAAACAAAAGATTTAAGGTAAATACCATGAATGAAAAGAGTACTGATAATTCTTGATATAAAAGTTAAGCACTTATATTCTGTTTCAGCACTGAAAAGAAGGCTTGAATTTCCAATGCACTAAATATCTCTGGGTATTGATTTCACTTCAGAACTTTAATAAAAAATTAGACTATTTTTCTTGTACATTGCTATGTTTGGATGTAAGTGTAAATGCAAACATTTTAGTCTTTCATGTTAGGGTCTCTAAAATTTTATTTCTGTTTTGTCTGCAAACTATTCCTCAGTATGGTGGCTGGGTGATGTGTTGGATAGTAAACGTGGTCCTACTAATAACAAATCTAGGAATTTCTTACAAATCCCTGCTAAGGCACCTAGCTGTTGGATAAGTGATATGCAGAGGGGCAGATAGTGCACATTAGGTAGGAAAGTCTAGTCAAAATCCACTACACTGAGTAAATGGACTTTGCTGCATTGAGCACTGTAGACTCGTGAAACAGACTCCTCAGCAGCTGCCTCCCTGTAAAGACGCAGTAAAGCTCTTGGGCACCCCCTCACTCGTTTCAGGGGACAGGGGCCTGAAAAGTTGAAAGTATAAAGACAGAGGAGAAAGGAGAAGCTGACTTCTTGGTACTTCAGGACAGCACTTGAAATCATTTCCTGCATCTGTGCTTCTCTTTCCTTTCAATGCAAAAACAGTGTGGATGAAGAAAACAGACTCTTCCTGGCACCTTTAGAGATAGAAGGAACTACATCAGTTATTCATCAGAAAAGGCATTTTCAAAACATTAATTTATTTTAATTATTTCAGTTAAGTGCTAAATGGCAATTGATAGGAGGGGAAGAAAGGCAGATGCTTCTGTCAGCAGGAGCTTTCAGATTACAGACCAATTCCTTGAATTGTATTTGATTATTTCATCCTTCCTTTTCTCCCCATTTAATCAAAAAAAATCCTGAATGTGGAAAAAATAAATATTTAAAATATTTTTTAAAAGTTGCCATTGCAGGTGGGATTTATGTGAGTATTGACACTGACTGTGACATTTGAAAGGCCTTAACTGTCAACTTAAGGCCTTAAGGTCAACTTAATGACCTGTTAGTGGTGCAGTGTGTTATAGTGGCCTCCTCACACTACTTAGTCATTTTTAATTGTGTTTTGAAACTGCTTTGCGCATTTGTTCATAGACTGTCACAACAAAGACATTCCTGCAAAACTACTTCTCAAAACACATAATATCTCTCCTATTCATAGTTTCATATGTTAAATACTAATTTCTACATGTTTCAGTGGAACACACCTAAATGCCTGCTGAGACTTGTTTTAAAAAGATGCTTATAATGCCCCCAACTTAATGACTGTATGTAGTATGGAGCTAGGTATTGCAGTGGTTTCATTTCAATGCCCATCATTCATCTCTGAAGACTTGCATCCAACTTTATCTTGAGCTACCACTTAAAATGAGTGTTTTGAGCTAGCTGTGGGTCACAGAAGACATCTGTTAACATAACCACAACATGCTTGATCTCCTCTGCAGCCAGCCTGCAACCCTGAATAGCAACAGAGTCAGCGCTGAGATACTAAACAGCCGAACTGCAGAGCATTGTCTTAGCTCTGATCAATGGGCAAAGACCCTCTCTTTGGGATTTTCAGAAGAAAAATTTCACTAGGAGAGAGGAACAGTGAAATCCCTTCCAGCTTCAGCTGCCTGTTTGTTTGCTTAAGAAAAAAAAATTCTTAATTTTTTTTTTTCTGCCCTAGAAGTGTTAGAGTGTAGTGTGAATCGCCATATTTCGGGCCACCTGAACTCTTAACCTTGCTCTAAAATCCTGTTTTTCTAACCACTGCTTTTGAGTTTGGAAATCTGGCAGCTGTTCTCTTTGATGGGTGGGTAGAGCTCATTGCTTTGCAGAATTTCTCAGGGGTGCTGCGAGAGAGAGCTGCATATGCAGCATTATTCACAACTGTCCCATTGCACCTCCAAGTATACTGTGATTTTGGTGGTCATCTCTCTGTTCTGTAACATAAATCATTTTATGCCCACTCTTCGCCCCTCCGGGAGAAGAAGAACCAGAAAGTAACCATCCTTTGTAATCCTTTGTAGCTGTGCATATAAATACATATCGTGAAAGGGTTCTTTGCTTTTTGGTGATGCCAACTTCACAGGACTGCTGAAGAAACAGGAGGGGCGATATGCAGGGCTCGCTCCGCAGGATGAAGACCTGCCATTCTTCTCAGCTCAGGTTGTAGAAATTGTTCCAGCCCAGAACATGTGGCAGGTTACCACTGCAAGCAGCAATAAAATACAGAGATAAACAGGCTGCAGGACAGACATAAAACCAATGTGATCATCACTAGTATGTATGGTTTGGGCTAGCGTTGACTAAGACTCAGCTACTTACGGTAACGTCTTTCCCTGACTCTCTTTGTTTCTGCCAATTTCTGCAGAGATGGGAACAGAGACTGCAGGAGCAAAAGCAGCGAACAGCCCCCAGCAAGAACCAGAACGCGGGACGCAGTGGTCGCAGTGGGGCATCCAAAGCACCAGCAAAGAATACCCACCCATTGGTCAGTGGCCCCAAGAAGACCTCTAAAACAAGAAATGGCCAGAAAGAAATAAACCCTAAAAAAGTATGAGCACGACACATCTGAAAGGACTTCTCTTGCATGATAAGGGTCACAAGCTGGCTTGAAGGGCTTGTTTTATTAATCTAGAACTCATCAGTTTAAAACCTCACTGCAGTTTCTACATAGACATTGTTGCTGCACTTTACTTTTAATGTTTTTTTCTTTCAAGCCACAGAATGTAGGTTTGCACTAATTTCTGGTAGGCTTATTCACGCTGACCGAGTTTTACCTTAGGGCTCTGATTCTAATTCTAGGTAGAAGGTTCAGGCAGTAACTAGTGCAGCTGCTGGAGGTGAATCTATCTGCTCTTAGGAATCACAGCCCTTGTTCAGAGCATTCCAAAGCCCATGCCATTCCAAAGCACACTTTACCAATAAGCATCTGGGTATGGATTATGTGATTAGTACTTTTTTTAATGTGCGTGCCAGAAATATGCTTACTGTTTTACTATTTGAACTCATGAGTTTGTGTAGCAAAAATTGAAAGCAGACACTTTTTTATCGTACTTCAGGCTGGCTTCTGTTGTTATAACTTCAAACATATTTAAACATCGAATTGAAAGAAAATCAGTATTTTTTAAAAGAACAGATTAAAGTGAAGCAGAATTGCAGAATTCTTTAAAGTAACATTTACATGTTTGCTGTAATATAGCTTTATTGTCAAAATGAAAAGCATTACTCTAAACCTAATGGATAGCTACTGTACAGTATAAAAATGAAGATAGAGCTTTTGTGGCTCAGTGTTCATTTGAGTCTTTAACTATTTTTTATTGTTGGACACTATTTCTACATCTTGCCTAGTTGCCAAATAAATAAATAAGATTATTTGTCCCTGTTCATAAATCTCTCAAAACCAACTGGCTATCTGCATTTTTCCTACTATGAATGTTGTGATCTGTCACAGGGCTGACAAAGTAGATGTTACTTTTTGGGTTAAGTTTTACGGCCTTTTTTGCTGTGAGAGGTATTCAAATAGTAGATGTGATATAAATGCAATTGGTGCAACTCCAGGTTGGTGTTTTTGCTATTCCTGCCTAGCTGTATGTGAGGTTTGCCCGGTATGGCTCGCACAGTCCAGGTGCTGTTCGCACATAAGGAAATCTCCTACATTTCTGCTGCAAGAGCTCTTGATGACCATTTAAAAACTCCCATTGCCAACCTGAAAGACTAGAATTGGCATTCCTGATATTTATAAAATATAATTTATATTTCTAAAATAGATTCTGTATCAGAAAGAAGAGTTCTGTGTAGGTTAACATATTAATATATTGACATGATTAGTTGTAATTGATTATTACCATGAATTCCAAAGACATGTGCATACATGAATGGGGAGGCAGAGTTTTCTGTAGTGGTTTTGGTAACAGAGGTCATAAACTTGGCAGTTTGCTAACACAAGTAGACAGCATAAATTACGAAGCAAAATGGTTAAAACAAAGGAGCAAGGGGTATTTTAGAAAATTTCAGTAACACTAAATAAGGTAGTTATAAGCAAAACTACAAGACTGCCAGTTCTGAAGTGACTGCTAAAACAAGCATTAGAAGGTCAGCATTAGAACATGGGCCTTTTTGATATTTCCCTTTGGAAAATTTGCAGAATTAGGTTTGAGGTGCAGTCCAGGTGCCAGGAGTCATGCACATATAGTGTCCACTGGTTTTAATGCAAATTGTGTTTTTCACATGTCTTAAAAATAAAAAAAATTAGTTCTATAGAATAAAACAGCAAAATTGAAATTGAGGGATATAGAATTTCACTATAGGTAAGTTTGAAAATGCTGATTTAAGTAAGCATGAAATAAAAGATTAGGAAATCTTTTTTGGTTTGTTTGCTTTACTGTGTATCAGGAATTCTTAAACTTTGTTTTCCTGTTGATCTCAACTAAAAATGCCCCAGTGAATGTATCTAAGGGTAACTCTTAAAAATGGACAACAGTCCTATAGTCATGTTGAAATAACCAATGCTGAAGCTGTGATATTTCACTTCACTAAGTTTCATTGTGAACGTAGTCAAGGGTGGCGCTCATTGACTGAAACCACTGGACAGGCTAGTTAGAGTTCATAGCAGCACATACATTATTCTATGACTGTTAAACCTTTTTTTCTTCAGTCTTTTTTATATTAAAGGAAAAAATCAAAAATTATTTTCTGCAGAGCATTCTCACCATTTCTTCTGTAAGTTATCATTTCACTCATCATTCTCTTCTATTGAAATAATTTTTGATGCATTGTTTGATGTACCAGCCCCAGTGGTTACCAATTCCTCGGCATTTTTCTGTCAGTTTTATGCTAGCTTTCACTTTGGGATGATAAAAACACTGAAGAAGAAAAGGCAGTACAACAAACAGCAAGGGATATGATCATATAAAGCACAAACATGCAGAGGGGGGAATCAACTAGTAAGATTGCATTTCCCCAATTTTATTTTCCTTCTATTTTTTTTTATGAAGCCACAAGTAAACTCAGTTTCCTAGTAACAAAATTCAGTCCATTTAAGTCCCTCTCAGTAATTAACTAACTGCAGCATGAACCAACAGCTGAGGCCAGAGCCCGAAGGCAGCCCTGGCGCTGCAGCCCTGCCCAAGCGAAGGTGAGGAACTGCTGTGGGAGCAGCCGGAGCTGTCCCAGCAGATGGGCACGACCCCACAGAGCTCAACCCACGTTCCTGCGGGCAGCAGGAGTTAGCAGTAAGTTAGACAGCAGTAAGCTAGACTTAGCTCTCCCTGTGCACGCCCATGGCCAAGCCCACAGATGGCAGGAAGGGCCATGTTGATAGCAGGGGCCTGGAGGCCTCTCCAGGCCTTCAACCATGAAACCTGTGCTTACCAGAACGGACAACCAACCTGCTGGTGGACAGAAGTGATTTTTGGACCTCTCCACAGCTGAAAAAATAACAGATCAAAATTGAAAGTGTCAAATGTTTTCTTCTTAGTGGTACAGCTGCCTTCCTACTGAGAGGCTTGGCATTTTTTTATATAAAATAAAAATGGTCTGGAATACTGAACAGATGTTTCCAGTGAGTCTCTTACTACCTCCCACACACATGTACCCAGTTCAGTAAGAACTGCCATTGAATATTTCACTGAATGTTCTAACCTCAATTCCAAAAGACCAAAACCTGAAAAAATATTTACTCTAATTGTGAATAATTGGCACCATTTTAGTAGCTCACTGTAAATGCAGATCAGAACTCTTTTATGAAGCACATAAAAACCCTCATAAACCTCCCTGCAACAGGACCTGATTGACCCGGTCAGTTTAATTCAATTCAGCACTGAAATTTTGTTACTTTTGTCCAGTCATTGTGTGTAACTGAGAAATCTTCCCATGCAAACAAAAAGATTTTTCCAGTCCAAGATACTCAAAGCAGCTCTTAAATTATTTTATTACCATTGCAACCTAGATTCCAAATCAATGAAACCTGAAAAAAATATTTATTTCAATCATGCACAAGTGACATACACTTTTTGGTTTGCTTAGTAGTTGAATGTAAACACAAATCTGGAAATTTCCCAAAACATGTTTTGCTGATCAACCTTATCAGCTACAAATATTTTTTTAGATAAATATAAATCCACCAGGACCATTAAAAATTATGTTTCTGCTTACAGCAAAATGAGCAACTTAAAAATGAAGGTGTAATTTCTGTAAAGGCACATAACTTTTAATTAGATCTAGCTAAAGCTCTGTGGAAATACTCATCTCGACTGACTGTATTACCTATAGCATATCTGAAATTAAAAGTCAGATGTGCTGGATGGTCAAGCAGGATTCTGAAATCTTATGTTCAATAGGCTGTAACTTTGGAGGGGCCCAGAGAATCTTTCAGCCTGGTTGCAGTCCTGACTGCTAAAGGCTTGTGGATAAAATAGTATAGTAATAACCATGAAAAAAAAATCGTCTGAGAAGGACATGCTCTTTTCCTTCTTGATGAGAGTACTAAGACTGAAAGCTAAATGCACCTTACATATGTCAAGAGTCCCAGTTATGGATAGAAGGTAAATGGATAAATCAAAGCAATCAAGAGGTGCCCAAAATAGAAAAACAATCTTGATATTTTGATTCTTTCCAGTTACAATAGGATGAAAATTGTCTCTGTAGATACTCAGAGCAAACCAGTACTTATCCTCTTAGCAGGACAATCAGAAAATGAATCATTTATACACAATGAATGGCAGACGAAGTGGATAGAGGTCTGACCCATTAACGAACTTCATCCACCAAGGAAAGCAAAGAAAAATCAGTGCAGCAGTAGACAACCACAGGCTGACTGATCTCATCTTGTAGTGGGGAAAAAGCATTCCCAGGTCCCTTAGTTTATTACATAATACAGTTTGAATACTACAATTAGATATATCATTCTTCTTACACAACATTTTGAGATTTAAAGCCAGCTAGTTTATCATTCTAACCTGAAAGAGATCTTTAATACACTGTTAATATCAGATTATGATTTCATTAAATTTCCTAAACAAGGAAATACGTGGTCTATTAAAGAAATAAACACGCTCTGTGGTTCTGTTTATTTCATGCTGGGACAAAAATCAGAGGAATAATTATGTTAGTACTGGAAGAATTTTAGTCTCATCTCTGCACCATAAAATTCAACATAGAACCACAGAATATTTTCTAGATTAATGGTCATGAAGGTCACATTCTCTTTCAGTCTGATACTTCGATAAAAGTCTGTAAGATTTGGAGGCAAAGGAGCTGTATGAATGTAACTGCAAGAAGATTTTCATCTGTGAGACTCATAATTGCTGGGGTTTATGTTGGAACACGTTCCTCCTGACTCTACAAAAGCAAATATCTGCCCATCTGCTCAAAACTGTTCCAACCTTGACCATGTCAAGTTCACAGTAATGTAAAATTTAAAGACTAGTGGATGGCAGCATAGATATGTGGACAGTATCTAGACATTGAGTAAGCCTTTAAAGTGACCAAGTAATCTCTTAAAACATTGATAGTTCTTCAACTGCCACATTTCGGAATGTATGCTCTTTTGATATTCCTACCAGGTTTGTATGTGGAAGAGATAAAAACTTCATGCATCTGAACATCTCCACCAGCTGCCTATGAGCATTATTTTGATTACTTGAAATATATCTCTTAAATTACTTCTTTCCAAAGCTGCCAGAGACATTGAAATCAAGAAGATACTTAGGAGAAACAAATAAACATTAATATATTACATTTTCCCACATTCCAACTGAGGTTTACATATTCAAGCAATGTGAAGAAAAGTGGTGCAATGCACTATGGGGAATCATGGTTAAATAAATAATACTGAGTATGAAAGATTTTATCACAGCAATTTTATCACACCACTTTTATCACACCAAGGACAACCAGTATACTGCAAGAGCTGACTAAAATATCTGACTGGTGCCATAAATATTTCACAGTATTCAAAGCCTGTGTATGGTATCTATCAAATATTTACTATTTGCTTGTGAAAGCAGAAGCTTCTTGAACACTTATTACGACATAGACATTTCTGTCATTTCAGCATTTATGGTCCTTGTCAAAAATTTTCAAAATTATATTTGCTCCATGGAAGAGAAGCCAGTAGCTCTAGCAAAGATTCTGTCAAATGAACCAAACTGATGAATTTACATTGCCAAATTCAGGCCTTTTCTGAGACTGCCTCATGCTTTAAAGCACTGCATGCCAGCACCCAAAAGACCCAGAGTGCTGAAATAATGCCAGGAGGAACAGTTTTAATTGGTCTTTAAAGGAAAAGACAAGCCAAAGAAAATAAAGCAATTCTGAACTCTGCTTCTCAGAAATCAGTGCACTGAGGTGTCATAAATTCTGCACTAAGCAAAACTTCCTACGGGCTCGCCTCAAGAACGCTTTATTGCAGGAGAGCAGCTGCAGATGAAAATGCACCTCTCCAGGAGAACGCTGGGTCCAACTTTTGCTAGAGGAATGCCTGGAATAACAAATGCCCCAGCACAACAGAAATATTTTTCAGGAAGCTCCCTCAAATAGCTGGTTACATTAAATACAATGGGAGCTGTAAGTGTGAAAACTATGCTTTCCAGGCTTCGTGCTTCTAATCCTGCTGCAGGGTCAACGCCTTTAAGTGTATGCCGTTCTTCAGTACTTCAGCCTTCAAGAGTTTCAGACAGCAAAATGAGGCTTTATCAGCTCTGTTCCTCAGGAAAGGCAGCCAAACTACACTGAGACAGCATACAAAGTAACCAGTTCTGCACAGATACTCATTTCAAGAACAGCCATATGTAAGAGCTGGCTTTATATTTTGTTTCATGTTCAGATTGATTGAATGTACCTGAAAGAACCATCTTTCAACCTATTTCAACCATCAACCTATTTGCGACAGTGACCATTAGAAAATGTTTAGGGTAGGAATAAACAAAACCATGAGAAAGTTCATCCAGACTCTGAGGGTACCAATAAGCCTTAATAACGCTGGGCAGCCTCACCTCCAACGTCCATAACCACTGTTCACGTGGGCCCCAGTGCCCCATTTAGGCCCAGCCTTAAGCCTTGTTTCAGCTATGTTTGTAGGAATTGCCTGTTGTTTCTGGCTGAATCTGGATGGACCCTGTCCCTGGTTCATTGCTTGCTTTGTCCGGGGCTGCTGATGGTCCCTGTTAGCAGCCCGTGGTTCTGCTCACCCTGCTCAGGTGCAGGACAGTGTCCCCCTTGGGAACGTCATGGCCTGTGCTGGGGCCACCCTCAGCTCCCGGCTTACACTGCCCTGTGCAGCTGCCCCTGTGAATGCTGCAACAGCCCTACACTCTCTTCCAGCATCTTTTCTCTCCAAACTGCCTCAACTGGAGGACTGTATCCACATCACTGTGTGTGTGTCATTCCCAGGACCTTAATGAGCTTTCTTCTTTGACCCTGTTTTTCACATATTTATATCAAATGCCTCAGACTTTTGGGACTATTGGAGATGTATAGGCTTGGAAGGTCTTAGAATTAAAAAAAAAAAAAAAAAAAAAAAAAAAANAAAAAAAAAAAAAAAAAAAAAAAAAAAAAAAAAAAAAAAAAAAAAAAAAAAAAAAAAAAAAAAAGCAGGCTATTACATGCATGTATAGCAGTCATTACAGACAACAAACTCCTAGCAGATATATCAGTTGTTATACAGTGACAGGCTTTGCTACATGAGGATCAACTGATGGCAAAAAATGGAGTATGAAGGAAAACACAGCAGTAACAGCAAAATGGATAGACAAAGTTATATTGTAGTTTGAATATTTTCAGAGATTACATATTTTTAATCTATATTAATCTCTCCAAATACACACTCAATGCTCTTCAGTGCATGCTCCTGGTTGGATGATCCATGGACAGCATTGGACAAAATGTCTTGTGCGAACTGAGCACGAATTGATTCAGGAGAGGTCAGTTTTGCTATTTCTGGATCTGTGGGTCCCATTAGTTGTCTCCATTCTTCCACAGCATTTTCCTTGCTTAAAACCATTACCACAGAGGGGCCCCTGTAGAATCAAGACATGAAGGTTCTACAACATTTCTGAGATTCAGATTTACCTTTGGCTTCACGGCTAGGAAGGGTTATGGTAAATATCTGCACATTACAATCAACTAATCAACTAAATCATCTAATCCTTGTATCTGAAAGCCAGTAAGATTACACTGATTACTTATTCTGACTTCCTTTACTCTCACTTGCTCATTTCTGAAGCAAGGCAACAAATGCTGTTTTATCAACAGCCCTATTACACATATTACAAGGAAAATAATTCCTCTTCGTGGGAAGGTCAAGGATTCCACTATCAATGATGGAGTTTTGTTTGGTTTTGTTTTGAGGAACAAACCCAAACAGTCACTATCTCTTAATTTGGAAAGAAGTGTAAATCTTCCTTTTAGAAGAGTGGTACTTCAACCTCGAAGGTAAACATACTAATATGAAGAAGCCGCTAGTCTTGCCTGAAAGAGTGACAGAATGTAAAACCTTTTGTTTACTTTGGGTGTCACATGTTTGCTTGCTCTGTAAATTTGAAATTAGTTTGCATACTTGCATACCTCAATACTGTGTAGCTAAATACTTACGCAGTCATACAAGTCACTAACGATTCATAAAAGGGCTTTCCTTCATGGTCTTTATAAAACTGCATAGCCATTTCACGGGTTAAAGACGCTTCTTTAATCTTTGAGATAGTAAATCCAGCATCTTTAACTTTTTGCATAATGTCACCTAAGGAAAAAACAAAACAAACAAACAAACAAAACACAAGAAAACTCATTCCTTCTTGATTTAAGTAGTTACTCTATTTTAGATTAAAAAAAACCCACATTTTTTTGGCATATTCACTATTGATCATTAGAATTCTACTCACTATAGCAAAATCATGGACAATATGATGAATGTTTCAGCATTCCTCTAAATTACACAGTCAACCCCTGTAATCGGACTAATGCATTTCTGTGCAGGTGACAAAAGTGAATTATTATCAGTTACATCCATAGCGGCCAATAATCATTTTTCACATATGGAATATGCACACCAGCTGGACTGGTAAATCAATCTATCTGGATTGTTACAAGAGGGAACTCTTAAAAAGCAATCATAAACAGAATGCTTAAAGATAAAAAGATATCTGATAAAAAGAATGCCAGGAGGTTCTGGATAGAGAAGTAAAAACAGAAGAAAAAATCTTAAGGCAAGACTTCAGATTTTGGGAAATGTTCTTTTGATTTCTCCTCCTCTTCGTTTTTGTCTGACGGAGAGAAAAATCAAGGATGGGAATACATCTAATTTAGTAATGTTTTCTTTTCAGCCAATAAAGATAGCAGTCTGCTAAGGGTCAGATGACTCTGGAGGGCTTCTCTCTCATTCAGGAGGACACGAGATGACTACTTAGGACAAGTACCTGGCTTTTAAACAGCTTTACTTAGTTATGAAAAGGTATAAAGGAAATGCGACATTTCAGGCAACTATATGAATTACGCTATTGCCATAAAAGCATTCCTCTGCATGGAAAAAGTGTTTAGAAAATGTATGCAGCTGACAATCACTTACTGCAAACTGTGCATCGCTAATATTTTGTCAAAATCAGATCTGCAGGCACAGCCCATGCCTTCTCAATCATTTACCTTTATGTTCCTTAACAGCATCCGGTTTAATTAATGCAAAGGTGCGCTCCTGAGGGAAGAAGAACTCTAATTCCTTTTGAGCATCGCCAGGTGAAGAACTGCCATGCAGCTGATCAAGGGGTACGCTGCCTACTGCATACTCTGCACGTAAACTAGCAATCATTAAAACAGCAAAGTTATTCAACAGAATAGCCATTTTGAGCTTTAGCTATGATTAATCTTAATCCATGAGAATATATAGGCATGCTGAGGGTTTAAGAGCTCAATTATCTTTCTGTAGGAGTAAGAAGCCTTCACTGTCTACAGGAAAAAGTTACCGTTCTAATTAACAACCTAAAATATGAATATCTTCCTTCTCAAATGCTGTCTTGTTATGTCTCAAAGATAGCACCACTTCTTGCTTAATGCAATATTACATCTATTAAGGACAGACAGGATGATGCCACAGCAGTTAATTATTACACTGTAAGCAGGTAACTAACTAGTTCATTTCTGAAACGGGTAGAAAAGACTTAACCACAAACAAAATACTCCACTAGTTAAGATTTTTCATTGAACTAAGAGGCTATTGGTATCTGTTCTAATAAACAGTGGTGTTACTTCAAGGTAGCAATCAATAAGAATGAGATTTTACCAATGTTTTTTGCACACAGAAAATGAGGAGCAATAATTCTGTAGAGCACAAGCCTAGAAACACTGCCATCCAAGGTCGTAAATGTTCACCTAAATAGCCCAATAGCCTGTTTTCATAAGTGACTGGCAGAGCAGGATTATAAAATAATACATATGGATTCTACTTGCTATAAGTACTTCTAGCAGTCAAAGATTAATCTCTGGATTCCTTCTGGAGTCTCTTCTCCTTAATGCAACCAAAACTTGCTTTCTTAAACTCAACATTTTATTGCATTTATTAGCCATTATTTCTCAAAATAAGCTATAATTCCTGTGTGTAACACAACTTTTAATCCAAGAAAAGCATAATAAAGTGCAGAAATATATATCTATTTCCAGAGGATGGCACTGTAGTTACACAAGTTGCAATGTAGAACTCTTTCGGTTGAAAAAGTGAAAATAAACTTTAAGGTATGAATGATACTTCATTCACTATGAACTCAAATTCACTATTTTAAGTATTACCTGGTAGGGTCATTCTTCTTAGCGTCTTCAACAGTCTTTGGGCCTAGTAACTTTCTCCAATGCTCTACAGCATTTACTCGTGTTAGCGCAAGTGCAAGAGTTGGACCACTGTAAAATGGGAAAACCGGCACTAAAAACATCAGAATACATTTTAAACTGTAATTTGTAATATGATTTGATTAAATTCTGTGCAGTCCAGAATCCTCCTAGTAAAGGATGATTTTGAGTACAATCCCCATTTAAACAGCAAGAGTCTGATAGAGCATTACATGATTTAAAAGTGAGTGTACTTTTTGAAGTTACTGAATGTTACCACAAGAGCAATGTCATAGAAGTAGTCTTTATTATTAGACTTAAGAATTCTACTCAGCTGCAGTTTTTGCATTCATCCCAGCTATGTCTTCACTTGGTGTGAAGACGTTATCCAAACATGAATTCTACTTCATCTGCATGGAAGCCCAGCACACAAGTTGGGTAAGAGCCACAGAACCCTCTTGCAGACAAGCTAATCCAGCCTATGTGAGCAGGGCTCAACTGTTTTCACTCAGGCCAACAGAACTGGCTAGTGACTTCAGCATCCTATAGAGAGAGAGTATCTCTGTTTATAAGCACATATAGTATTTTTTTTTAATCTGGTTTATTTATCTGCTCTACCTGGGGACTACCTCACCTGCAACTGTGTTCATGTTTTGAGTTACGCTCAACTCTCAGATTCAGTTGTGCCTTGTAGCTGTATAATCTTCAGACTCATTATTTGCTGTGAAAAACAGATTCCATCCATGTTCTCCTTTTTCAAACAACATACCTGGTCATTTGCTCTAGAAGAACTGGGAAGTAGTCTTCATTTTCATGCTCCTTGTAAAACTGACGTACTTGTTCTTCAGAGAGAACTATTTCTTTCTGCATTGCTATTTTGAAGCCATCATCCATTATTCTTTGAATGATAGAATCTGTTACAAATGTTTCAATATTAACCATTCAAATATTGAAATATGCTGAATTGCCATGCAATAATTTTCACACCACAAAGAAATGATATTTACTTTCCAATTGCAATGTTAAATTAATTTTCAATTATTTTATTAACTGGAGAATGGAAAACTAACTCAAAGCAACTGCTAGAGTACATGAAGAGTTGTCTGGATGCTCAGAAATCTGACAGTTTCTTAAGGGGAGATGGAAGGAAAAATAGATATAACAGCAGATATATCAGCTTTGGATGAAGTCACTCATTTCAACAAAAAGGAAAGCTAGTTTCCTTTTTGAAGGAAACTAGTTCCAGATTATCAGTGCTGGAGCTATCTAGTGTGGGGAAAATAATCTTATGGGGAGACAAAGAGTGATGTGTTCATACACCTGACTGCACAGATGGCAAAAGGCTTGAAATGAGCAGCTCTTTCCTGCACATATCTGTGCTGTCTGAAGTATGCCACACAATGTAACCAGAAGCAGAATAACTGTTCAGTGCTAGAGCATGAAGTTATCCACATCTGAAGGACATATCAAACTTCCAGAAGAGGGAGAAGAGGGTACCTGAAAATATGCACCTACGTTATTTATAACTATGATGGTTCCTTTTTGAAATTCTACCAGCTGCAAAGGGTACTAGTCAAAGTCTCAGCTAAGCTTGATGCTAGCAACATCAAGATTACATAATCAATCAACAAAGCTACAAATGGAGAACATCCTCAACTGAGTTCCATCTATTATCATAAAAAAAAAAAAAAGATCTGCATCTATTATTACAATATTCTTAAGAAACACTTATTGCTAAGCATTCCTTTTCTTTCTCTCATGGAAGAACTTTCAGTATGAATATATGACTCGGAAGTAAAATATGCATTTTAATCAACAGAAGAAAGGTTGAGGATTTTGAACACGTGGATATTCATTTGACTAAGTCTTACAATTCTGTATTTGTAAGTAAGCAGAATTTGGCTCAACAGAGATGACAGAATATTTCCCCAAATACATACTGTAAAACCTAAGTGACTTCTAAGCTTCTAAACTTCCAAAACTTCTAGGCAACATACCTTACTAGATATCAGCTAAGAAATGAAACAGACAAAGAAAGGTCAAAGCTGTAGTCTCCCTGACCGGTATGTATAGATTGTACTGCACACTGTTGTGAGCACAGTGATTGTTGAACTAGCTGCAATCCAGACAGAAATAAGATGCCATAGAAGCAAAGGAAACCAGCTTGGATAGAGTTTCACACTATATGGGGCTAGATTATTTCTGTTCTTACTTGTACAAACCCAGTCTGCATAAATCTATCCTTGTGCAACTATAACTAAACAACTTGTTTATGCAATATAAAATATCCTGGGACATGCTTGTCATTGATCTGTCTTGGACCTGCCATTCAAGGACAGTATCAGCTACTTCATTATACTAGGAAACACAATCTCATTTAGTAGACTTTGCAAGTGTTAGCTTCTTTGAGGGGTCTCCTATAAATAAAGATTATATTCCAGCTCTGCAGATTACAGATTGTATAAATATTTCATCCAAGCATATAATCCAAAGAGTTTTTTTTAAGAATCAAAGGAGCAAAACAGTATTGACATTTAAGTGCTAAGTATATGAGATTAATTATGATTTTTTTTTCTGACAAAGACTACTGTCAACTGGATGCTGGACAGACAATATAACAGCTTTTAATTAGTAGTGTCATAATTTTAAAATACAAATAAATGAGTTTGTATATACTTTAGATGGAAAATGTAGCTATTTACACTTACCTCGTCTTTCTTTTAGGAGTAAGGGTCTAATTAATGCTAAAGTTCTTTCAACATGTTGGCCTGTATCCTGTTTACCAAAATTTGGGAAAAAGAAGGCAAGTTGCCTGCTGGCATCTTCTATACTGTCCTGCACATCACAGAAGTTTAATAGATCCCCAGTTTCCACAATGTCATCCAACCTAACAATACACAAAGTAATCCAGTATGTAAGTCACTGCATATAACGTTAAGAGTTGAGTGGTTGAAAATATACTTTCTTAAATTTTAGTGAAACCTAAGAACTGAATAGCAAACTGATTTGTTTTTACTAAATTCTGATTCATTACCGAATATTACTGAGATAAGAATTCTTATCCTCTCACAAGTCAGCACTATGCAAGAGACTTCTCAGCCATCCCCTCCAGTTTCTTCAAAATAGTCCACATTTCACTAGACAGTTATTGATGACAAGTGCAGGGTGTATAATGAAAGAAAAATAGAATGACTGTGCTTCATTCATGTAAAATAGGATCCTGAAAATAATAGCACTATAGAATTCTCTTTAGCAGAGATTCTTGTGACCTGTTTGTAATTCTCAGGTTTATTTACCTATGTAAATACTTAGTCACTTAAGACAATTATATTTTTCCTTGGTCACACTAAATTCAAGAAGAAGGGATACAGCAGACATTGACAAAAGTATAAATTATTGTGACAGATTCTCTTTGGAACAGAATATTTAAATTCATGTTGCCTTCAGTAAATTTCTGGCCTAAATATACAACTCAATCCAATAGTCATATTTTTGTGAGCACTCCCTTTATTGCCTGGTATGTTGTATACAACTAATAACGTCTTTAAAATTCTCAGTTAAATCCTTGGCAGAAAACAAAAAGAGGCATTTCATGATACCATATTTGTAAACACCAAATCTTTAAAATGTTTTTATGTCTCTTGGCAAAATAATGCTGGTGGCTGGGTCAATCTCCCAATTGTTGGCTGGCTTTTACACAGTGCTTCTAGGGAGCAGCGCGTGCTTCAGGTGTTCCCCAGCTACATTTGAACCATATCTACAGCTTCCCAGTATGGAAAGGAGCAAACATAGGCCAGTTTGACCCTCTATAGGCAGTGTAGGCAGTCACTTTATCTTAGAGAGTTTTTGTGCATCAGAATCAATCAGAGAACTGCATCAGTTATATCAACTTTGAAACATACTACTGTTCCCATTGGGCTGAAAATCCACTCAACCCACTTCAAAAATAGTAAGAAATCCCTGCTCATTGCTTGTTGTCTTGTTTTTATGCTCTCTCAGGTACTGAGATTGCATCTTTAGTGATGGCTCTGTGCAAGACCAGGTACTCCAGGTCCTCTGCCTACTCCCTGGGCTCTATATACATAGGCACATAAGTCTAGCAACATTTGCTTTGTATCTGGTTTAACTCTGAATACTGTAACTGAATCAGGGATGACAATGTCAGTTTAGTTATTAGTTACCCATCTTGCTTCTGAGGCTCCAAGTCAAGCTCACTTTCACTTGATTCACTTAGTTCCTTCCAGTGAGGAATTGCTTTGCTTGTTTCTTTTTTAGCAATTACTAGAATGTGGCATGGTCCGCTCATCATGAATTGAACAAAATCATCAAAATCGGGCTAAAAAACATAATTATTTTTCTGTTATGAATTACAAGAACTGACTTTTTCATCAGAAATGAGACCATCCATCTCTAAGGAACTCATAACTCCTGTTATATATAATGATAACAATTTTTATATATATATATGATATTTACAAACATTACACAACCTTGTGAAATTGTTTACATTTGTAATTCATGGTTGTTTAGAAGGTTTTCTAATCAGCCCTTTGACACAATAGCATTATAAAATATTTCAATTAATCGAGATAAATAAAGTCAACAACTACATTCTGGAAGCGTGCTCTGCCAGTTTAAGTACAAATGCTATGCAAAGTAAATGATCTAGGGGCTAGCTGAGATCAATTGCAATGCTTTGGACTCGCATATATAGTGTGGTTCAACAAACTGTAGAACAGTTCCATGCCTCATTTTTGAAAGTAAATATCATGCAGCTGGCCAAAAATATAGGACTTATAGATATTTGCTAGATATTTGTAGGTACTTCATTTTCTGTGCTGTGTTCTTTTCACTCCCTCAGTTTCAGCACTGAGCCCTATGACTACTACTCAGAGATAAATAAAAGCAGGATGGTGGAGAGAAAGGGAAAAGAAAAACACACAATTATTTCCTGGGCAGAAGAGTACATGTCAGATAGCTACCTACTGTCAAATGGATGACACAGATTTTATGTTTGTTCTAGCCTTCAGCAGCTAACTGAATCTGTTTAGGGCCATGACTAAGGTTCACAGGCACTCAGAAAACAGACAAAAATAAAAATCTCTTAGCATTTAGCTGGAACATTAGAATGTTACCACTCTGTATCTGTATAAGGATTTATAACAGTCGCTAAGAAAAAAATGAGAGAATATTTTTCCTATGCACTGAAGCTTAATTAATTTCTTCAAAATATTAAAACTTTATGTCAGAGATTTAGAAATACCTATAGGCAAGCTGCATTTTTTAAATCTGTTCCTATTTTGGTTTATTTCTACCTGTTCTGTTTTCCGAGTGTAGAATACTCTGATTTGCTCTTCAGTTAGCAGTTTTTCTTCTGTTGCTGCAATGCTAAAGCCTGCATCTGTAATCTGCAATTGTTTACATATTATTCAGTGGCACTTGAAAATGTTATATACAGTATCTCATACTACCATAAATCTAAAGATTGACTGGATTTTAGATGACATCTTTAAACTTGAGATGATCTGAAATATTCTAAAATTTAATAACTCCTACTTGTCTTCAAGCTAAAGCTTTCTAGCTTTCCAAAGCAATTCATTGAATTCAGGATTACAACGACCACTAAGTTAAAAAGTTTTGGAAAAGCAGGTATAGGAGATGCACACTTACATGACGTACATGAAAATTAGTGACATGTGATTTATACCCTATGCTGATCTTTGAATTACAAGGGTACCCTCCAACCCACATACCGATCACGTGCCGATATCAATCAGTTTACCAGTTCTCTGTCCCTCTGACATTGCTGATAGTTTCCAGACTGTGCTTTTAGCATGTGGCAACTATATGGGCACCCTCCTCATAAGGCACCTTCCTCATTAAGACAGGGCCAACTGGCAGCTGCTAAGATGCATTAAAATTGCTTTCAAACTGTATCTGTCTTTTTTTTTTTTTTTAACCTTTACTGACCTCCTTTACTTCTGGCTAAGATAGAATAATTGCAGTTACATGAATTATATAAAACTCAAATTTCTTTTCTGCATACATCCCTGACCTTGTCATAATGCTTTTTTTAAATTGGCATAGTTTTATCTTGATATATAGTGTATACATCAAGCACCACCCCAGACTTTCTAGTTCTCATCTCCACTACCATATGATGAGGAAAATAAATTTCTTGCTGTACTTTTCTTATGTCAGGAATCTCCACAGTACTAATCAATGCCATGCCTCATCTGGTGATATAAAATATTAAAGAAATATTGTCAATCTGAATATAACATTATTTCAGGACAAAACTTACCTATTTTTGTCATACTTAGGAGAAAAACAACCACAGGTCTTGTCACAGAATCACATAAAGTCTGGGTTTAAATTAGAATCTACTTTCCATGATACTACTTTGCTCTTAACTAAGCAGAATGAAAGAATCAAGATTCATCACCTTCTTCTTAATTTCTTCTACACGTCCCTCCAAGACAGCATCAGGTTTTATAATTGCCACAGAATACCTGACTCCTTCTGTTGGAAAAGGGTGAAAAAAAGTTGTGAAAACTGTGAAGTAAGTACACAACTAAATGTTCTACTACTTACAATTGGACTTCTCTAAGTACTTCTCCATCTTAATACCAAATTAATAATTGGCCAAATAGTAGTTCCAAAAAGTAAGTGACTCAAGCATCTAAAGCACATCTTGGAGAGCAGAACACTCCTTGGCCATCCCTGGAATCTATGTGTGAACCACTGGTGTTTTGGGTGTTAAGATGAAGAAATGGTTCATGTGCAAGCAGGCATGGTAGAAAAGTTTCAATTTAAGATGATACTTTCTGTAGGAAGCTCTCTTTGTACAGGACAGAAAATGTGAAAGGAATTAATATTTTTAAGGAAAAAGAATCTCAAATGAAGTTCTGTATGAACACCAGACTTTCCCAATAAAATAGACATTCATTGTATAATTTAAAACAAGAGGTATTCCTAGTCATAGACTTAATGCTACAGAATCTGTACTGTATACATCTCTGCAAAATGGCAGAAATAAATCAATCTATGGTTTTCTTTACAGAATCTGAGGTTTATAGTTTTCTGCAGTACATCCAAAGGCTAACCAGCATCACTTCAACAAAAGTACGTAGCTAAAACAGGGCCTGTGTAGCAGTGACTTTCAGAACTTTTACTTTACAGAGGAAAATCCACTGGAACACAGCAGGTGGGTTGCAAGAATACCTGAATTCTGAAGGTCCCCAAAGGGCGCTGAGAAGACTAATAACAGTCCAATATCTTAACTTCTTAGAGAAAGAAAAAAATTTCCTCTGTTTGATTCCCTCAGCCTGTCACCTTCTAAACTGACTCAAAGGAGTATAGCTGGACATTAATCAAATAACTAAAAAGATATTTGGTCTTTTTCTTTCTATTCACATTATTAAAATAACTTAAATATATTTACCCTCAAGTACAGTCCCCTTAATAGCATCTTCTGATGATTTCTCTTCTAGGAAAACAAGTTCTTCTACCTAAGGCAATTGCAAATATAGGAGGAAAACCAGTAAGTAGTACCACTATGAAGTATACTACCACTATTAAGTTAATATAGAGGCAGAGAGTATTTCTGACATACTACTTCACTATAGGCCTATTGAGTAATATTGGAAAGGAATTTTCTCTCCCTTTTTTTCCATCCTGCTTTTGAAAACCTCCACAGGGTTTGAGCTTGGTAAGAAAGAAAATATCTATCCAACACATCTAAGATGGCTGCTCCTCCTGCTTCTGGGTTTTTGCTGACTTTATGGAAAAAAAATGCATTTGCTGGGAGATCAAGAATGCTCCATTTTAAAACTGCCACATAGAATTTTCCCACTTTGTTGTATTTCTTTTTAAGTATTGATTCCCAGAGTTATGTAAAAAGAAAATAAAACCTATCATTTTCAGAAATAAGAGACAGAATTTACACTGAATGAGATCTATGTGCTACTTTCCAAAGACAGTAATTCTAAACATGTAAGTATAAATCTTTGCCCTATGTTTTTGCCACTTGCTTTTAAAATGTTGGCCAAAACCTTAGAACTCTAGACAAAACCACACAGCATAGTGTGTTTTTAGACAAACATACAATATAGTAAGAAAAAAAGGTTGATGATTAAGTCTTAAGGTTTTTATAGCATCTACCTTACAAAAAAATCAAGTCAAGACACTTTTGTGAGTCTGCAAAAAGACTTCAAAATACTTTCAGGTAATTATTTCTCTTTTCCTTCACAATATATGTATAATGTGTATGTACACATATAGTAGTATAAGTATGCAGACTTAACATAGATTTGAATATCCATCATGAAAATGTGACAACCTAGAATGGATCTATTATCCCAATTTTAGGAAAGTTGAAAGCATTTAATAAATTTATTCTATTTCTCATTCTATATATCATAAATAATGTGTAATATAGACATGATTATTATTATTTCTTTCTCTCACTCCTTTCTTTCCTCCTCAGCTGTAGATATTTGGCTATTGATCTGTTGATGATGTGGAATTCAGACAAAAACAATATGGAAAAAAACTCACTAGCATAAAAAATGTTTATTGGATATTTTAATGTTTTTCCTTTTTTAGGCATACAAAAAAAATATGGCTTTAAGTAGGCATATAAGGCCAAGGCTACTTTCTTCTGTGTCTTGGACAATTCTGGAGATCATTTCATAGCATAGAAAGGAACTCATGTTACTGGATCAATAGTGACTGAAGCAGAGTAAGGTTAAGACTAAGACTAAAATTCATATTAAATATTTCAAAAAACAGCACTAGCCATCAAAAAATTGAAGTGAACCCTACCAGGTTACATCACATTCCAAGCCATGTTTACTGTGTGAAATATTATCCTGGGAGAAATTATAGTCCTACATGTTTCAAAAGAAAGACAAGTGTGATACTGTGATCAGTGGTTTGCAAAAGACTTCTTCAGACTGTAGCTGAAGAAATTGCATAGATACAGAACACGAAATTCAGAGGAAGTCGTTCAGTCACGCAAAGGAAAAAGAATAAATCTAACGCACTCGATCATTTTGCAACTTTCAAAACGCAGAGGTAATTAGTATGTCGTTAGTATGTCATATGTCATTAGTAACCAATATGTATCTCAGTTTCTCATCATTTCCATTAACAATTCTGTACAAAAAAAAGTAAAAGTCATTTTTTATGAGTACAATATGAAAAACTTCCACATCACATTAAAGACAGTCTAGATTCTAAGTATTTCTACCCTATTTCTCTGACAAACATAGACTATAGAAATAATAAAGCTAGAAACCCATCGTCACATCCTCAAAAAATTGACTGGGCTTTGTTGCATGTACAAACTGGATTGCTGCCAATATTGTGAGGGGAAAAAATAGTCTCAAGGTACCAAACTCTGCTCTGAGCTCTTTACAACAGTTTTAACTTACTGTAATAATACATTTGCTTTGCAGGAAAGCCAGTAGTTCCAAGACAGACCTTGAGGCAGCCTGATTATCCTTAATTGAGCTGCAGTTCGTTAAAAAATGTCCTTCACACCTTTTATACTTAATGCAAAGTTCTTTGATTGCCATTACAATCAAAACAACCAGTGAGGCATGACTATTTCCCAGATATCCACTTATTTGGTATGGTGAATTCTTACTGAAATACACATGAAAAAAGTATTTAGACTTATAAAATAAAAAGATTATGCCTAAAATGACCTTATATGCTAGTTCCACTTCGTTAGCAAACCATCCCTCCATTTATTGCATTAATAGACTAATCTGTGGATATTTAAGTTTCTGAAACAATTTTCACATAGTGTTATTTAATAGAAAATCCTATTAAAAATCCTCATGTATTTCACTTTATTGTGAAGAAAAAAACTACCAAGAAATAAACATTTTGTTACAGAAAACACTATTGCAAGCACAGGTGAAAAAAAAAAAGTGAGATTAAAATACTCATCTATATATTTAAATATTTATTTTGTGAATACCTCAAGTCGTTCTTTCTCTCCAGCCAAAACTTTCCTCTCTTCTTCCACTAGCTCTGTTATTTTCTTAGTTAGAAGAGGAGCATTTGCACCTCTCACTATTGAAACTATTTTTCCGTTCTGTAAAAGAGAAAATAACACTCTCAATAACTTCTACTCATTCAGCTTATATATTTCTTTGAATTTCAAAATATGCCGTTTCATAATTTTTCCACTAATAGAATCACTCCCTGCTAAAGTTAAAAAGAAAGCTACCACTGCATCTGCTGGTTCAGAATAAACCTTTCTTGCTTTTATTTCAATTTTTTTTTCTGCCTCTTTTTATGTCTATTTCTAGCATCAACATTAACTGTACAGTCAGAAGTAAATACGAATATGGAATTTACCAGCTCTTAATTTCTGTAACATGCAGTTTGGCATCTTTTCAGTTCAGAGCACCAGCAGATGAAAGTGCCACCCCATCACTGATTTCTTTGTCCCAAGGTTTTTGTCCTCCCTTCCTCCATTCTGTCTTTCACTGTTATCTGCACTATACTCCAGCGCCTGCTCTGCTACATACAGGAGTATGATAGTGAAGCCAACTACTAGTGCTCAAAGATACTATTATTATCACTTTGCAGTTATCATATTAAAACCTGAAAGTCTCCTTAAGGTATCTTTGTTCTTGGCCTCTAAGTGCTAGAATCTAATGCTTCCAACTGGAATAATGCTTAAAAAGATAACCGTATTCTAAAGTAGGCTCCTAATAGCATCATCTTTCAGGTTGAATCAGTAAGATATAATATGTGATTTCTTAATACAATTGCTGAGGTGTGAAAAATATGGTTTCATTTGTTTATCATAGAAAAACTGAAATGGCAGGAAATCCAAATCTTTTTGTTTACACTGAGAGAAAGTATAAACAAAATCATTTCAGAGTAGCTCCATGCAGGCACTTGGAACTTTATTTGAAACAACATTGGAAAAACTTATTCTCTTTTTTTTCTCACTAACCACCAGAACCACAGCTACCACAAACCTGCTGTGGCTCTATGTGCAGCCACAATAAAAATGTGTTGGAGGACCAAAGATTGGGGCTATGGAAAATAACAACTACAGTGGAATAATTCCCCAATGATACAGTCCTTTACACTATAAAATTTTAAGACACAGATAGATTAATCTAACGAATAATTAATTCAAAAATTCACAGTACATTAATAGCAAGTGATATACTTACAACACAAAAAAGAAACACGGGTTCACATTTATTCCTAAATGGTTTCAGAGCCACAATGCTGTCAGCCTCTGCCTGCAGTCAGATGAAGAAAATGCAGGTGTGTCTCGTATGTATGAATGCGTATAAAACTTTTTGCCAAACAGAAAACTACAGTCTCCTACACCTTAGTCTAACATACACAAAACATTCTGACATACATTAGCAGTCAGTATGGCACTTGCTGATGGTTAAACAAGTGGTTTTGTAACACAGGATTGGCCTCATTTCCTTTTACAGAAGTTAATCACATTGCAAATACATGTTTTTCCATGTAGGATGTGATAAAAATGTCTGAATGTAAATAAAGGAGGAAGTAGTCCATGTAGCCTTGTCAAAAGAAATGATCCACCGTATAAAGCTCTTTGTAATATAGGGTCAACTCTATGAAAACACTGAGATCATCTCTGAAGACAACTGCTTGCTTTTCTGTACATTTAGGAAACAATCATTCGCAAAAACATTCTGCAAAATTCAAGAGTGCTTTGATGAAACAATGTAATTCCTTCAATAAAATGCGAAAGAATAATGCCTGGTCAATGTCTGGGATGAACAAGTCTTTGAAACAAGTTTATCTACTTAAAATACAACATATACCTCCAATTTTATCCTTCTAAGGTAGAGAGATTTAGTCTGTGACACAATAGCATCTACTTCAAATATGATATATACCTGCTATTTTGTCCTTCTAGTGTAGTGGAGCATTTTTATTATGATAATTTGGAAAATATTTATTTTTCAATTAATTTTTGCTCGTTAAAAAAATGAAATAGAAAGAAACACTCGGAGAAAAATTGTAACAATATTTTCAGGGATGTAAGAATTTTACATGGGATAATAATGTACAGCCTTAATATTAAAGAAACATATAGTCTGTTTTTAAAATGTTTCTGCAGTTCTCATCAGGGAACATGAAATTTATGGGATATTACCTCCATTTATATTATCGCTCCTTTTATATTTATTACTATTTTTAATCTAGCTCTAAATATGAAGTCTCATAAGCAGATATGCAGAGGAAGAGGTAACCAAGCCAAAATTATAATGACCTAATTGCTACAAGGAGAGTAAAATGAAAGCTCCATATTGTGAATGGATACAAAGATACAACCATAGTTTTATACCAAATTTTCATCCTTACCACAGCAAAATGCAACAGATCATCTTCACTAAACTCATTCTTCAGTTTTCTGAATAAATTTACCACAGCTTTGCAAGGACCACACCAAGCTTGATATACATCTATCACTTAAAACACAATATTTTGTAATTAGATACAACTGATACAGAATTTTTAAAATGAAACACATATATGAGTGGAATATATCAGGAATAGTCCTGGGAAAGCATTATCATGCATCTTTCAATCCACTTTAAGCCAATGAATGCATCATGGTTTTCTCTTTAATTTCAATTGATTTCAGCATCAGTAGCCTGCTTTGCTCCTTTTTTTATTCCTTTTCTTTTTAATTGTTCTTTTTCTATTTTCACTCTCATTTTCATTCTTCTCCACACCTTTATTTTACAGCTTTTTTTCTTTTCCTTGTTCCTAATCTCCTTGAGGTCATGCAGACCATTTCTTTCCTTTACTCCTCTGCACATAGGATCCCATTACATATGTGTAATTCTCTTACACATCCATTACAAATGTGTTCCCTCTACCCAAATACCATTCCTAGGAGACACTGGGAATGTTAGAGATGGCACAAACAGAAGTGACTCAATGAAATGAAAATTGGGGAGGAAATACATGTTTTATAACATGCACCTTCAAGAACGGTGAGTCTCCAGAGAAACTGCCTATCCCATCCTACACAGGATAACATCTTAGAATGGTATTTTCTAAGCACTAGTGCATAAAAGTAGATTAAATATTGGAAAATATGATTATTGACAAATTTCTATTTATGATAGATATTATGACTTTTTCCCCCAAAACAATATATTCATTATAAACATATTAATATAACATTATTTAATAGAGAATTTGCAATAGCATTTATTATAGAAGAATGATGAGTGCCTACTATAGGTTATAAGGTTTATGATGCTTGAGAAATTGTTGCAAAACAAAAAGAGACACACAGCAAATGTTTCATTATTTTACACATAAGTAGACCACTTAACTCTCTAATAATTCAAAATGAATACTTCAAATAAGACAGTTGTGTGTTTGTTTAAATTGGGACCACCTGAAATGAGTTTAGAGGAGTTATTTCATCTGAAATGAGTTTAGAGGAGTTATTTTACCAAGAACTCCCTGTTAAGTGTAACATTTGCAAATAACTTTCTATTACAAAAAATTGCAGACGTAGCTACAAATATGGTGTACAGATTGTTGAGTAGTTCCACAAAAAAACTGCAAGTTTCACCCAACACTTAAAAGATATTCACCCAACACTGTCCAAGTTTTCACTATATTCAAAAGCTTGTGACCACTATTCTCACTTAACTGTACCTGGACACAAGACCCAACAGCCCTGATGAGGAGACTGTGCCACTCATTAACCACTTCTCACACTACAGTTGTCACTGCAGCACATTGGGTGTACTGAGCATATTCATATTCCTCATTCAGTGAGGAATTCAGTGAGGCTTTATGATTTTTTTTTACAATTTTTCACTTACGGAAGAACTGTAGCACTTATTTATTTACTAGATGATAACAGCACCTTATTTCGAAGACACAATCCAAGTAAAACTTAGAAAAATGCATACAGTACACACTCCCATTTCAGGTTGACAAGAAAATAGCTAATACCTAATACACCTTTTGTCAGCAACACTTCATCCCATTGGTTTTGGTTGGTTATCGAGACCTGAAATATAATGGGTTGACATATTAACAGCTGAAAGGGCAAAAAATCTAGGAATCTACAGAATTATTCAAATAATAAAGATATATACCTGAAGCTGGATTTCCTTCTTCTTGCCTGCCATTTCCCTATGATTATATGAAACATAACACAATATGAAGCACAGTTACAATTTTTAAAGCAGAATGATGCATATCTGTGGCATGCAGAACTAACTTGTACATGGTATTTTTCAAACATGAACTGTCTTCTAATTCCCTTAAAAATTACTTCCACTGAAGCCACTGTAACAATGGCAGCTACCACTCATTTCACATGAGAATGTTGTGGAGCACTATACAAATTCTTTATAGACCCGATATACCACAAGAAGTAGAATAAAACTCAGCACCTTCATCTGCTAAAATCATCAGAATCTCTTGGCCTCGATCATCATTTAGACTTATATCGCTCTGTTAAGAGGGGCTACAAGGACCTTGGATGGGAAGATAGCTGCTGTGACAGTAGTGCATATCAAAAGGGTAATGCTAAAAGAACTTCAACTCAGAATGACACCATATCATATTCTCTGTCTTTGGAATATATACAAATTAATGACTTACCAGCATTCCACAACTAATCTCACAAACTATCAAGTTCTGGTGTATTCAGCATTCTGTCATATAGAAAACAAATCCTTCATCTTTTTCATTTTTTTTTTAAATAGGTATTAAGCTAGAAACTGGACCAGAAAATTCAATCAAATTCAAAAACTCAATCAAACACAATCTCAATCAAATTATGCACTAGGATGAAGTTGATTTCAGCTTCAAACAAAGCTTGGCTGAAGAGTAAATCTATCACTGAATCAGCCACATACGTAGAGGTTTCTTATGTTCCTAGATAAGATGGTAGTCTTTCTTGTAGGGAACAAGAAACATGGACATCATTTTGATTGGTACTGTTACCTGACAAGTCACACAGTATGTGTTTAAAGGTTGATCTATCCTGTCAGTCCTCCCAGAGTTGCTCGCTTCAGATAAAAGGCTGAGACATAGCGGTCAGTGTGAAAACTCTTGTGCTGATGCTCACTTCACTTTCCATCTTAAAATATTATTAAGGAGTAAAAAAATACACAGATTATTAAAAAATATATTAAGGAGTAAAAGATATGATTTCTTCAAATGGTTTAAAGAAGGAACTGAGACAATCATTTGTATATGGCAATAAATTTCATTGTTCAAAACTTCCGGAAAGATGATGCTTCCTATTCAAACTAAAGGACTTTTGTTAGTTACCATCACAAGAATCTCTCTACTGCAAGTCCAGATCTACAAAATATGTACCATGTATATCACAAGTGGCTATATTTCCCAACTATAACATGTTCTTATGCCCCAACTAAAAATGTCCAGTCATACATTTTCAGAAGGCAAATAAAAATACTGCAGAACAGCCACATGCTACTATATTCAAATACAACAATATACGTGTTAGTCTGGCACAACAGCTGAGAGAGACAGACATGTGAATAATGTGAAGATACATCTGATATCTGTATCTTTTCACAAATTGTCCAGGTGAGATTATGTATAATCTGATTCAATAAGTATTACAGTCGGTATTATACTGATAAAGCACTTACAGATAAGCACATTTTCCCCTTTATCAGCGACACAGGTAATATGCTCTCTACCCTTGATACAAAGCAATCTGCTATCCGCGCTCCATTAACAATGTGCCAACACCACTGCACTTACACTACCTGCTATAACCAAAATTGCTTTCACTGACAAATTTGCCTACGAAAAAAGGCACTGAAGCACATTGCGATACACAGTCAAACCGACATTCACGATCTTTGCATGTACGCAGCCAATATTTTAACACACACCTACCACACAGGTACAAACGGGCGCAAACCCAACCTGTGAGCACAGCCGGGCGCACACACGGCCACGGCCGTTAACCCACGACACCGCCAAGGGCCTCCCAACAGCCTCCCAACAGCCGCCCAACGTCCCCAACCGCCACGGCCACAACAGTGTTCCAGAGCTGTTGTCCACGCCCACCCCACACCTCAGGCGACCGTTGGCGCCTCAAGACCCGGCGCACGCGCCGTGGGGTCAGATGGCGCCATGAAGATGGCGGCTGCTCCTTGTCTGCCTTTACGCTGGGGCTGTATAAACATGGGGCTGTATTTGCTCTTTCTGGCCCACACATGAGACTCTCCCCCCCAAAATAGCATTGTTCTAGGGTATGTTGTAACTATTTTCTTAACTAGATAATCTCCTGAACAAGGTAGTCCTTCTGCTAGTGAGAGCTTCTTTTTGGAAATACTGCTTTACTAATAGTCACAAATCAAATACAGATATCTCTGGACTATTCCTTCTCCACATGTGCGTGTTGTTAGTGATATTTAAACTCAGTAGTGATTCCAGTTTACTTCTGAATCCCTGTTGCGAGCTACACTTAGCCGCTGTTATATGTTGTATTTATAGCATCTTAAGAAAGTCTGCTTTTAGAGACCAACTTGTCACTTTTAGAGACCAGCTTGTCACTTTTCTTAAACCTTCCAGGACTAATCACAAAAGCATAACTGGCAAAATTATTACTGAAGAGTCCATTTTATTTTCTGAAAGTAATTTGAAGAAAACAGAAGGGTCACATCTCTTAAAGGGTGTTCTTAGGTGTTCTTTGTATAGGTGTTCTTAGTTTAGGTATAGGTGTTCTTAGCTTTGTTACCCCAAGTTAAGTTATGTCCATTCTGTAGTAGCGTGAAATGGTAATACATCGATAGAACTGCAGAATTTTTCCTTTGCAAGATTTTCTATGCCCTAAAACCTTGGGTTAAATAAGATTAGTTAACAAAACAGATTTCATATTCAAGTCAGCAATAATACATTTCCATAACCAACACTAAATCATTGTCCTTCACCACTCTAGGTTTTCTTACTGAAGTTTCCAGTGCTGGAAACTACTGCAAAACCTCCACTGGCCTGCTTGAGGGAGTTCCCTTCAATAATCTTTCCTATACTGCATGAACTGGGAAGACAGCTTTCAAAACCATAATAAACTTACAAAATTAGACTGTAAAACATGAAAGCTGAGACTTTTGACCTATTCTCCATGTGAAAGATTAAGCCCCTAAACATAGGCTACAGTTTTGTGTTTCCATTACAAACTGCCAGCTTCTTTCTCTAGACCGCTCTCTCTATGAACACCCACTTTCTATGCATTTTTTATACATTTTAGTCTTGAAGAAAAATGCTAGAATGCAGTAACACTCACAGCCTAAATATTGAAGGGCTGATGCAGCCTATTCTTTAACCACGCTGCTAGAATGGATGAAAACGGATATTACGGATATTATTTAATGGATTATTTACAGATATTATAACGGATATTATTTAACGTAAAGAGACCTCATTCATTGAATTGGTATTTTAAAGCATTTACCTCAGAGAAAGAGATCAGTCTGTGCTTCATGCATCCCCATCAATATGTTTGCAAAATTTAGAAGAAGGTCATAAATGAAAATCACGGCTATGCTATCTGCTTGCTAATCTATTATGGAATCTATTATAAAACTCTTTCTCTTTGGTCTCGTGCTGGATTTTTTTTTTTACATTCTTCCCCATTTTAAGGAAGAATTATGTCTATATGTTACTGTGATTGGAGGTTATAGATAAAATGCATGATTTTTGAGGCAAAGAAGATCAAATAGTATGGGACGATCAGGAAAAGATACTTTCTCCATCTTTAACATTTCATTTCCTGTACATTGGATCATAACATAGTAGTGTATGTTGCAATGACCATTTCTTCCATTGATCCCTGGTCTGAAATACTGTATTTAAATAGACATGAAAGCAAGACCTTGGTTAGCATCTGCAGCTGGTTTGTGTGTCGCTTTTATTCTCCCAGACCAAGGATTTTCTTCAAGGTGTTTTAACTGCCAATATTTTCAGGCTCATGAGGCATGCTAAGCTTATGTAGTATTACTCCACAATGGCAACTATTAAAATTAAATCTGTACTTTTTTTTGGTGGGGTGGGGGGCAAGTATAATAAACAGATTGAGTATACAGGGCAAGTATAATAAACAGCCTTTTCAGAGCTTATGGTTCATTAAAATTCATAATGATGTCATGCTTAGAGAACTTTGGATAGTTATTATAAAAATCTTTGGAGAATAGGGGTTACGAGTTGATCGTCTTTTTTTTTTTTTTTTTCCTGAATCGAAGAACCCTGAAATTACGCAAGGAATAAACCAAAATGGGTTCATGATGAATGACTGTATAATTCTTCTGAGTAACTTTGGAACTTTTCATTCCATTTTGTGCATGCCATTGATTCCAGGTCTGCTCTTTGTCATATAATGTTAATGGCTGCAGTGACTTACTTTCAGATGACTAATGTGCTTTTTGCAAAGTAATAAAAAGCAGTTGTAAACATTGCTGAGACTGGTAAAGAATACCAGTATTTTGAGGCAAAAATAGAGATAGATTTCCTTTTCAGGTAAATCTTTTTATCTAGTACATGGTCATGTGCCACCATCTAGGCAGCTGTAGTGATAATCTACTAGTAAACACATTGGAGACCTTAAGCACATACTTGAATGTATTGCATAATGTTTTGTAATCCCTTCTGTAGCTCTGTAGATTGCAAGGATGCTGGCACTGCAATTTAGTCAGTGTCTTTTGGGGGTTCCATCATAGAGGAAGGGAAGAAGGTCGCTTCCCTTTAGGTTTGTGACACTAAGACCCTTTTATATTTCACAGAAATCTCAGACACTTGATGAATGCTTAATATATCAGCATTGATAGCTAAAATGGTGACAGTTGAGTGTTGTGGGTCATAAAGCTTGTATAGCTAAATTAAGGAAGTAAACCAATCATTCTTTTGCCTGTGAAAAAGATAAAAAAGAGATGACAAATTTTCTGTTTTCTTTAAGCCACACCTCGTTTTCTTTTCAGCTAGGCTATGAATAAACCCTTCTTACCAGTTCTAATTCAACACCGGTTGCTACACTACTTACATTAGCTTTGCATGTACATTTTTGGCATACAAAATTAGCCTTGCTCAAATAAACTGTTAGCTGATCTGGATCATATTTAGACTAGCTGAAAACAAACCAGTAGTCTGCTTTTTGGTTGTTTCAAATACAGTGATTCACTGGATGTGTAGTTTCCCCTGCCCCCATATGTCCAGATTAGTACTCTACTGAAAAAAATTGCTCTTATCTTCGGAGCTGGATCTGGAAAATTAGGTAAAAGAAGATAAGGTGACTCAAAGGAGCTTCCTTTACTATTTAAGAGCAAACTCTGCATGATCAGACTTTTCTTACACCTCCTAAAAGGAGATTTTGCCTGTGGACATGAGGGAGATGATGATTTTTTTGGTTCCAGCTTGTCAAAGAGCTCTCGTGCTTTTGGAGCCTCATACGTGAATATAAACTGAATTTTGAGTTTGTGTATAACTTTTGAATCTAGTTTTTGAATCTTTTTGCTAGCACCTTTTTTTCCTGCATCCAGCACACTTGTTTTTAATAGTGAGCCAGTGAAATTACTGGCAGGAATAGCGGAGTTTGCATTTTATGCTGAGTTCACGTTTGTCAGTACAGAAGCAAGATGGTTTATTTGTCAGTCAAAAAAGAAAAAAACTCATTAAAGTGAAAGTGTACTCAACAATTGCATTACCACATGGCACAAATGCACATAACAGAATGATCTGCAAAATGCTAGAAACTGCAGCTGCCCTGAGAAAAATAAGCCTCTTTGAATGGATCAATGAGATTATTTTCTTACCTTGCAACTGGTGAAGTAGTCACAGAACTCACTGTAAAAGTCATAACACACGTTCAATTTGAAAAGGCTGGGAAATTTATTAAGCAGACAAATTTAAATGTGCAGGTTATTTCAGTGACTGAAAGAAAAATGATTCCTGGAGCAATGTTGTTTTTCTAGATTTTTTTTCCTCTTATTTATTTATTTATTTATTTATTTTTATTTCTCTTGTTTATTTGTAACCAGCAATTTAGTCTTCTATTTGCTTTCAGTTGGTTGGTTTTGACATGGTATCAAAAAGCTCTTTGTTATTCCTTGAATCCTTCTCAGGAAAAAAAAAAAACTTAGTTTCTGAAAGACAGACATGACACAATGCACAAAATAGACATAGCACTTGGAGGAACAGCAGTTTTTCACTTTTTTCCATGATGGGAACAGGAGGTACCTCCGGCACAGCCGCTCACTGCCTGATTCACCAGTATGCAGGAAATGTATCTTAATAACACCATCGTTCAACAGAGACCTTAGCATCTGTAGCACAGCAACTTACCCAGTCAGCCCACACACCAGAAAACACCATTTCTGTACAAATTTGAAGCAACATATCAGACTTTTGGCTTCTTCAACATGTCATGAAAAGTGAAATTCTTTTTTAAACATTTGCTAATTGGTTTTGTAACTCTTGATTATTAATTAGTAAATTGTTGCAAATTAGCACTTGCGAATTGTCTAAATTTCTGTGCTGAATTTAAGGGCTTTGGGCATTTTTTTTTGCAGGACTGATGATTCAACAGGCTGTTCAAAAAAAGTCCAAAGAATATAATTTATACCTCTTTTCAGCCACAAATGAGTAAAGGGGTATGCAGAGGACAGACTACTCTTTCCGTTTTTTTTTTTTCTCTTTGAGTCTGCTTTCCATCATCTTAAATTGATTGAGACAGTTTGTTATACATGGTTTGTTTGTTATGATGAGTTTTTTAAAAGTACATGGTTTATAAAGTCGAAACACTCAGGGTTCCATTATGGTTTTCATTTGTAATTTACTATATATCTTGGCTTAGCTCTTTGTTTTTCAGAATTGCATAAAAGTATGCTTTTGTTTCATTAACTTTCTTTTTTAAACAAAAATCCCATTGTGTACTCTTTTTCCGAAATGGAAACATTTTACGGAGTTTACAAATGCAGAAATTAAGGTGAAAGTTGACATACTGGGCAGGAAATTGTGGAAAAATTGATATACAGCCTATTCCTGCAATTGTTAAACAGTATGCTGAGACATTCCAAGGATAAAATTGCTGTTTGCTTTTACTTTCATAATTTTTTGTGGATAATGTGTTCTTCTCTAAAAATATCTACAACTGTAGATCACAAGCAATATTATGCATTTATATGTATATGTATAAATATAAAAGACAATTACAAATAATTGAAGAGGAAAAGGAAGAGAATCCAACATAAGAGCCTGACAAGTACTCATTGATTTATTTGAAATAATGTTCTCAAAGTATTTCTAGAAATACTATGACCCAAAATTATGAAAATACAAGCTACTACCCCACAAGTATCTTCTTAATATGTGTCTCACTCTGGCATGAATGATAAATATCCATATAGTCCTTTCGCATGAATAAAGTTCAGGACCAGGCTTTCTTAGATAACCAGTGCTTAGTGTTCCTGTAATAGCTGTGTTAAATGCTAGTTGAATCCACAAACTCAAAACAAATGGAAGGTAGTGACACAGAAGGGTTTTTATTGTAAATAAATGACAAATCTTTGTCCAATTCCATTTTTACATTGATTCATGGCACAAAAATGGGGTGTCTCATGTAGTAACTACCCTGTGGCACCGAGAGCCAGCAGTAACCTGGGCTGCATTAGGAACAGCTTTGCCAGCAGGTTGAGGGAGGAGATCTTACTGCTCCACTTATCCCTGGAAAGTCCATGCATGGGGTTCTGGGTCCAGGTCTGGGCTCCTCAGGACAAGAGAGATGTAGAGCTATTGCAATGAAGGGCCAGAAAGATGTTTAAGGAGCATCTCTCATATGAAGAGAGGGTGGGAGAGCTGAGATTGCTCAGCCTGGAGAAGAGAAGGTGCAAGGGTGACCTTATCAATGTGTATAAATATCTGAAGGTAGGGGGTACAAAGGATGGAGCCAGACTCTTTCCACTGGTGCCCAGTGTTAGGAGAAGAGGCACTGGGCACAGAAAGTTCTGCCTGAATATCAAAACTTTTTTTACTGTGTGTGTGACTGAGCACTTGATTAGGTTACCCAGAGAAGTTGTGGAGTCTCCTTGGACACCTTGGAAATATTTAATAGCCTTGTGGATACAGTCCTGGACAATGTGATGTAGCTGGTCCTGCTTGAGCACGGGTGCTGGATGAGGCAACCATTAAAGGTCTCTTCCAGTCCCAAACGTTCTGTGATTCTAACTGCAGTGTTGCATCCTGCGAACAAAAAAGATAAATTGATGCCAACAAATCTTGAACAGAAATTGTTTGAATTTTCATAATGTTAGGTCAATATGCATATACTTAGAAAAACAATCACCCTGGAAAACACGCATGCAAGTTCAGACCAATATTTGCATATTGTCAGGAATAGTCTAGTATATAAATGAAATAATAGTATAATTCAAAATGCTGTCATTCAGATGCATTATGTTTAGTGTCACATGCAAGTTTCCTCTGAATTTAATCCATCAGTCATTTTTGGATAATTGAGATTTTCATCAATGTCATTTTAAACAGATTAAGTAACTAAAACCACTAAAGGAGCCTGTAATATCTTACAAGACAGGTAGATACATTTTGGTTATCCAAAACAGGAGTTGCCAGAACTGTTAGAAATTCTTGCAGTCCTGTGAAAGAGATCAGCTGCTTAATGTGGGAATGATATGTTTGTCATAAACATGTAAAGGTGTTTTTGAGGATGGTTTTAAGAGGAGGACTCTTATTAGTATAATAGCAAGCTCATCACAAACTAATGATAAAGTTCAGATTTATCATTAAAACCTTCTTCATCTTTTCATCACACCCCTTATTGCAAATTCAGGCATGCCTTGGAAACACCTTTTTTTCTCACTGCTGAAGTGTCATCCAGAAGTCCCCAAAGTGTTACACAACTGATGATGTGCTAATGAAAAGGTTGTCATCCACAGCGAGAATGTTGTTGGCACCTAAAGATTTGTTGCCTGTTATTTTTTATAGGACAGTCCAGACCAACTTGAGTTCCTCAAAACAGTTTTGAGCCAATCCAAGATTTTACTCAGTATCTGAGGGCAGTCTGAAGGCTGTTACACGGTGCTTTTGCAACTCTTTGAATTAGTTCTCAGCCGTAATATCTATTACTTTGCTATACCCTTCTCACCAGGCATTTTATTAGGACACTGTACTAGCTCAAAGTAGCAAGATAACTTTGTTCACCAGAAATTTGGAGGAAAAAAATAAAAAATAAACTCTTGAGTTAGAGATCTTTGAAGATTCAGCCAAGGATGTTCGTCTTTCATACTTCATGTATGGGTACAGCACTGGCCTCCCTGCAACATTATCATAACAAAAGACTTTTCCACTGTGGGAAAAAAAAAAAAAAAGAATTGCAAGTTCTTCTACAGGAGGAAGATGATGGACATTTATACTTTTTACTCAGTCTAAGCGCTCATAATTTTTAAATAAAGGTAAATAAAAGTGTATATTTAAAAGCACAAGAGAAAAGGAAGTATTTCACTCTACGCTGACCCAGCTCATCCTGAATAATATTTGTATTCTGCTTTGTTATTTAAAAAATAGGAAACATTAAGATCAGGAAGTCGCACGATGTGGTTAATAGCAAAGTCTTGTGGTTATGAATCATCTTCGAAGTCTTTAAATATGGATACAGTATATCCTGAGCTGCTTGTAAACTGTGTCAGTACCTCAGCGGAATTGGAACCTGAAGAGAAATATGAATGGTGGAGGAGTGGAGCGAGGAAAGGGTGACAGCTGACAAAACAGCAATGACTTGGTTCCAAAACTTCACACTTTCTCATACTGTTCTGAAGTGATAGACATGTGGTATCCTATCATCAGCCAAGCAGCAGAGCAGTTTTCAGTGCTTCTCCCTTCCTCTGGTCACTCAGATTCTTTCTTTAGCAATGTTTTGTCCTTAACATGAGAACAAACTGAACAAAGGAAACTGGATACTTATTTTTTTTAGTTTGTCACACCTGAGTAGATTCTCCCACTCCATCTTACGCTTCAGACGTGTTGTTAAAAACCTTTATTACTTGGAGTGAAATTAATATACTCTTTGAATAACTACCTTAATGGAATTGCAGGATTGTTGTTGACTTGTGTGTGATTTTTCTGAGCATATACTACAGTAGTGGATACAGTACGGGTCCCTGTACTGGAAGCAGCAGACCAGAAGATGGCATTAGTTGCATTGAAAGAGAATATTAGACAGTGCTTCCTCACAGGCAGAAGTTCTGTGACTTTGCAATGGGTTTTTGCATTAACTTGCGGGTCATACATGGTAATGTAGTCATATTTTCATACATACTTCATGAAAATTGCTCCCTTCTGTGGCATGGTAGGAACCAATAAGGGATCTGACAGGCTGTACCCACTAATGCTGTGGGAGCTTGCCAGTGCAGTTATGAGGCCAATCTTGATTATCTTTGAAAGGCCATGATGATCAGGAGAGGTGACAGAGGCTGGAAAGAAAGTAAATATCACCCCTATCTTCAAGAAGGGCGAGAAGGAGGATCCAGTCCATGAAAGACATTGACCTGCTGCAGCAAGTCCAGTAAAGAGTATCTCATATGAGGAAAAGCTGAGAGAGCTGGAATTGCTTCAGCTGGGAAGAGAAAACTCAGAGGGATCTTGTGTATAAATATCTGAGGGTAGCATGTAAAGAGGATGGGGCCAGACTCATCTCGCTGGTGCCCAATGCAAGGACAACAGGCATCAGGCACAAAATGAAACACAGGAAAGTCCGTCTGACAAGTCGTCTTCACTGTGAGGATGA